>JAYESA010000006.1:147591490-147728990 GCA_036927795.1 Iris macrosiphon | reverse complement strand
CGGAGAACAACCCGATATTAAGTCTGTTACAAATGTTCATTTAAACAGGAATAAAAGAGTTTGTTTGCCATTTAAAAACTGAGCATAAAGAAGCAGATGTTCAGGAAAAGTCCTCAGCGATCACCTCGTCCTCAGGTACTGGTACTGTTCCGAGAAGTGCTCCTATTCCGTACATCTCAGGATAGATATCCTCTGCTAATCCTGGGAACATAATCCAGATCCAGGTCCTCAGGGGACATAGCAAGGTACAGATAATACAAGACAAAATAAATGCAGTGCAGCAATAAATGAAACAATAGGGAAAACTATATAACCACCTATGTGAAATACAAGTTGAGAGCAACACTAGAACTTAGGCTGAGACCACTACAAGCTCTGTGTCGGAGAGCCGGTAGCAGTTGTACTATGATATGTATTTTACTATGTTGTGGCACCATATATATATATATATAATCAGCCTGTAGCCTGTGTGTCTCTCCCCACCCAATGTAATCATACGTCTCATGTCCACGATGCCTCATGTCCATGTCACGTAAGATCATATCTAATGAAGTCAGTCAAACTATGTCTATGAATATAATGTCTATGAATATAAAGTCTATGTCATAAATCCTGCAACCTACACAGAATCACTTTGAATATTTCAGGAAGATTCTGTCTCATAATTCGTGTCAGGTGTCCTGGGTATAACATACTTGATAAAACAAGTACGAGAATATAAGGGTGTCGATATCCATCTCTAGGTTACGTTACACAACTCTGCATACAGTGTTGGCACCCGACTATTAATCGGACGCTAAATAAGTCATACGGTCCTAGGTTTAAGCATGTATAACAAGTATATATGTCAAGGAAATAAGTAGCAAACTGCAGGATTTGGCAAGGTACACTTGCCTGGGGTTGGAATACCAACAGCTGTCCCGGTATCAGTGGTTCCTGTAGATACTCCTCCAAAAGCTGAAATAGACATTACCAACAATCTCAGAAAATATGAAATAGCTAGAAATGCCTGTCCTTAAGTCCAATTTGGACAGAAGGGCACAAATGACAATTTCAAGTCAAAGCGGGGTCCACATATGGGCCGCTTTGCACCGAAAAATGTGTCAGGGTCAAAGGTCTCCAAATTTGTCCAACTTAGTGTCAACAAGTCAGGAACGATGATACGAACCCAACGGAACTTTCAGAATTGGATTTCGATGAGCCGATCACAAAATTGCCCGTCAAGTGGAGCCATGTGGCCCACGATACGCGATTTTGTCAACGTTCTCAGAATCGAACCAAACTTGGGTCACAGGACCAGCGTATTGCTACGAGTCCGATGGCGCAAGTTTCATTTCAATCCAATATGTGTACACTAAGTTACAGCGAGATCCAGAAAGGACAGATACGGGGCGTTGTCGGCGGATACGCGTTGATTCCGGTGTGCACGCACATCCAAATCAACTTCTGCGAAATCCTGCACGTCCGTATCGACGACGCGCACATATCGGTGAAGACCGCATGCGACCAAGTCATCCCGTTTGGCGGGACGTACTCAGTTTCGCGGTAAAATAGGGCGTTGGTTTTCCTGTTTTTGGATCGCGGTTCGCGATCGCCACATGACGCGATGCACCGAACGGGTTGTACGGGCATCGAGAGGGTCACGCAGGGTTCGCGTTGCAACAGACGGAACAGAAAATGGGGCAGCGAGAAGAGAGAAATGGGTACCTGAACAGGGCTCCAAAAACTGTAATTCTCGTATCCGTGTGGTCTCGACACGAGCTGAGTCGTGTCCGGGCCGTGTCCTGGTTAGGGCTAGGGGCTGCTGCTCGGGTCGGCTGGGCTCGCCGGAGGGAGGCGGCTCGACGGAGGCTGTGTTGGGCGGAGGGAAGCGACTGGCTGAGGCACTGGTCGGAGTCGGCCGGGGCTCGTCGACGGAGCGGGGAGGAGGTCGAGCGGGGTCTGGGTGAAGGCGACGGCGACTGGTTCTAGAGGAGGACGACTTCGAGGGAGGTTCTGCGAGGCTGGACGGGTAGGCGGCTGGGGACGGGTGCTCCGGTGGTCGGCTGTGGACGAAGAAGGACGGCGCGGAGAGGGGAGGGAGAACTCGGGCCGGAGGGAGGATTATATAGAGGGGGAAATGGAGGAGGACAGACGGCGGTTCAAGGGGAGGCAAAGAGGAAGGGCTCGGGGGTTGGAGGGAGACGAAGAGGTAGCGTCGTCGGCAGCCACGGCGGCAGAAACGGCCGCCGGGAGGAGAGGAATCGGGAGAGGGAAGAAGAAAGGGTTTGGTTTCCATACGGGTCGGATCTTAAGCGGGTCGGGTCGAACCCGGATCCGACCCGCTAAGATTGGGTTGGGTTGGTTCGGTTAGACCGGCCGGTTCGGGTCAATTGGTTTGGTTTAATTTCGGTTTAAGTGAACCGGGTTCAGATTTAATTAGGTTTAATTTAAACAATAGTTTTTAGGGCTTTAAAAATACTTCTGGGGTCCAATAAATTCCAGAAAAATTACCCTATGTCGAGATTTTTATTTTACACTAGAAAATATATTTTTCATAATATTTTAATATTATTTAACATTATTTAAAAATCATTTAAATTTAAAATATCTTAGTTTTAATTAATAAAAATCCCAGAAAAATTCTAAAAAATTGTGAAAAATCCAAATTAAAAATTCGTAAAAATCAGGGGGTTTACAATCTACCCCCCTTAAGAGGATTGCGTCCTCGCAATCAAAGAATAATCGGTCAACAGAGATGACACGGTTGCAAATATTGTTCGAAGCACTTCATAATCGAGGAGAATCAAGGTTTTAAGAAGAACACGTAGGAAAAATTATTTCCCTAAGCGATATAAGTTATGCAATTTTTCGAATGAAGGAAATCTAGAAAATTACAGTTTTTAGAAAATCAGGTTATCCTTCAAAAACATATTAGACTAACAATTATAAAATATTTTAGGTTATCAATTATAAAACATATTAGGTTAACATTAATTAGCAAGTTAAGACTATCAGGTAAAGTCTAAGGTCACGAACCAACGGGCACGAACTAAAGCAAATCTAGAAACATATACTATAAAAACTTACGCACATTAGCTACTCCATGAATCTGCGCGTCTTCCAAGGTCATCGCGAAAGCTTGTCCGCGTCCTTGTGGTGGATTCCTCTGCTGCTGCTGGGCCTGTTGGAAGAGTGCTGCTTGTGGTGCCAAGGGTGGCCTCGGCTGATACCCTCCTGGGGCAGGTAGAGTTTGTTGCTTTGTCCTTGGTGCTCCTCCTTGATGCTGAGGACAATCCTTGGCTAAGTGTTGATTGGTTCCGCAAATCAAGCATAATCCCAACTTGCGTCTGCAGTCCTTCTCAATATGGCCTACCTTGACACAGTATTGACATGTAGGTAATGTCTGCGGGGAGGCTCTGGGTGGCTGGTGTATGTGAGGTCTCTTTGCAGCTTCTTCTTGTGGTGCTTTGGTTGATGTGGAAGACCGTTTCAGACTGGTCTATCTCCTGGTGACGCGTTCCATTTGTCGGGCTGCAGCGAGAACGTCCGAGTAAGAGGTAGGTGCGACGGATCCGATGAGTCTCTGTAGCTCGAAGTTTAGTCCATCGAAGAACTTCTCAGCCTTCTCTTCTTCTGTGGAGATCAAAGTAGGGGCGAAGCGACTTAGACAAATGAATTCTGCGTTGTACTCCTCCACTGTCATACTGTCCTGAGTGAGGCGATTGAACTTGTCCCGAAGTTCTGATCGTGCGATAGCCGGAATGTACATCTCCTGAAAGAGTCTGGAAAACTCTTCCCAAGTGACTCGGTCTGGTCCGAGCCTGGTCTCTTCAGATAGCCACCAGTGATGAGCATTGTCCGTCAACTGCATTCTAATGACGGTCATCCAACGTTCTCTTGGAAGCTCAGCTGCTTCCAACTGGTGTTGTATCTTGGTGAGCCACTCATGAACTTCGGTTGGTCCCTCCTTGCCAGAAAAGGTACGGGGCTTGAGCTGACAAAAATTAGTGATAGAACCCGTCGCTGGTCGCCTGGCTTGTGGGTTCGCCTACTCCAATGCGGTTACTAGGCTGGTCCTCAAATACTCTGCCTCGTGACGCTGAGTCTCTTGATGAATTTGCTGTTGGGCTTGCATCATTGCGTAGATCATTTGAAATATTTGTTGCCCGTCCATAGGTTGCCCTTGTGGAAATACAGGCATCGGTGGAACGAACTGCGGAGGCGGCGGAATATTGTCACGCTGGAACCTGGAAGTATACTGGCCCGCTTGATTGCTTTGAGTTAATTGTCCTCGCTCTTCGGGTGTCACTCCTTCATCATAAGTAACCACAGCATCGTGTGGTGTACCCAAGGGATTTTTGTCTTCGATTCTTGGATCCATTACTCTGCATCAAAAATAATCTATAAGAGGCGCACAGGAATCAAGGCAAGATGCAAGTCAAAAATTAATTCGAATACGATATAGATATCAAGAACGATTCAAGCAAGTGGATGAGATCCTAAAAAACTTATCCTATTTTTATTGCAGGCCTGTTTGGTCCCTAAGTTGAAACTGAACAATTTAGTCGTTGACCTGCATGGGCCACCACAAAAACCATGTCACGCCCCAATCCCAAAATATTGAGGGACTAGACACGTGGCAATGGCCAGCAGCACACACCGATGGACAAACCCAATTTAATGGATCCATCGGGGCATACTTAAGCTGTATTACAATGATCAGGGTTTACTAATCTCATCCACAGAATAAACACAACAATATCAACAAAAAGTATTTAAACAACATCCAGTCACAAGTAAATAAAATCGGGGAACAACCCGATATTAAGTCTGTTACAAATGTTCATTTAAACAGGAATAAAAGAGTTTATTTGCCATTTAAAAACTGAACATAGAGAAGCAGATATTCAGGAAAAGTCCTCAGCGATCACCTTGTCCTCAGGTACTGGTACTGTTCCGAGAAATGCTCCTGTTCCGTACACCTCAGGATAGATATCCTCTGCTAATCCTGGGGACATAATCCAGATCCAGGTCCTCAGGGGACATATCAAGGTACAGATAATACAAGCCAAAATAAATATAGTGCAGTAATAAATGAAATAATAGGGAAAACTATATAACCACCTATGTGAAATACAAGTTGAGAGCAACACTAGAACTTAGGCCGAGACCACTACAAGCTCTGTGTCGGGGAGCCGGTAGCAGTTATACTATGCTATGTATTTTACTATGTTGTGGCACCATATATATATATAATCAGCCTGTAGCATGTGTGTCTCTTCCCACCCAATGTAATCATACATCTCATGTCCACGATGCCTCATGTTCATGTCACGTAAGATCATATCTAATGAAGTGAGTCAAACTATGTCTATGAATATAATGTCTAAGAATATAAAGTCTATGTCATAAATCTTGCAACCTACACAGAATCACCTTGAATATTTTAGGAAAATTTTGTCTCATGATTCGTGTCAGGTGTCCTGGGTATAACATACTTGATAAAACAAGTACGAGAATATAAAGGGTGTCGATATCCATCTCTAGGTGACGTTACACAACACTGCGTACAGTATTGGCACCCGACTATTAATCGGACGCTAAATAAGTCACAAGGTCCTAGGTTTAAGCATGTATAACAAGTATATATGTCAAGGAAATAAGTAGCAAACTGCAGGATTTGGCAAGGTACACTTGCCTGGGGTTGGAATACCAACAGCTGTCCCGGTATCAGTGGGTCCTGTAGATACTCCTCCAAAAGCTGAAATAGACATTACCAACAATCTCAGAAAATATGAAATAGCTAGAAACGCCTGTCCTTAAGTCCAATTTGGACACAAGGGCAAAAATAATAATTTCAAGTCAAAGCAGGGTCCACATGTGGGCCGCTTTGCACCGAAAAATTGGTCAGGGTCAAAGGTTTCCAAATTCGTCTAACATAGTGTCAACAAGTCAGGAACGATGATACGAACCCAACGAAACTTCCAGAATTGGATTCCGAGCCGATCACAAAATCGCCCGTCAAGTGGAGCCGTGGGGCCCACGATACGCGATTTTGTCAACGTTCTCAGAATCGAACCAAACTTGGGTCACAGGACCAGCGTATTGCTACGAGTCCGATGTCACAAGTTTCTTTTCGATCCGACGTGTGTATACTAAGTTACAGTGAGATCCAGAAAGGATGGATACGGGGCGTTGTCGGCGGATACGCGTTGATTTCGGTGTGTACGCACATCCAAATCAACTTCTGCAAAATCCTGCACGTCCGTATCGACGACACGCACGTATCGGTGAAGACCGCATGCGACCAAGTTGTCCCGTTTGGTGGGGCATACTCAGTTCTGGGGTGAAACAGGGTGTTAGTTTTCCTGTTTTTGGATCGCGGTTCACGATCGCCACAGGACGCGATGCACCGAGCGGGTTGCACGGGAATCGAGAGGGTCACGCAGGGTTCACGTTGCAACAGACGGAACAGAAAATGGGACAGCAAGGAAAGCGAAATGGGTACCTGAACAGGGCTCCAAAAAACTGAGATTCTCGTATCCGTGTGGTCTCGACACGAGCTGAGTCGTGTCCGGGCCGTGTCCTGGCTAGGGCTTGGGCTAGGGGCTGCTGCTCGGGTCGGCTGGGCTCGCCGGAGGGAGGCGGCTCGGCGGAGGCTGTGCTGGGCGGAGAGAAGCGGCCGGCAGAGGCACTGGTCGGAGTCGGCCGGGGCTCGTCGACGGAGCGGGGAGGAGGTCGATCGGGGTCTGGGTGAAGGCGACGGCAACTGGTGCTGGAGGAGGATGACTTCGAGGGGGGTTCTGTGAGGCTGGACGGGTAGGCGGCTGGGGACGAGTGCGCCGGTGGTCGGCTGTGGACGGAGAAGGACGACGCGGAGAGGGGAGGGAGAACTCGGGCCGGAGGAAGGATTATATAGAGGGGGAAATAGAGGAGGACGGATGGCGGTTCAAGGGGAGGCGAAGAGGAAGGGCTCGGGGGTTGGAGGGAGACGAAGAGGTAGCGTCGCCGGCGGCCACGGCGGCGGAAACGGCCGCCGGGAGGAGAGGAATCGGGAGAGGGAAGAAGAAAGGGTTTGGTTTCCATACGGGTCGGATCTTAAGCGGGTCGGGTCGAACCCGGATCCGACCCGCTAAGATTGGGTTGGGTTGGTTCTGTTAGACCGGCCGGTTCGGGTCAATTGGTTTGGTTTAATTTCGGTTTAAGTGAACCGGGTTCAGGTTTAATTAGGTTTAATTTAAACAATAGTTTTTAGGGCTTTAAAAATACTTCTGGGGTCCAATAAATTCCCAAAAAATTACCCTATGTCTAGATTTTCATTTTATACTAGAAAATATAATTTTCATAATATTTTAATATTATTTAACATTGTTTAAAAATTATTTAAATTTAAAATACCTTAGTTTTAATTAATAAAAATCCCAGAAAAATTCCAGAAAATTATGAAAAATCTAAATTAAAAATTCATGAAAATCAGGGAGTTTACAATACGGCGGGCATGCTTACATGTTCCTAGTCCTACGTACTTTTGGGACTGGAGCGTGACATATTTTTGTGGTGGCCCATGCAGGTCGAGAGTATATTGTCTCGGTTACGTTATTGTACTGAACAAGCCTGCACCTAGGAATAGAGTATAGGATCTCATCCACAATTGACTATGATTCGCTCTCCTTCCAATCTATTCTATTCGAATAATTGCATCCTGCTTGATTCATGTACTTCCCTAATAGTTCTTTGAGAATAGCCTTCTGCTAGAATATAGGAACCCCTATTATTAGGATAATAATTATGGTAGCACACCTATTAAGAATACAACAATAATATAGACACACCACTAAGTTTAGAATATCTAGTGAACCCTAGAATTCCTTATCTATAGATTGATTTACCATTACCCCTTGATGTATTATGAGGACTTGGGAGTAGTATAGATACTACTAGAGTTAGTTAGAAGTTTGACCATATTGTTTGACCCTAGTATTGAGGGACCAATAGAAATCCAAGGTTAAATATTAGGGCTGGACCTAACTCTTATGGTGAGATAATATTAGAACTATGAACTTAGATTATTGTCTTTTTAGTAGCAGACAGTACCTTAGGAAGCCAAGAGCAATAAATATAATATTTCTTTTGATCATAACTCGAACATAGCAACTAGCATACCACACCTTCTTAGAAAACCACGATGCTATATAGAGCCCCCTATTTAATTTTACATATTGTTCCTCTGCGACCTTAGCGTTCGCTAATTGTGCGACGACTAAATTTTGTTCCTCTATTCTTCATCTTTCAACTCGTGCCATCTGACACTTCTGATTATAGACCAAGTGAATTTATTCTATGTTAGGATATATATAGCCTGCTAGGATTATAGTTGTAATTTTAAAATTTTGAAATTGTGTGCGTAGTAGTTAGAACTTGATGGTTTAAGCTATTCTTGAAGATTGAGACCTGGTGCTTATCCCTTAGTTTTAAATTGCGTAATATGTACCCCACCTCAATACGAGTTATATCCCCCTTTCCCCTTGAAGGCCAGTAACTATGCCATTCTTACTATTGACACTTGCACTACGACTTAGGACGACCATGACCTATGTAATGAAAGAGGATACCCTAATAAGTACCAAGACCCCTTCTCGTAGACCTTAACAGGAGCTTCTACGGTATCCTTAAGACAATTACAGTACTAGTTTATTGTTATAAGTTGGGTAGTATACCTCACAACATAGTATCACATAGTCTTTGACCTATTATTGAAGTATAGCACGACATCAACTGTATGCTAGCTTAAGACGACAGTGTTCATTCAGACTGTAGAACTTAGAGGCTATACCCCTACTTTGTCGACTATCGACTTAGACAAGGAACTAGTATGACAACTGTAGAGATTATAGAGTCTTATCTTTTTGTGAACTTGAATTGTTATGTACCTTCTTTCATCATAATCCAGTATATTTATGTTTGTTGTACCACCTTGACTTATGCTGCTATTATAGCCTAGTTTTTGCAAGCTTATTTTTTTCGAGCTTGTTCATGGCATATGTATTATTGGGTGCATACAATGATACAATTGCCTAATCAAAATTGGTGTATTAAGGTCTAGCTAACCTTAGTGCGCTTGGTTCGCTCTTCGTATGACTACTTTACGTGGATTGAGATATATGGTAGTAGACGGATATACTTGCCCCTAGACATGTCTGATATATCGTATCGGTTACATGACTGTACTGATATGAGCATGTAAATAGGAAATTACCAAAAATAGGATTTCAATCCACAACTGTCCTGACAACACTCTTTTCGAATTTTTTAATCTCTTTGAGCCTCGTACTTGTATTCTAACACCTTCACCTTGAATTTTTTTATTATTATTGCTCTTCGTCTTCCCCTATTTCGGAAAGACGAAACCTCGTACTGGTATAAGTTGACACTGATAGTACTAGATATACCCCATAGAGCTAATCATATGACTTAGTAACTCTCTTTTATAATTGATTAAGGGCATATCATAGGTGATGTGTTTGGTGTTAAAACTTTGAGGATTGAATAACATGACTAAATAATTAAGGAATAGTTTTTCTAGATGTATAGCCTTAGGTGATAGATGGATAAATTTTAAGTTCGGTAGATTGTGAACCCCTCACCCAAAATTAGACCTACTTGGCTTAGATAGTGAGCCTAAGGCTAGATTGAATCCAGTTAGAAATAGAATATGGTATTTTTATTTAATTTTGCAATATTGTATCACTTAGCGCACCTTACCGTGCTCCGATAATTGGAACACTACACTAGCCACTGCCTTCCTACAAATTCCACATCCTTATCCTAGACTTGCCCATCATCCAATTCTCATCTTTGTACAATTTTCTAATTGTTGGGCACTTTTATACAAAAGAGCATTTAGGTGTCCACACCATTGGACATGACACATGAAGAAACCTATTTTTCAATCATGTGGATTTTCCCATGATTTTTGGGATGTGCAACGCGCAACATCGTCCACCCCTTTAAACTTAGCCTTGCATTTTAAACAATACAAATCTTATACCACCCTTGACTTTCTACCATGGCTTAGTTTTAATTTCGAGGACAAAATATTTATAAGTTGGATAGAATATAAAACCCCTATTCCTAGAAATCGTATATACCTTCTTTTAATTATTAATTATTAATTTAATTGTAGTAATTAGTGGCTAATTAGGAGAAATAGATTTTTAATAATTTTTATTTTAGGTGTTCGGGCACTTAGAGGATTTATGGGACCATTAAAAATTTTTCAGAATTTATTTCATGTAGGAGACCACTTGAGCAGTTGCTAGCCTAACGGTGTGCATTAATATAATCTATAAATTTTTTTATGAGTATATATATATATATATATATATATATATATATATATATATATATATATATATATATATTTATCTTTCATAAAATCCTAACCTAAAACCTCCAGACCCTCCTCTTCTCATCTAGACCTAGAGAGAGCCGCCACCGTAGCCAGAGAACCCCGCCAGGCCGTCCAAACCAATCCCGATGACCGCGATCTCGCGCACTGCAGATTCCCACTCGTGGTACCTTTGTTCCGGAGTTGCTTCCCGTCGACTCGCTCAACCAAACGTCGTTCCGTCTTCACCGGTATGCTCATTCCTTAACCCTCTTCCATATCTGTATGATAGCAGACCTCGAACAACGTGTACCCCTAGGCGAAAATAGCGTCCAAGTTGGCACAAACAGATCGAATTCTGGGATCGCAGAAAACTGCGGTGACCACCCATGTTGCCGAGTTCGTATCTCCTACCACAGAGATCCGAATTCGATGATTCTTTTTGGTATGCGTAGACCACTTAACCTAGTTTAATTTATGTAAAATAACCCTAGATTATTAACTGCTGTAGACAGAATTAAATTTGTCACAAAACCCCGCGAACCCACTTTTTCCAGATTTCTAAAAGTTGTGAAACGGAGCGCGCCCCGCCAAACGGTACCGCCCCACCGTGTACCAAGTATACCGAACGGTGCACGCAACATAACCGGACATGTAAAAATTCGTGAAAACTGATTCGGACGCGTGTGCGCGCCGGAATCAGGCCGTATTCGTTGACACACCCCGTATCGTAACTTTTGTGGAAGTCGCACACATTTTGTGCACACTCGTCAGATTGCGACGAAATTTGTGCCACTGGACTCATGGTAACGCGCTGGTCCTGTGACCCAATTTTTACGCAATTCTGAGACAGTTGACCAAGTCGTCAATTGGCGGGCCCTACGGTTGACTTTTTGGGCAAAATTGTGTTCGGCTCATCGGAATCCACATTTGGGCATACTGTTGGGTTCGTATTGATATTTAGAGTTGTTTGACCTATAATTTGTCCCATTTAGAGACTGTTATCCTTGGTACGCTTTTCGGTGCAAAGTGGGCCACACGTGGACCCCACTTTTACTCGGAATTATCATTTTCTCCTGTGTCCAAATTGGACGAAAGGGAAGTGCTTTTTAGCTAGTTTGCTTATTCTGAAAATATTGGTGATGTTTATTTCAGCATCCGAAGACATTTGTTCTGCGGCCATAGCTTCTGATCCTGTGTGTTGGACTTCGGGACGTTACACTTTACAGCTTTCTTGCCAGGCAAGATACCTTGCCAAATTGTTTACAGTATTTTGCATGCTTAATATATTTTTGTTTATTTATTGCATTTCTGTATAGTTCTTGCATGTGTAGTTTTCCTTCAGTCATTACTATGTATTAGATATGTTGACACACGCATGGCACCTAGTATCATGAGTGGACAATCATTAGGCGTATGGGCTTTTAACCACTCTGGTAAACCGTAGTATATAGTTCGCACTACGGGCGTGTGTCGCACCGGTCGCTACCCCCACGGTATGTCGATTTCTGGAGTCTCATTGGTCGCTACCCCCGCGGTATGTCGATTTCTGATGTCCATTGACGGGTGTGTGAGTTGTGAGGTAGATCGAGTAGCCTACCCTTGCCTATATGTCGAAAAGTTGTCCTCATTTGCATTCATATTGATTGTCTTATACAGCGTACTTATATATTTTCTACCTATTATGCATGTTTACTGTATTCAAATTGGCTTGCTTCTATGTATCTTGTTACGTCCCTCTGATGACTTGGTCCCTTTCCAGGTGTATTTGTTCTTGAGTATTTGCAGAAGCGTAGATTGGATGGTTATATATGTTTCGAGGATATCTTCTCTCCGAGCCCCATGATTGTTAGCTGGTATTCCTATATTGTACTTGTTGGTATTTACTTTTCCATTCGAGTTGGTAGTGGATTTGTTTCCATCCAACTATCATCCTTAGATACTCATATTGAGATCTAGTTTTATAGATGTTGGTTATTTATTTATATTAAATTTCTGTGGATGAGATTTAGATTATACCCTGTGACTTGTGATAGATTTATACCACTTGTGGATTGATATTCATATTACAGCGTACGTATGGGTTTTGGTTTCCATATATTGGAGTTATCATATCCATGCGGCTGGCATGCTTACGTGTTCCTAGTCCTACGTACTTTTGGGACTGGGGCGTGACACAAGTCTAATGTAATAACCATTACACTACAATTGCTTTGTGATAAGAAGGGCCCATGGTATATACTAGTTCTATTTTCGGTACAAAATTATTTATATATTTAAACAAATTTTTTTTTGGACCTCATGGCCTATGGGGTCCTGGACGGTCGTACTGTCCGTCCTGGACCATGGCTGACCCTGAGCTTTACAAGTTACTAGTGAACATAATTCCCTACCAAACGTCCACTAAGAGCATCTCCAACCCTGTTGTGAGTTTGGGAAAAAATGATTGCCACATAGGAATCACAACTTCTAATTTTAAAAATTCATCTCCAATGCAAATGTGAAGTTGACATGGCAATTAGGGGAGAGCTTAAACCGGTTTTAAACTGAAAATCGGACCGAACCGAACCGAGTTAGCAATTCGGTTCGGGTCCAAAATATTTTGGGTCGGGTTAGGTTATCAAAAATCAATATATCGATTATCGAGTCGGTGTTCGGTTATTGGGTTTCGGTTTGAAATCGAAACCGATTTACAATGTAAATTTACATCTATAGCCTTACTCATAACCCTAAGTATATATAATAACAAAACTCTCTCTCTTCTCTCATTCTCACTGACGACCGTCGCTCTTTAAAGTCTAAACCCCTCTCTGGCTCTCTGTCACTCTGAGTCTCCTCTTCAGTCTTCACCACCACAGACGAGTCAGACGACCACCGCATCCCCTCTCGGCCTCTCCTGATTGGAGTCCGAACCCTGTTCCTAGATCTGAGCTAGATTTGATTCCGCGGCTCTCTCTAGTCTCTCCAACTCCATCTAACCTAGATCTAACACATCAGCTCTCTCGATCTTACCTAGATCTGTCCAGATCTAAGATCTAACTTAGATCTGGTAAGAAATTACCATAATATCTCATTCTTCTTTTTTTGTAAATATTTATTTATTTAATTTAATTTTTTTATTTTTTTGTTATTTTCTTGTTTTATCTTTGGTGCAGGGCTTATTCTCTGGCATAGGATTAAAGATTGGGCTGATCTGAGCCACATTTATCCCTAGATCTAGCAGGAATACAAATATGTAAGTTTTTATTTATATATATATTTTAATTTTATTGTGCCATTGTGGTATACAGACCTAGATATCAGAACTGGTCTTCAGATCTGACCAGTTTCGTTAGTGAATGATTGATCTTGAATATGTACTCACTAACTGCTCACTCAGATATGACTTAGTGGCTTTGTATAATTGTATTTAGAATATTTAATGGTCATCGTATGGTTATTTTACACTTTCAATTAATTTGTTATTTTCTTGCATGAATGATGGAACTCGAAGCAACATTGTTCTTGTTCTCGCTTGCAGAACTCACTACTCACTACTCATTCACTGTAAGTAACCCTGTTACCTGGCCCCTTTCTCTTGTTGTCTCGTTCTGGAATATGTATTTTGCATCATTGAATATGTAGGACGTTGCAAAAAAAGAGAGCTTATGTTTGCTTCCAAAAGAATGATTATGCTTATGTTAATTGTTTCCTGCCAAAAAAAATACAGGGTTGCCAAAAAAATTGCTTATAGTTTACTCATTATTGTGTTATGTTATAGAAATACATCTGTTATTTGTATTTTGGTACTTTGAACTTTGAAGAGTAAAGATTATGTCTAATTGATAATTTCTGTACATCTGTTATTTGTATTTTGGTACTTTGAAGAGTAAAGATTATTTGCATTTTGGTACATCATTGAATATGCAATCATGCAGGGTTGGTAAATCATGATCCACCCTTTTTGGTACATCATTGAATTTTTGGTACATCATTGAATTTTTTTGGTATATTGATCATTGAATATGTAGACACTGCTTTTTGGTACATCATTGAATTTTTTATTCTGGCATATTGATTAGTTTTTATACATTTTGACCTAATATATCTGTGTTGCACTCTGTGAGTCTGTAATAGGACTATCTTTATCTGCACTATGATTCTGCTATTCTGGCACATTGATTAGTGACTAAGACACTGCATTTTGACTTAATATATTTATACACTGCATAGTGCATTCTACGGTCTGCACTCTAATTCTGCACATTGATTAGTGAGTCAGTGACTAAGACACTGCTTTTTGGTACATCATTGAATTTTTTATTCTGGCACATTGATTAGTTTTTATACATTTTGACCTAATATATCTGTGTTGCACTCTGTGAGTCTGTAATGGGACTATCTTTATCTGCACTATGATTCTGCTATTCTGGCACATTGATAATTGATTAGTGACTAAGACACTGCATTTTGACTTAATATATTTATACACTGCATAGTGCATTCTGCAGTCTGCACTCTAATTCTGCACATTGATTAGTGAGTCAGTGACTAAGACACTGCTTTTTGGTACATCATTGAATTTTTTATTCTGGCACATTGATTAGTTTTTATATATTTTGACCTAATATATCTGTGTTGCACTCTGTGAGTCTGTAATGGGACTATATTTATCTGCACTACGATTCTGCTATTCTGGCACATTGATTAGTGACTAAGACACTGCATTTTGACTTAATATATTTATATACTGCATAGTGCATTCTGCAGTCTGCACTCTAATTCTGCACATTGATTAGTGAGTCAGTGACTAAGGCACTGCTTTTTGGTACATCATTGAATTGGCACATTGATTAGTTTTTATACATTTTGACCTAATATATCTGTGTTGCACTCTGTGAGTCTGTAATGGGACTATCTTTATCTGCACTATGATTCTGTTATTCTGGCACATTGATTAGTGACTAAGACACTGCATTTTGACTTAACATATTTATACACTGCATAGTGCATTCTGTACTCTAATTCTGCACATTGATTAGTTAATCAGTGACTAAGACACTGTATTTTGGTACATCATTGAATTTTTTATTCTGGCACATTGATTAGTTTTTATACATTTTGACCTAATATATCTGTGTTGCACTCTGTGAGTCTGTAATGGGACTATCTTTATCTGCACTATGATTCTGCTATTCTGGCACATTGATAATTGATTATTGACTAAGACACTGCATTTTGACTTAATATATTTATACACTGCATAGTGCATTCTGCAGTCTGCACTCTAATTCTGCACATTGATTAGTTAGTCAGTGACTAAGACACTGTATTTTGGTACATCATTGAATTTTTTATTCTGGCACATTGATTAGTTTTTATACATTTTTACCTAATATATCTGTGTTGCACTCTGTGAGTCTGTAATGGGACTATCTCTATCTGCACTCTGATTCTGCATTCTGGCACATTGACTAGTGACTAAGAGTCTAAGACACTACATTTGGACTAGTGACTAAGGGCTATTTATGTAGGTTGGAATTGAGTAAGGGTTAGGTAGCATAGCTATAGGTAACTTAGGTTACTCATAAATGTGTGATGTTTAATAGGTGTAGCACCAACCCAATCAATGGCAACAACTTCATATTCATGCAATGTGCGTATTTCTTAATTTTTGGACTGAATTTTGTTATTTATATTTCATATATTCAAAGTACAAATTTATTGTTTTAGATGTCGCAAGAAGGTGATCATCAACCACCAACTAGTTCTTAAGCCACAAATGAGCCTCTCTCTCTATCTAATCCAAATTTGAAGCTTCTGGTTTCAAGAAAGCTTTCGAAGGAAAGAGCTTCTCATTGGAAAGATTTTAAAAAATTTCTTGACCCGGATGGTCGTCCAAAAGCAAGTTGCAACCATTGCGGAAAAGAATACCATTGCCATAGTAAGCTAAATGGGACTACTAGTGTGAAAACCCACTGGAATGCATGTCCATTAAATCCAAAGAATCATGAACCTAGTCAAACAATACTCAACTTTCAATCAATTGCAAAGGGCAAGCAAATACTAACTAGTTGGAAATTTAATCAAAACGAGGTAAGAAAGGCCTTGACACATATGATTATCGTTGATGAGCTTCTGTTTCGATTTGTGGAGTGTGAGGGCTTTAAACACTTTATGAATGTGGCGTGTCCTAGCTTTCGTATTCCGTCAAGATAGACAGTGGCTCAGGATTCTTATGATATTTACTCTATTTAAAATAGTAAGTTCAAAACATATTTGAAAGAGTCCAAGCAAATGATTTGTCTTACAACGGATACTTGGACATCGTTACAAAAAATCAATTATATGTGTCTTACGACACATTATATAGACGATGATTGGGAGTTAAAGACAAAAATTATAAACTTTTGTCCAATTTCAAGTCATAAAGGTGAGGCCATCGGGAAAGCGATAGAGAAGTGCTTGCTAGAGTGGGGTATTGATAGAATATTCACTATCACGGTAGACAATACGAGTTCCAATGATGTTGCTATTTCTTATTTAAGCAAGAAAATTCAGAATTTGGGAAATGACATTCTACAATGCAAATATTTACACATGCGATGCATTGCACATATCATTAATCTTGTTGTGGTTGACGGCTTAAAATTGATGTCTCCATCGGTTGCTCGTGTTCGAAATACGGTGAGATATGTGAGACATTCTCCTAGTCGATTTCAAAAGTTCAAGGAGTGTGTTGAAGCCGAAAAGATACAAAGCAAACAAATGTTGTCTTGATGTGAGCACCCGTTGGAACTCTACATTTTTGATGTTGAACACGGCGCAAATGTTTGAAAGTGCTTTTGAGAGATTCGCCGGACAAGATCCATGGTTCAAACTAGAACTAGCAGAGAATGGTGGGTTTCCTACTGAGGACGATTGGGCTAATGCAAGAAGAATGTGCACTTTCTTAGAACACTTTTATGAACTTACTTTGCGTATCTCAGGATCCTTATATGTCACTTGCAATAATTTCTTTGACGAAATCACATCTATTGATATTCTTTTGCGTACTTCAAAGGAGAGTGATGACTTTGACTTATCTCTCATGGCCGACAAAATGAGAGAAAAATATCAAAAGTATTGGGGGGACATTGAGAAAATGGATATGGTGATATTTATTGCACCAATTCTTGATCCTCGACATAAGTTGGAATACGTGGAATATGCTCTTGATCATCTCTATGGTCCGAAGAAAAGCGATTCCATGAAAAAGAAAGTAAAAAGTGTTGCGTACTCCATGTTCAATGAGTACAAAAACATAAGCTCTTCTCAAAGTGGTGGTGTTGCTACTAATAGTGAAAGAGTTGAACCTTCTAGTGCAAATCAACCGGTGCACAACTTGCAATTGAAGAAGTTTATGAAAGCTCAATTCAAGAAACATAAGATGGAATTGGGTGGTGGTGATACTAAATCAGAGTTTGATTGATATTTAGATGAGAGCACCGTAGATGATGATGATGATAAGAGTGATGAGTTTAATATTTTGGGATGATGGAAACTTAATTCTCCTCGTTTTTCGATCCTTTCGAAGATGGCTCGGGATGTGTTGGCCGTTCCCATATCTACCGTGGCGTCCGAGTCCGCTTTTAGTACGGGTGGTCGTGTGCTTGATTCATATAGGAGCTTCTTGACTCCAAAAATTGTTCAAGTTCTTATTTGTTGTCAAGATTGGTTACGTAGGCCTTCTGATCGACCTATAATATCTATTATTGAAGAGGAGTTTGAAGACGTGTATAAAGTTGAAATGGATTTTTTTTTCTTATTTAGCGAGAACTTTTTTGTATTGTATCTTTTATTGTGTGTTTTAACTTCTTAATTGTTTTAACTTTTTCATTTAGATTTGGGTAAGTTGACGGTGGAATCAATATCAACGTCAACAAGCGAGGTTTGATTAATTATGGTCTTTAAATTTGGACTTTTGGAGGGATATTTGGGAACACAAACTTTTAGTTGGAGACAATGTGTAATATTTTTGGAAGACTCTTTGAGTCTTTGTGCTAGCTATTTTCTTGCGATTCTGAGCTTGCTGTTATTTTCTTGCTGTTTTTGGAAGACAATGTGTAATATTTTTGGATACCTGTTAGCTGTTACTGGCTGACTGCTGCTATTTTCTTGCTGTTCTCATCTTGTTGTTAGTTACTGCTTCTGTTGTTATTGCTTGTTATATACTACCTGTTACTGCTGCTGTTTCTTCTGCACTCTGCAGTCTCTCCAATCCAACTTAATGGCTTAATGCTTTGTTGTTCTCAGCTTTATTGCTGCTACTTACTGGGAGCTTTATTGCTGGGGCTTTATTGCTGCTTTTGTTGTTATTTCTGGGAGCTTTGTTGCTTCTGTTGTTATTTCTGCCTCTGTAGTTATTTCTGGGTAGGTGCATAAAATGAAGCCATTGGCGAGGCATAAAATGCAGCCATTGGCGACAGACAATGGCGTGGCATAAAATACAGCCATTTGGTAAATCTATGATGCTAGTTTATTTAGTCTTTTCTTGAGAAATTTACTAACATATTACATGATAAAGTGGCAATGATGATGATGGCTTGAGAATAGGAGAACTGATACTACATTGCATCAAAAATGATGCATAAATGAGCCTTATCTGAGCCACAATTTAGTTTTTTTCCCTTCTTTTTATTGTGCTGTCCAGGATAATCTAGGACTTGATGATGATGACTTGTTTATGAAGAGAACTATGCATTTGAACCTAGGAACTCTTGTTACTGGCAACTGGCAAGGTAGTTATAAATACACTTTATTGGAGTTCTGGAAACTTTTCATGAATTGGCTTAATATAATGAGAAGTTGTGCATATCATGTTCCTCTTTGATGTGGTAAACTTGTCATAAGGAAATAGGATTTCTATCTGTAGGCTGCATGTTTCATCTATTATCTATATGCAAGATACATGTTTCGTGTCTAATTTAACGTAATATCTGTAGGCTGCATATATGTTTGGTATCTTTATTTTTTCTAATGCATAAATCAGACATCTGAGGCCTGAGCCACATCTTATTTCTTCTTCTATTAATTTTATTATGTTGTTCAGGGGAAGATATGAGATTCAGTAAGATGAGATGCACCAGTTTGAAATGGGAGGGCTTATGAATTATATCTGAGCTGTATTAAATTATAAAATTATATCTGATCTGAACGGCCCAATTTCGATTTTGTATTTATAAACTGGTGTTTATGTTGTAATTCTAGAACACATGTTTCATTGTTGTAATTTTTTTTATCTAAACTGGAAACAATATTTCATTTGTTAGAGTGTACATTTATTTAGTGTGTACATTTTTTTTGTACAATATCAAAACTGGCACTGTGTGTGTAGTCTAGTCATGTGTACATTTTGTTTTGTTAGAATTTTTTGCTTTAATTTTTTTAAATTGAAATTTGGTTTGTATATTTGATTGCCCAGGTTGGGTTTGAAGTTATTTGTTGTAAAATGGGCCAAACAATAATATATTTGATGGGCCAAGGATAACTTTATTAGTTGGGCCGTTCAATTAGTCTATTTTATTGGTTGTAAAATGAAGCGTCCCGGCCCATAACACTAAGGCCCATAAACCGAAAAAATCTAAATAACCGAACCGAAATTTTTCGATTCGGTTTATTTCGGTTTTGAAATAATACGGTTCGGTTCGGTTCATCAGTTGGTCGGTTCGGTTCATGTTCAGCTTTTAATAATGCGGTCCGGTTTGAACCGAACCGAACCGTTGCTCACCCCTAATGGCAATGACATGACAAGGATAATGTGAAGTTGATTGTCTAGATCTAGACAATGGATTTCACAATAATTTTATTTCACATCATCAATTATGAATAAAAATATTTATAAAAAAAAGAAAGAAACATAAAAGTTGTCTTGAAAGTTGAAAAAATAATTTTTATTGTCTTCTCAATAGTTTTGTATTGGAAAATATTTTTCTATCTCATTAATTTGTGTGAATATAATTTTGTCATGTACAAAATATATTATCTTGTGGTTCATGCCATATATGAATCACAACACAAAATAAGACTAGGGTTGGAGATTCTGTAAGATACTTGTTCCGTCATTTGGAAAAATATAGTTGTTTCACTATTTTTTGGCAAATTATAAGGGCACTACACATTTTACTCGGGGCTAGCCCATTGGAAATTTAGAAAAAATTACAAGTTTGCCATCATGAAAGTTACTTGGGGCTAGCCCAAACTCGGGACTGTTATAATCAGGACTGTCAAAATTTTGACAGTCCTACCACTTGGAAGGACTGTCAAAATTTTGACAGTCCTAAAAATTGTTAGGACTGTCATAATTTTGACAATCACATTTCCCAAAATTACAAGTTTGCCACTCTCATAGTTACTTGGGGCTAGCCCACACCAAAGTATAAAAGTGAAATTTATTTCTATTTTTGGCATTCCACCTAGACTTGAAGAAACCCTCATTCCACCAAGCCCAAACCTAAAATTGGAAATTGCTAGTTGTGGTTGGAGGAGGATTTTACTTTGGTGATACTCCAAGGAATATTCTTCCAGTATGTCTTCGACAACCTACGATGAATAAGTTTTGCAATTGTCCGAAAAAGATTTAGTTTATTTTGACTATTGTAGGAACAATGCATGAAAAAATGTTCGATGACGAAGTCGGATCGTCCAATTCATTAAATATGCACTCCGGACGTTCCGAAGAACATGTTGGTTGTTCCGAAGCACGTACGGTACGTAAAACGATAACCCTAATTCGACAGTCACGAGTTAGGACTGTAAAAATTAGATAGTCCTATATAAATATAGGACTGTCAAATAATCTACAGTCCTACATTAATAGAGGACTGTCATAAATTCGACAATCCTATATAAAAGTAGGACTGTCATAATTTGGACAGTCCTATTTAAAAATATGACTGTAAAAATAGTGACAGTCCTGGATAATTATATGAAGTTATTAATTTTTATATTATTTTATATTGGTTATAGGACCAACCTTGTTCAGATATTGTGGTACATCCTGCTGTTGATGTTGATGTGGATAATATTTTCTCAACGGATATTGAATTTGCAACCCATGAAGAAGCATTAGAGTGGTGCAGAGAAGTAGAGAGACGACATAACGTAGTTATTGTCATTGCAAGATCCATCAGATCTCGGCCGGGCCAAAAATATCTTGAGCTGGGATGCGAAAGAGGAGGTGTGTTTAGGGAGCATCATAAAAAAAGGGTGTTGTTGAAAAAAAAATCCCTAAGAAAAACGTTGGGACGAGAAAATATGGTTGTTCATTGAAGGTGTTGATTGTAAAAGTTGAATATGTGAAGTGGATAATCGAAGTTAAGAATGGAAGACACAATCGTCCTATTCCAAGGACACTTACGAGTCATGCCTACGTGGCACGGTTGAAGGAGGATGAGAAAAAGTTGGTTGAAGAATTGTTCCTTTCAGGAGTTGCACCGAAACAAATTTATTCTGCTGTGCGACAAAAACAAGATGGGAACAAGTCTACCATGATGACGATCTATAATAGTTTGGCCAGAGCGAAATGCAATAGTATGAAAGGAAGAATGGCGATGCAGCAAGTATTGAAGTTGCTTGGGGAGCATCACTACGTGGAGTACCATAGAAGACATCCACAAACTGATGAACTCCTTTCATTGCTTTGGGCTCATCCTGATTGCACACACTTGGCTCGGTCCTTCGCAGACGTGTTGGTCCTTGATTGTACATATAAGACCAACAAGTTCAAGATGCCTCTTTTTTACGTTGTCGGGTTTACGTCTACGGGAAAAACATTTACAGTCGCTTTTTGTTTTATGAAGAGTGAGACAGTAGAGGATTACACATGGGCGTTGAGGAAACTACAATCCCTTTACACAGGTTACAAAGAGCCGTCTGTTTTTGTTACTGACAGAGAATATGCGTTGATAAATGCTATAGATATTGTATTTTCTCATGCGCATAGACTACTATGCACTTGGCATATAAATAGAAATATCCAAGCTCAATGCAAGAGAAAATTTAAAAATGTGGACGGTAAAATTGACATGCTTCGCTTTGAAGAATTCTACAGTGATTGGAGTCTTGTATGGCGAGCAAGTACTACAGACAGTTACGACACAGCATGATACATGTTCCAACAAAAGTGGGAGACGAGTAACCCGACATGCATATCTTATATCAAAGATACTTGGCTAGAACCACATAAAGAGCAATTCGTCTTAGCATGGATGCAGCTCAAATTGATAGTTTAAACTTTGATACAACTTTTACAAGGCAAAATTAACTCAAAGTGTCATAACAAGGCAAAATTATAGTTTAAACTTTTACAACTCAAAGCCTCAATATCGTCAAAAGTCATATTCAGTCAAACGTTTACAACTTTCACAACTTTTATAGCTAAAATATTGACAATTCTCAAAAGTCATATTCAGTCATACTTTTACAACTCAAAATGATTGTTTAAACTTCATGGCGCCTCTTCGTGCGTTGCTCTCTATTTTCCAAGAAAGAAAATTCTTCAGCGTTGTCGATTTGTTGGAGTTCGTCATTGATTGTCATATAATTCGAACCCTGGCAACTTACGAGGCTTCTTCCCAACTTCTTAACTTTCCTTGCCTATTCATGAGAAATGAAAAAATTTGTTAGCCACAGTTACAAATATCAAACTTAAGGTCTACAAGTAGGCTCACCATCTTGACCAGTGCAGTATACAAGACCGATTTGGCAGAAAGATCTGACGGTACACGCACAATATCCCCTCCGCGTTGGAACAAGGTCGGTAGTCCGATACCGGCGTAGTAGGCGAGGTAGTCGTCGCTGCACTCCGCCATATTGACTGCTGCTTGCCGGTCGATATCTCTAATAACGTGGCGTTGCCACTCGGTGAAGAAGGCCGATACCCAGTTGAACGACGCAGGAATATAGTTTAGCGGCTTTGTCCCACGCGGAGGAGTTATCATTTTCAAAGTGCGCCTTGTGATAGTTTGTACGTAGCCAAACTGACGGAGCACTCTATCCGGCATATAAGCCTCTACGATTTCATGACAACTGATAAGACCGTGATATAAGACGATTGGTTGCAATGGATGGCTAGTCTGTCGCAAATCACGGTATGGATCCTATACAATCTGCACCACATAAAATTTAGCATAACGTCATTTAGCATAACGTAGTAAATTAATACCAATTAAGTACAAAATTAGGTCTAAATTTACCTCTTCTGTCGTCATATCTTCGAGTGCATGGCGTAGGGCGGCCAATGTGTGAGAACGTTTGGCATCTTCCTTACTTGGCTTCCATCGGCACATTCTAGGCAGGTTCTCGTCATACCCTCGGTTCAGTTTCGCCCGCTGCAGGGTTGGAAAGTGCTCGTATATCCATGCCTTCATGTTACCAGGTTAAAAATATATTAGTCCAAAAATAAACAACACAATTTAAATTTATGTATACAAGTTGACAAAGATATATCTGTACATGGAGTAGAGTCTGGCATCCGGATATTGTCTTCGAACCCACACGGGATGCCGCACCAAGCTCGCGGTAAAGGTATGCCAGTATACCGCTTCCCCAAGAAATTTCGTCCACCGTGTCAATGTTGTCCAAATTGAGGAGATATTTGGCATTTATGGACGTTCCAGACTTATCGGTAATACCGACAGCCCCTAAGATGAACTGCATATATTCGCGGGCCACATTTTCGCTATTATCAATTTCGGGGGCCGGCTTAGCGAATATCTCCTCCAAATATTTTAGAGGAAGTCCGTAGGACTTCTTGAATTCTCGAAGACTAGTAAAACTAGTGGCATCAACCCAGACACCCTGATACATAATCCACAATATAGTCGTAAAAGTTGATGCTCGACTCATCAAAAGTTTGATTCATCATGGGACGACCATCAACCCTAAGTCCCAATATATGATGGACGTCATCAAGGGTAATCGTCAACTCCCCATTGGGTAGATAGAAAGTGTTGGTTTCTGGATACCACCGTTCTACAAATGCTGAAATCAGTGCATTATCCACCGTCGTATATGAGTAGCTACCCAAATATTGTATACCGGTGGGACTGATTTTTGCCTTCACATCATCTCCCAATAATTCATACCTCCATGTATTGCATTTTTTCCCGTGGTTGATCACCGTCAACATACGACCACTCTCCTGAAAAGTCAACAATTGGATAAAATTATACCTCTATGTAAAATAAACTTTGAACTTACAACTATATATAAATTTATCATAACGTAATGTACTTACCGGATTGTTCCATATTTGGTATGCAATATGGTTTTCGATCGACGGTAACATAGAGCAACCGTTTGGACGAGTGTCGACTGGACTATCTGCCTGCTCAGAAGGTCCTGAACCATCAGTAGTCCGGTTTTCGAGAGTTTGTGGAAGACTCTCGACAGGACTATCTGCAGGCTGAGAAGGTCCTGAACCATCAGTAGGCCGATTTGGAACATTTGGCATGTCCTCATCGGAGGAGGAAGAAGAACCGGAAGAACTAGGAGGAGCACGTCTCTTGGAACGAAGGGCAGTCTTCTTCGTCAATCGACGTTTTCTCACTTCAGGGCGTGCCTCGGGCTCGCGGATAGTGACGCCTGGTTCAATAGTACGCGAAACTGTGCGTTCCTTACGCATCGAAGCAGTAGGGCGTCTTCTCATATCTTCATCCACAGTGTCCTTTCCAGGGGCATGACTATAAGACAAAAAATTAATTTCTATTTTAACATAATAATTTAATTTTACAATCAGGACTGTAGCAATTTCTACAGTCCTGTAAGTATACAGGACTGCAGAATTTTCAACAGTCCTATTTTTTTAGGACTGTTGAAATGCCTACAGTCCTATATAAATTTATGACTGTAGACAATTCGACAGTCCTTAATATAAAGAGGACTGTCGATTTTCCTACAGTCATAAATCTATATGGGACTGTAGAAAATTCTACAATCCCGCCCGATACTGCTCGACAATGTCGACGATTCTCGACATTGTATGCCCTAAAATCGTGTACAAGACCGATTGAACGTCTAAACTACATCCTAAACTCCGCCAAGGACTTGTATGCCCTCATTTGAAGAATAGAAAGAAAATTACTCAAAATTTTCAAAATGCAATAGAATTTTTTAAAAAAATTTGACAATTTTGCAAATACAATAGCACAAGGAGAATGATGATTTGTACCTTGGTTCTTTCGAGACTTTGGGAGCCATCGACAAGGAGGAGGAGGACAGACTTCGAAGAAAGGCCGACGGGAGGGGGGAGAGCTCCGGTGGGGTGGGGAGGGTTTGGGAGTATTTTGGAGGGTTTGGGAGTAGTGGACGAGTATGAGTAAAATGATAGGTTAGTGTAAGTAAAGTTTCCTCCTAGTGCCCTTATAAAAAGCCTATTTTTTTTGGCTATTTATAAGGGCACTACACAATTTACTCGGGGCTAGCCCAATGAAAAATTAGGAAAAATTACAAGTTTGCCATCATGAAAGTTACTCGGGGCTAGCCCACTGTTATAATCAGGACTGTCGAAATTTTGACAGTCCTACCACATGGAAGGACTGTCAAAATATCGACAGTCCTAAAAGTAGAAAGGTCTGTCACAAATTTGACAGTCCTAACCTAGTTAGGACTGTAAAAAATATGACAGTCCTTCCTACTTTTAGGACTGTCGATATTTTGACAGTCCATTTTCCAAAATTACAAGTTTGCCACACTTGGGGCTGCCCCACACCAAAGTATAAAAGTGGAATGGGTTTCTATTTTTGGCATTCCACCTAGACTTAAGAAACCCTCATTCCACCAAGGCCAAACCTAAATTTGGAAATAGGTATTTGTGGTTGGAGGAGTATTTAACTTTGGTGATACTCCAAGAAAAATACTTATAACGGTATGTCTTCGACAAGCTACGTTGAATAAGTTTTGCAATAGTGCGAAAAAGATTTAGTTTCTTTTGATTAATGTAGGAACAATGCATGAAAAAATGTTCGATGACGAAGTCGGATCGTCCAATTCATTAATTATGCACTCCGGACGTTCCGAAGAACAAGTTGGTTGTTCCGAAGCACGTACGGTACGTAAAACGACAACCCTAATTTGACAGTCACGAGTTAGGACTGTAAACATTAGACAGTCCTATATAAATATAGGACTGTCAAATATTACACAGTCCTATATAAATATAGGACTGTCATAAATTCGACAGTCCTACTTAAAAGTTGGACTGTCATAATTATGACAGTCCTATATAAAAATTGGACTGTCAAAATAGTGACAGTCCTTGATATTTATATGAAGTTATTAATTTATATATTTTTTTATATTGGTTATAGGAACCTTGTTCAGAGATTGTGGTACATCCTGCCGTTGGTGTTGATGTGGATGATATTTTCACAACGGATATTGAATTTGCAAGCCATGAAGAAGCAATAGAGTGGTGCAGAGAAGTTGGGAGACGACATAACGTAGTTATTATCATTGCAAGATCCATCCGATCTCGGCCGGGCCGAAAAGTTCTTGAGCTTGGATGCGAAAGAGGAGGTGTGTTTAGGGATCATAAAAAAAAGGGTGTTGTTGAAAAAGAAATCCCTAAGAAAATTGTTGGGACGAGAAAATGTGGTTGTCCATTGAAGGTGTTGATTGTAAAAGTTGAAGATGAGAAGTGGATAATCGAAGTTAAGAATGGAAGACACAATCATCCTATTCCAGGGACGCTTACGGGTCATGCCTACGCAGCACGGTTGAAGGAGGATGAGAAAAAGTTGGTTGAAGAACTGTTCCTTTCAGGAGTTGCACCGAAACAAATTTTTTCTGCTGTGCGACAAAAACAAGATGGGAACAAGTCTACCATGAGGACGATCTATAATAGTTTGGCCAGAGCGAAATGCAATAGTATGAAAGGAAGAATGGCGATGCAACAACTATTGAAGTTGCTTGGCGAGCATCACTACGTGGAGTACCATAGAAGACATCCACAAACTGATGAACTCCTTTCATTGTTTTGGGCTCATCCTGATTGCACACATATGGCTCGGTCCTTCGCAGACGTGTTGGTCCTTGATTGTACATATAAGACCAACAAGTTCAAGATGCCTCTTTTGCATGTTGTCGGGTTTACCTCTACGGGAAAAACATTTGCAGTCGCTTTTTGTTTTATGAAGAGTGAGACAGTAGAGGATTACACATGGGCGTTGAGGAAACTACAATCCCTTTACACAGGTTACAAAGAGCCGTCTGTTTTTGTTACTGACAGAGAGTATGCGTTGATAAATGCTATAGATATTGTATTTCCTCATGCGCATAGACTACTATGCACTTGGCATATAAATAGGAATATCTATGCTCAATGCAAGAAAAAATTTGAAACTGTGGACGGTAAAATAGACATGCTTCGCTTCGAAGAATTCTACAGTGATTGGAGTCTTGTATGGCGAGCAAGTACTACAGAAAGTTACGAGGCAGCATGGTACATGTTCCAACAAAAGTGGGAGCCAAGCAACCCGACATGCATATCTTATATCAAAGATACTTGGCTAGGACCACATAAAGAGCAATTCGTGTTAGCATGGACCAACATGGTGAAGCATTATGGCACGATCACTATTGATGATGTTCCTGCGGATGGCCACTGTGGATACCATGCACTAGCAAGACAACTAGGCTATTCAGTGGAAGCAGGATGGCGACAGGTTAGGGCAGAGCTGTACGAGGAGTTGGAGTCGCGACTAGCCTTCTATAGCCAGATACTTGGCGAAGAAATTGTTGGAGATTTGTTGGCAGGCATCCCTTGTACGGAAACAGTTACCGGACCAGAGCATTACATGGATGTCCCGCCTGCTGCTTACGTCTTCTCTAATAGGTATAAGTTACCTATTGTAATTATCTCACAGGGTATTAACAATACTTTCTTTCCAATGTGTGCCCCCCCCGGCCGAACACCGAGTATCCACTCTATGTTGCATTGGGCTTGTCGGACAACACTTCGTCATCCCAAGGTTGATCGCTCATTCTCCTATTCCGCCACCTTCTACGCTTTGGTATAAACACGCACCTGAGGAAGCGATCGCATGGACGACACCCTACATGGATGCAATGGCGGCCTATAAGAAGATGATGAAGATGGAGGATCCAAAAATTATGTCGGACGACTACTTTGATATTTTAATCGATTGATACTGCCCCATGTGAAGATGTATATTGTGTTGATCCATGTATGTTTAAGTGTATATTGAACTAAATGTTGTACCTATTGTAATGAAAATAATGCACAAGATTTTGATTGTATAATGCGCATTGCTACCAAATCCTTAGGACTGTCATTATGGAAAACTGCCAGGACTTTAGGACTGTCACATTTTTTACAGTCCTGGTGTAAACTAGGACTGTCAAAATTGTGACAGTCCTAAAGTTTTCTCACTGTCAATTTTGAGAAAATAGATAACTTTAGGTCTGTCACAATTTTGACAGTCCTAGTGTAAAGTAGGACTGTCAAAATTGTGACAGTCCTAAAGTTTTCTCTCTGTAAATTTTTTAGGAAATATATAACTGTCAAAATTGTCACAGTCCACTGTCAAATTTGGACAGTATACAGATAAAAATATACAATTAACCCACTGACCAATATGCACAGTATACAGATAAAAATAGTTATAACAAGGCAAAGTAAACTCATAGGGTCACAACATAGCAAATTTAACTCAAATTGTCACAAGTCATATTCAATAAAACTTTTCCAACGTTTACAACTCAAATTATAGTATAAAGTTTTACAACTTTCACAATTATACAAATCAAATTGATTGTTCAAACGTCATGGCGCCTCTTCGTGCGTTGCTCTCTAGTATCCAAGAAAGGATATTCTTCAGCGTTGTCGATATTTTGGAGTTCGTCATTGATTGTCATATAATTGGAACCCTGGCAACTGACGAGGCTTCTTCCCAACTTCTTAACTTTCCTTGCCTATTCATGAAAAATAAAAATAATTGTTAGCCACAGTGACAAATATCAAACTTAAACTCTACAAGTAGGCTCACCATCTTGACCAGTGCAGTATATAAGACCGATTTGGGAGGAAGATCTGACGGTACACGCACAATATCCCCTCCACGTTGGAACAAGGTCGGTAGTCCAACACCGGCGTAGTAGGCGAGGTAGTCGTCGCTGCACTCCGCCATATTGACTGCAGCTAGCGGGCCGGTATCTCTAATGACGTGGCGTTGCCACTCGGTGAAGAAGTGCGATCCCCAGTTGAAATGTGCAGGTATATAGTTTAGCGGTTTTGTACCGCGCGGAGGAGTTATCATTTGCAAAGTTCGCCTTGGGACAGTTTGTACGTAGCCAAACTGACGTAGCACTCTATCCGGCATATAAGCCTCCTCGATCTCATGACAAGTGATAACACCGTGATATAAGGCGACTGGTTGCAACGGACGGGTAGTCTGTCGCAAATCACGGTATGGATCCCATACAATCTGCACCGCATAAAATGTAGCATAACGTCATTTAGCATAACGTAGTAAATTCATACCAATTAAGTACAATATTAGGTCTAAATTCACCTCTTCTGTCGTCATTTCTTCGAGTGCATGCCGTAGAGCGGCCAATGTGTGAGAACGTTTGGCATCTACCTTACTTGGCTTCCATCGGCACATTCTTGGCATGTTCTCGTCATACCCTCGGTTCAGGCTCGCCCGCTGCAGGGTTGGAAAGTGCTCGTATATCCATGCCTACACGTTACCGGAAATATATTAGTCCAAAAATAAACAACACAATTTTAATTTATGTAAACAAGTTGACAAAGATATATCTATACATGGAGTAGAGTCTGGCATCCGGAAATAGTCTTCGAACCCACACGGGATGCCGTACCAAGCTCGCGGTAAAGGTATGCCAGTATACCGCTTCCCCAAGAAATTTGCTCCACCGTATCAATGTTGTCCAAATTGATGAGATATTTCGCATTTATGGACGTTCCAGACTTATCGGTAATGCCGACAGCCCCTAAGATGAACTGAATATATCCGCGGGCCACATTTTCGCTATTATCAATTTCAGGGGCCGTCTCAGCGAATATCTCCTCCAAATATTTTAGAGGAAGTCCGTAGGACTTCTTGAATTCTCGAATACTAGTAAAACTAGTGGCATCAACTCCCAGACACCCTGATACATAATCCACCATATAGTCGTAATAGTTGATGCTCGAATCATCAAAAGTATGATTCTGCATGGGACGACCATCAACCCTAAGTCCCAATATATGATGGACGTCATCAAGGGTAATCGTCAACTCCCCATTGGGTAGATGGAAAGTGTTGGTCTCTGGATGCCACCGTTCTACAAATGCTGAAATCAGTGCATTATCCACCGTCGTATATGAGTAGCTACCCAAATATTGCAGACCGGTGGGACTGATTTTTGACTTCACATCATCTCCCAGTAATTCATACCGCCATGAATTGCATTTTTTTCCATGGTTGATTACCGTCAACATACGACCACTCTCCTGAAAAGTCAAGAATTGGATGAAATTAAACCTCTATGTAAAATAAACTTTGAACTTACAACTATATATAAATGTATCATAACGTAATGTACTTACCGAATTGTTCCATATTTGGTATGCAATATGGTTTTCGATCGACGGTAACATAGAGCAACCGTTTGGACGAGTGTCGCCTGGACTATCTGCCTGCTCAGAAGGTCCCGAACCATCAGTAGGCCGGTTTCCGAGAGTTCGTGGAAGACTCTCGACAGGACTATCTGCAGGCTGAGAAGGTCCTGAACCATCAGTAGGTCGATTTGGAACATTTGGCATGTCCTCATCGGAGGAGGAAGAAGAGCCGGAAGAACTAGGAGGAGCACGTCTCTTTGTGGCAATCTTCTTCGTCAATGGACGTCTCCTCACTTCAGGGCGTGCCTCGGCCTCGCGGATAGTCACGCCTTGCGAAACTGTGCGTTCCTTACGCATCGACGCAGTAGGGCGTCTTCTCATTTCTTCATCCACAGTGTCCTTTCCAGGGGCATGACTATAAGATACAGACAAAAATTAATTTCTATTTTAACATAATAAGTGAATTTTTTCCCAGGACTGTAGCCATTTCTACAGTCCTGTAAGTATACAGGACTGCAGTTTTCTCAACAGTCCTAATCTTTTAGGACTGTAGAATTTCCTACAGTCCCATATACATTTAGGACTGTAGGAAATTCGACAGTCCTATATATATATAGGACTGTCGAATTTCCTACAGTCCTAAATTTATATGGGACTGTAGGAAATTCTACAGTCCCGCTCGATACAGCTCGACAATGTCGAGCAGTCTCGACATTGTACACCCTAAAATCATGTTCCAAACGACTTCTATGTCTAAACTACATCCTAGACTACGCCAAGGACTAGTATGCCCTCATTTGAAAGAAAATAACTCAAAATTTTCAACATGCAAGATGAATTCTTTTAATTTTTGGACAATTTTTCAAATACAATAGCACAAGGAGAATGATGATTTCTATCTTGCTTCTTTCGAGACTTTGGGAGCCATCGACAAGGAGGAGGAGGACAGCGGAGTAAGGCCGGCGGGAGGGGGTCGGCTGAGGGGGGAAAGCTCCGGTCGCCTGAGGGTTTCAGTGGAAAGTTTTTTTCCAAAAACCTGGGCTAGCCCCAAGTATAAACTTGGGCTAGTATGAGTAAAGGTTCCTCTATTGTGGGCTAGCCCAGGATGGGGCTAGCCCCAAGTAAAATGGGCAGTGCCCTTATCAAAAGCCTTTTTTTTCCAAGCGAGCCCAACCCAATAGTAAATCCCCAAACCGACTATACGTCGATAAAAGAAGAGTCCGACACAGCTCTAGAGAATTTTTCGATTAGGGTTAGGGTTTCGATTAGGGTTCCGACGTTGATCGAGGAGGAGGAGGACGAAAGCTCGCCACCACCACCATGTCGGTGACCGCCGGCGTGAGCGAAGCTGCGATCGCCGTCCGCGACAAGCTCCGGGGAAAGATCGGCCAGACGAAGGTCAAACGCTACTGGCCGGGAAAGGCCCCGGAGTGGGCCGACGACGCCGATGACGAGCTCCTCGACGACATCAAGAAGTCCTCCTCCGCAGCCTTCTCCCTCGAGAAGGCCTTCCCCTCCCACGAGCCCGACCCCGGCGTCGTTCCCAAGGCCGACGACCGCCGCCTCCGCCGCCTCGCCGAGAGCCGCTCCGAGAAGCTCGACGAGGTCCGCGCCGACCACCGCCGCATCCGCCAGGCCGAGATCGTCTCCACCATCGAGGAGGAGGAGGAGGACAACCAGCGCCGCGACGCGGAGGACGACGACGAGGATGCTCTGGAGGAGCGGCGGAGGAGGATCCGCGAGAAGCTGCTGCAGAGGGAGCAGGAGGAGGCCGCCCTGCTCCCGGACGAGCCCGAGGAGGAGGAGCTGGACGAGGAGGAGGAAGAGGAGTCCGAGTACGAGACTGACTCCGAGGAGGAGCAGACGGGGATTGCCATGGTCAAGCCGGTGTTCATCCCCAAGTCGCAGCGGGATACTATTGCCGAACGCGAGCGGTTGGAAGAGGAAGAGAGGAAGCTCGAACAGCTCGTCAAGAAGAGATTGGAGGAGCGGAAGGTTGAGACGAAGCAGATCGTCGTAGAGGAGATTAGGAAGGATGAGGAGATCAGGAAGAATCTTGAAACCGAGGCTAATATCGCCGATATCGATACTGATGACGAACTTAATGAGGCGGAGGAGTACGAGGCGTGGAAGGCCCGAGAGATTGCGAGGATCAAGAGGGACAGGGAGGACAGGGAGGCGAGGCTGAAGGAGAGAGAGGAGATCGAGAAGGTGAGGAACATGACAGAGGAGGAGAGGAGGGAGTGGGAGAGGAGGAACCCGAAGCCGCAATCTGCACCGAAGAAGCAGAAGTGGAGGTTCATGCAGAAGTACTACCACAAGGGGGCCTTCTTCCAGTCGGAGAACGACGACCGGGCAGCCACCGCTGGTTCCGACGATATCTACACCCGCGACTTCTCGGAGCCCACCGGGGAGGATAAGATGGACAAGACAATCCTGCCCAAGGTCATGCAGGTCAAGCATTTCGGACGCAGTGGGAGGACCAAATGGACGCATCTGGTCAATGAGGATACGACCGATTGGAACAATCCGTAAGTACACCTTGGGCCTTTTTCCTTGTAATGATTGATGTTTATCTTAGTAAATGACTTAGGAAGTATGGACATTGACAATCGGTGTTGTATCGGCCAACTAAGGGCCAGTTTGGTTTGCAGTTATGTTTCATATGAAACTCCTTCGGCGCCAAACACAATGGGTTGGCATTTACTCAAATGTGCCATTCATTTGGGGTATGAAATGGATGTTTCCGGAGCTCTAGCCCAATGAGCGTTCCGAAGAATATTTTAGCAAATGCCCATCCTTCAAACCACAATCCAAACTTAGCCTAAGACACTACAAGTTTACTGGGATAGAACTATGCTGTTAGGTTCTTATGATACGATATCGGTTGATCCGATACGATATATATAGGATGTATATAGGGTGCTAGGTAGTATCTTTTTTTAATATATAGTTAAGAATATAGATTTTGGAACTAGATAGACTTGTAAACATCGAACAAATAAAAGATAATGAGAAATTTATATTAAATTATTGTCCTATATGGATTTAGAAGTATAGACCTTGTTAGAGTTATTATTGCTAGTTATTTGTCTTAGTAGGGTAATGAAGTAATTGTGGGTGCATTTATCATTAATATAACTAGACATGAGGTGATCTCGTCTCTATTTATATTAATGATAAATGCACTCACAATCACTTCATTACCCTCATAAGATAAATAACTAACAATAATAACTCTTAACAGACCTAAACTCCTAGGGTTAGAGCATCATACAATACGATACATGATATATGTTACAATACACAAGCAAATCTATGCACAGAGTTGACAACCTAGGGACAGACTAAAATCAATGTTGTGTCCATATTGCTATGTTGTGTCCATATTGCTGTTTTGGTATCATGTTGTGCCATATTCGTGCATGTGCAACATAATTCCTGAAAGTAGTTATTATTCCTTTATTCATGCTCAATTCTCATATTCAATGTAGTAGTTTGGGACTATGTTTCATGGACTCGGGTACGGGTGTCGGGTACAGATACATATCCAAGAGTCGGGTCAAACTCATAATTGAATGACACACGGACTCGACTAAAAATGATTCAAATTTTGGGTACGGGTACTGAAATATGACTAATAAAAAAATATATTTGAACATGGTTTCATAGAAAGACACATCATTCAATTAAATCTACAAGATTTCATAAAAAGACAACTTGTAACTATAAACTAGTAGTAAACTTTACTGAACTAGTTGAATAAAGAGACCGTCCCTTTAGCTCCCTACTACTTTACTACCAGTCTACCATATTAAAATAGACTATCTACTTCACTACCACATTAAAATAAACTATTTACTTCACTATTAGTTTCCCGATTGTCACCATGCAGGATCCGATACATATTCCATACCCATACCCATGTCCTATCGGGTCGACACGGGCACATCTCCTTAAAGTGGAGAGTCCGGGTAACATAGGTTTGGGATTGTCTGCATATAGAATAGAGTTCCAAAAATCCAAGCCAGTTCAGCTTCTTGAGACTCAGTTTTGGTCTACCAAAACTCCACGCTCTCAAAAGTGCAGTTTGGTTCCCAGAACAGCCTGCATTTTTTTCTTCTGCCAGTTTTGGGGCCAAAACTGCAGCCCCATCCATGAATTCTCCTGCTATTGGAAATTACTTGTAGTAAGAAGCTCCTAGCTAAAGGGGACTTAATTAACGAATTTTTTTCTTCCCAAGCAAATTAGATATGGGTATCTATCCTCCTCCTCTTTTCTTTTCCTCCTCCTCCTCCTCCTCATATTATTTCTCTTGGTATTTTTCAGGTGGACTGCTAATGGTCCTCTACGAGCGAAGTACAACACAAAGATGGCAGGCTTAAATGCACCTATTGAGAAGCCAAAAGGAAGCAAGAAGTTGAAAGATTGGGGAACCAGTTAGGCAAGGCCTCATATTGCCTATTCTTTCTGAAAGACGGAGGAGGGTTAACATCAGATGCACTTTTTATTTGAATTCTAGAAACTTTATGAAATGTGCACTAAACGCAACTTTATTAGTTGTAATTTTCCCTTTGAGAATATGGCATCTGTAATTCTACAGTTTTACTAGTTATAATGAAATCCTTGTGTCGTATGAATGTTATATGTGAAATAGAGAGGCTTTTTTTTTTATTTTGACTTGTGAAACATAACAATTTTGTTTTTGTTCTCTACGATAATCTGGTCTGCTTAATTGTTGAATTTGGGCCCATACGATATCGGTAGAGGGGGCAGTTGAAAACTTCTGATTTCAATTCCTGTTATCCCTATCATCTCTAGGCTGCTTTGCATCTGGTCCTATTCCCGTCCATTGTGAAGCAAACATAGGATTCAGCAGGTTTAGTATTCTACTCAGACCGCTATTCTTTCTGATTTATCTGTCATCGACTATGCGAATGATGTTCTTTTATACTCGAATCACTTATTTTCTAGTTTTAGATGTTTATTGGCATAGATTGTCAACTCACTAACCTCGTGCATCCCATAGCAGTTTCACCATCTCAGCTAACAATGCGTGTTCCCATCAAATATTTACCTGAAATATTTCTGTTGACATATCCAAGACACTAGGTTGGGTATTTTAATTTTCCCTAGACTGGTTGGTTTACAAGGACACTATGCAGTGTAGAGAAGGGAATTGAACCTCCAGCACTCCAAAATCCTCTCCGAGAAGTTTCAAACTGTTTCTGGAATTATACTTTGGGGCAAGAGGAATGTCCAATCAGAAAATTGAAATTTACATGGATCTTTTTATTCCATCATTTCCCCAAATAAAGATCGGTTTTGCATAGATGTTGTTATCCCGCCAAACTAATCCAAACAATTTGATTTATTTTTCTTTCAACATCTCCCAACTTGATGTAATTCAGAACTCATAACTAGCCACTTTCCTGATAAGAGACTGGTTCCCTAAGTACAATGACATTCATTCTGTAGACAAGTCTGTCAGCTCCATGGATGATCGATTCTGATTTTGAAGTTAGTGAAGATGCATTTTGGTACTGAAATATGTCAAAACCTAACTCCATATTTGTTTTGGACCCCACCTATGAGTATTTTCATTTTCTCTCTCTGGAAGTCGTTTCAATATTTCTTGATTTTGTCATGGCAATTGTGAAAGAACCACAAGTGTTGCGTATCAGTTGATATTGGATGTCTTTCCTTGTGATGCATTTTTACTATTGTTCTTGAGAAACTCGGTTTGTCTATTTTTTTTCTGAACTTTTACTCTCTCAACATGATTGAATTCAATTTTAGCAGTAAGATGATTACGAAAATATGTTTTTTGCCTCCTCCTGGGGTTTATGGTGTCTTGCTTGTATTTTGACTTATTCTTTCTTGTAAGTTTAGTTGAGCAGAAGTCTGTACTATTGTTATGGTTTTACACGTTCCTTGGATATTTATCTGTGCAGTGCACAATGAGAGAGAGAGAGAGAGAGAGAGAGAGAGAGGTGGTACTTCAACCACTAGCAGAGGAAATATCCTTTAGGTCTGCATAAATTACGTTCCAAATAGCAGTTTGGCGAGCTTGGGGGTAGAAATTGGGGGGTAGTGTAAACCCCTGAATTTTTCAAATTATTAAATCTGGATTTTTCCCAATTTTCTGGAATTTTCGGCAATTTTCTGAAATTAAAATCATGGCTTTTAATTAATAAATGATTTTTAGTTGGCAATAAATAATATTAAAATATAATGAAGATAACATTTTGGGTGTAAAATAGGAAACCGGACTTAGGGTAATTTTCTGGGATTTTATTGGGCCCCAGACCTATTTTTAAAAGCCTAAAAACTATTTTTATAATAATTAGTTAATTATTACTGTTATTATATTATTATTTCTATTATTATTATTGTTTTTATTACTATTATTATTATTATAGGTTTTTGGGCCGGCCCGGCCCAGTGGGCCGAGCCCAGTGTAACCCAGCCCAACCCCTATGCTTAGCGGGTCGGGCGGGTCGGCCTGACCGGATCCGCGCCCGACCCGGAACCCGGATCCCCATCACCCATCCCCACGACTCCTTCTCCCGAATCCTCCGCCGGCCGCCGCGCTCCCCGGCGCCACGACCGCTCCCCACGTCGACCCCTCCTCCGACTCTCCCGCCCACGACGCCGGCCTCGCCCCAGCCCAACTCCCCTATTAATACCCCCTTCTCCGACCACTTCCACCCCCAAAACTAAACCCTAACCCTAGATCGACGACTCCGGCGAGCCCGTCCGCCGACCCCGACTGCCCTCCGCGGACCAGCGCCGCCACCCACCCGCCGAGCTTTCCCCCAGGCGTCCGCAGCAGCAGCACCCGCGGCTGCTTCCCCTCCGCCGGCTATCCAGAGCCCCCTCGACGCCGCCGGTGACCTCGCCGCCCCTCGGCTGAGCCGCCGCAGCCCCGGCCCGACCTCGCCGACCGACGGCCAAGGCCCCAGAGCCCCGGACACGCCGCGGACACGCCCCAGACGCGGATACGAGCCCGGACACGCCGCTGACACGTCCAGGACGCAGAACCGCGTGTCGGACGCGAAATACCCCGATCCCGAGTCCGAGGCCTCCCCTCGGTGCTCCTCCTTCAGCTTCCCGGTAGGTGCCCCTATCTGAACGCACTGTCCCTTCCAAAACCACTCCCCTGTCCGACCGGGACTGACAGAATGAAGCTCTGTCAATCCCGGGATAGCTTAGAAAATTTATGGGTTATAGTTAATTAGTGGGTTAATGATTTGTTAATTTTGGTTCGTTAATTAATTAACGATTTAATACAACGATCCTCAATACGTATATTAATTATATATATATAATAAAATAAAAACCTTATTAAATATTACGTAATTAGTAATTATTTAACAGATAATTTCCGAAATGATTTTTAGTATTTAAATACTAAATAGTAATTAATTAATATATAATTCTGAAATGATCTTTAGTATTCAAAATATAATAGGTTAGTATTTAAATAGGTTTTCCAAAATATTATTCTCTTACAAATTGATTGCTAAAAACAAACGATATTATTTTATTATAATCGTACGTTCCTATTTTACCTTATTAGAAACAAAACAATATTTTACCATAAAATATTTTCTACGATAAAATAAATAAAGTTTTATTATTATTAAAAAGGGTTTTGTTTTACTAAATCACTATCACAAATTATTATTATTATTAATCGATCGTTGAATTGAATCATTAACTTAGTTAACTAATCAAGTCAGATTAAAACCCTTTGCTTTAATTCTAAAATCAGATTTTTAATAATTGTAGGTCCCTGTAACTAAGGTTGAGACCGTCGCGACATCTCACTCGTGTCACCAACCAACTCCAGGCAAGTTTCATATAATTCAAAACTGGTATTTTAGTTGTAATTAAATATGTTGCATGTCATATAGATATATTGAGACGACACTTGATTTCACAGAACCGACTGATTGACTGATTGATTGACTCATTGACTCATTGACTATTGCCTTGGGAACTGGGGAGAAAAGTTAGCACCCGTGGTCAAAGCCCCTTATTGCCTCATTGTGGATAGCTGAAGTCCAACCTCACTGGACTGACGCCGCACCGTGTTCACTTGAACACAGATTGCCTCCAACCCAGACCGGCCACGGGATGCTACCTTTCTCAAAACACTTTAGTGATTGTAGCTTGTCATCATTGCTTCATCGACTTTTACGATTCTTGTTTCATATTTGTTGCATACAAAAATATAAATATTGTTCAAAACTATCTCATTGCATCATTTTAATTATCGTTAAGATGCTGGAATTGGATATATGTTCTTGCTCCCTCCTGACTGGAGATTAACAATTTTAGGTGATTGCGGTGACGATGAGGCGTATGATACCTTTTATGGTCCGGACCAGAGTTCTGAAGGTCTAGCTGAACCTAGCCAGGAGGCCGATGTTTAGTTGTTTCCTTTTAATTTCCAATTGTAATAATCAGGGTTGAAGTAATAACCCTGGACCATGGTTTGTTTAATCTTTGCTTGTAAAAGAATTTCTTTCTCAGACTTAGCAATAAAATTGAATTTCCTTCATGTATTCTGGATGTCTGTGTGTTACTACGGATTGATACAGCTTACTGCCGCCGTCTCACAACGGTGCAGGCTGGGCATGATCCGACTGGACCCAGATTATTGGGATCGGGTCGTGACATGTTTTCAGTGGTGGCCCATGCAGGTCTAGTTTACAACCTTTGGTCTAGTCAACTTAGGCTAGCCAAACAAACCGACTTGCCTTGACTTTAGGTTTAGTATGACTTTAGGAAAACAGACTCTAGAAACAATTAGAACACTTAGAATTCTTGAGAAAATTTCAATCTGTCACATCATAGGACCAAATTCTTCTATCTATACATATATATAATTATTTTTTTGCTTGCTTATAGAACATAGGTTACCTTGCTTATGCTTGCTTCCTAAACCTTCCAGAAGATGGCACGGGGAAAGACAACCCGTTCCGGCCCAGCCGAAGATGAGGCTTCGTCTTCTGAGCACACCCCAACTCAAGCTCAGTCCGACCCCTCCCCGTTGCAGCTCACAGATCGCCCCCATGCTGCAAGAGCTCCCCGCGCTGCCTACACCTCAGTAGTGCATGCAGCTCCACCTATTCCTCCCAGGACCACATCAATTCCAGCTGATGTGACTCCTCCTGTTGCACCACCTGTGCCAGTGGACCCCGCTGAACTCGTAGGCCTGCTACGAGGAGTTCTAGAAGCCCAGAGGGCCCAAGCTGAAGCAAATCGCGAGCAGACCGCGATTATGAGAGAGGGCATGGAGAACGCCCATAATGTAGCCATGGCAGCGCTAGGAACATCCCGGTCAGAACAGGAACCTGCCAAGGTAATGGAGGATTTAAAAGCTTGGATTCCATTAATGAATTTCTAGTCTAACCACAAACCTGTTATCCAGGTAAAGGTTGGAACTGTTGAAAACTTTAAGAAGTTGGACCCGCGTCCCTTCAAGGGGACCGAAGGCATCATCTACGCAGACGAGTGGCTAGATGATATGGAGCGACTCCTCAGCGTCGCTCGACTTCCAGACGACCTCATGGTTGAGGCCGTAGCACTCCAGCTGAGAGATTTGGCTAACATTTGGTACCGCAACGAGCCAAGGTTTCGAGCTGGAGGAATTTCCTGGCGGCTATTCAAGAAGCAGTTCAAGCGGAAGTTCTTTCCAGAGGCTGCCCTCGAAGCTATGGGAAGACAGTTTCAAGATCTGAAGCAAGGAGACCGCACAATTGAAGAATATGCGGCTGAGTTCAACAGGCTTGGCAGGTTTGCAAGCCACCTGGTGGACAACCCTGTGGAACGTGCTAAGAAGTTCCGGCACGGACTACGTGAAGAGATCCGCACCTTAGTAGCTGCTAACGGTGCGAAGACTTACGACAAGATGTTGAAGGTGGCCCAAGATGTAGAGGCCAGTTCACCTGCTCGATCCAAGAGGGAGCATCCAGGGTCAAGCAACAACCATCAGGGCAACAACAAGAGGCACAGCAACAACAACAATAGGCCCTCCTATCCCCAGCAGTCCCAGCAACAACAGCCAGTAGCGGCCAACAAAGCGCATCAGTACAATCAACCAAAGGCGGTCAACTGCGTCTACTGCAAAAGGCCAGGTCATACCGCAGAGATCTGCAGAAAGAAATTGGGACACTGCCTTGCTTGTGGGTCTGCCACCCATCAAGTGAAGGACTGCCCCACGGCATACAACAAAACTGGAGCTGGACAGCCGAGAGGTCCACTGCCTACCCAGCAGCAGCGCTACAACCAGCACAGAGCCGGGCAAGCTTTTGCCTTGACTGTGGAAGAGCCAGAAGCTGACCCCGAGACGGAAGGAGATGTCATCGCAGGTTCCATTCTACTTCATTCGCACCCTGCCTTAGCATTATTTGATTCTGGAGCATCACACAATTTTATATCTGCAACCTTCATTTCTGCACACCATCTAGTTACTGGCATAAGTAAGATAATCTGTAGAGTTATGACTGGTGGAGGACCAATACCCATTAGTGAGACTTGTAGCTGCCCAGTCACTATCTCAGGACATGAGTTTCAGACTCAGTTCCTAATAATGCCTCTGCCAAACTATGACGTAGTCTTGGGCATGGATTGGCTTAGTCTTGGGCATGGATTGGCTTAGTCAGCACCATGCTCTGATAGACTGTCGAGAAGGCTGCGTAACTCTAGATCCACCTGGAGGACCTAAACTCAAAGTGGTCCGAGCACCTGAAGGCGTGGAGGGTGTGTCTTACACATCTATCACTGAAGAAACCGGACCCCCTCATCCCCTCATAGCAGAATTTATAGACGTCTTCCCAGACAATCTTCCAGGGCTACCCCCTGATCGAGATGTGGAATTCTCGATCGATCTTATACCTGGCGCAGCACCAATCTCCCAACGCTGCTACCGAGTGAATCCCAAGGAGTCCAAGGAAATGAAAGACCAGATTGACGAGCTTCAGGCGCAAGGATTCATCAGGACCGGTGCCTCACCCTGGGGTGCACCAGTCTTGTTTGTACCCAAGAAGGATGGGACAGTCAGAATGTGCATAGACTACCGGGCATTGAACAACATCACTATCAAGAACAAGTACCCGCTGCCCCGGATCGACGACCTCTTCGACCAGCTGAGTGGAGCTAAGATTTTCTCGAAGATAGACCTCAGATCGGGTTACCATCAAATCAAGGTGAGGAAGGAAGACATTCCAAAGACGGCATTCAACACCAAGTACGGACAATTTGAATTCTTGGTCATGCCCTTTGGTCTTACAAATGCCCCAGCAGTGTTCATGAATCTCATGAACAAGGTCTTCCACAAATACCTGGACCAGTTTGTCGTTGTCTTCATTGACGACATTCTGATCTATTCGAAGACCAAGGAAGAACACGAGCAGCATTTGAGGATAGTTTTGGAAACCCTCAGAAAGGAGAAGCTATATGGAAAACTGTCCAAGTGTGAGTTCTTCTTAGACAAGGTGGACTTTCTCGGCCACGTTGTCACAGGAGAAGGCATATCAGTGGACCCCAAGAAGATAGCTGCCGTGGAGACATGGAATACCCCCAGTTCAGTTGCAGAGATCAGAAGCTTCTTGGGCTTAGCTGGATATTACAGGAAATTCGTGAAGGACTTTGCAAAGATTGCTGAGCCCATGACCAAGCTAACCAGGAAGAATGAAGAGTTCGTGTGGACCGAAGCGTGCCAGGCGTCATTTGAAGAACTGAAGAGAAGGCTAACAACAGCACCGATCTTGTCGCTACCCTCAGGATCGGGAGGATTCTCAATTTATAGCGACGCTTCCGGCAAAGGATTAGGATGTGTGCTCCAGCAACATGGAAAGGTAATTGCTTATGCTTCCCGGCAATTACGGACTCATGAGAAGAACTACCCGACGCATGACCTGGAGCTAGCAGCAGTCATCTTCGCCTTGAAGCTGTGGAAGCACTACCTGTACGGCGAAAGAGTAGAGATATACACGGATCACAAAAGTCTCAAGTATGTCTTTACCCAGAAGGAGCTCAACATGCGTCAGAGACGATGGTTGGAGCTCATGAAGGACTTTGATATCAGCCTGCAGTACCATCCCGGAAAGGCTAATGTGGTCGCCGACGCACTTAGTCGATATCCGATGGCGATGTTCTTGACGACAGATCGGTACCTACTGGAGGACATGGAGAAGCTGGGTTTAGAACTCGTATTGCCTGCAGAGGAAATGAAGAAGCTTGGACGGGAAGCAATAGTACCCGGCGCTGACTTCCCCATGATGCATTTGCAAGTGCAATCTAGCCTGATGGACAAAATCAAGGAGACTCAATTCGAGGACGGAGCATTGTGCAAGCTCAGGGACCAGGTGTTAGCTGGCACACTGGAGGGATTCTCTATTTCAGACGACGGAACACTGAGGAATGGCACCAGACTTTGTGTACCTACTGGTGAATTGAGAGAACAGCTGATGCAGGAAGCGCATCACTCACAGTATTCCATCCACCCTGGAGCAAATAAGATGTACCGAGATATACGGGAGCACGTATGGTGGTATGGAATGAAAAAGGATGTCTCAAAATTCGTTGGCAGATGCTTGATCTGCCAGCAGGTGAAAGCAGATAGACAGAGACCAGCAGGACTTCTTCAGCCGCTGCCCATTCCAGAATGGAAATGGGAGCACATCACTATGGATTTTGTGTCAGGATTGCCTCGATCCCAAGGAGGGAAGGACGCTATTTGGGTGATCGTAGACAGATTGACTAAGTCTGCCCACTTCATTCCCTTCAAGGTTGGTTTATCCACCGAGAAGTTAGCTGCCCTATACATGAGGCAAATCGTCCGGATACATGGAGTTCCTGTGAGCATTGTATCAGACCGAGACAGCCGCTTTACTTCTCACTTCTGGAAGAGCTTGCAAGAGAGTCTGGGGACCCAACTGAAGTTCAGCACTGCATATCACCCACAGACCGACGGACAGTCAGAGAGAACCATCCAGACGTTAGAGGATATGCTGAGATCTTGCGTCCTGGATTTTGGAGGATCATGGGAGGACCACCTATACTTGGTAGAGTTTGCTTACAACAACAGCTACCAGGCCAGCATCGGCATGACTCCTTTTGAGGCTCTGTATGGACGTCGTTGCCGCACTCCCTTGGCTTGGGATGACGTAGGAGAACGAGTCATGCTGGGACCTGAGATGATTACAGATGCGGCTGAAAAAGTCAAGGTGATCAGAGACAGACTTCGGGTGGCTCAAGATCGTCAGAAACATTGGGCGGACAGCCGTCGCCGACTTGTGGAGTTCGAAGCAGGTGATAGCGTCTTCGTCAAGATCTCCCCCACCAGAGGAACTATCCGTTTTGGCAGAGCTGGAAAACTAAGTCCCAGGTATATCGGCCCATTCGAGATATTGAGCAGAGTTGGAGAGGTGGCGTACAGAGTGGCGTTACCACCTAATCTTGAAGGCGTGCACAACGTTTTCCATGTATCGCAGCTGAGGCGTTACATTCCGGACCCGAGCCACATCCTGGATCATTCAGAGTTGGAGATTGGACCAAGTCTTACAGTACCAGAGCAGCCAGTGAGGATCATAGACCGTATGGAAAAGCAGTTGCGGAACACCGTAATTCCACTGGTCAAAGTTCAGTGGCTCCACCACTCCCCAGGCGAATCCACCTGGGAACGAGAGGCTGAGATGAAGAAGAAGTACCCTCATCTGTTTTAAGGCATGTTTACCTTTGTTCTCCCTTCAATTGTAGTAAATTTCGAGGACGAAATTTCTATAAGTTGGGTAGGTTGTAAACCCCTGAATTTTTCAAATTATTAAATCTGGATTTTTCCCAATTTTCTGGAATTTTCGGCAATTTTCTGAAATTAAAATCATGGCTTTTAATTAATAAATGATTTTTAGTTGGCAATAAATAATATTAAAATATAATGAAGATAACATTTTGGGTGTAAAATAGGAAACCGGACTTAGGGTAATTTTCTGGGATTTTATTGGGCCCCAGACCTATTTTTAAAAGCCTAAAAACTATTTTTATAATAATTAGTTAATTATTACTGTTATTATATTATTATTTCTATTATTATTATTGTTTTTATTACTATTATTATTATTATAGGTTTTTGGGCCGGCCCGGCCCAGTGGGCCGAGCCCAGTGTAACCCAGCCCAACCCCTATGCTTAGCGGGTCGGGCGGGTCGGCCTGACCGGATCCGCGCCCGACCCGGAACCCGGATCCCCATCACCCATCCCCACGACTCCTTCTCCCGAATCCTCCGCCGGCCGCCGCGCTCCCCGGCGCCACGACCGCTCCCCACGTCGACCCCTCCTCCGACTCTCCCGCCCACGACGCCGGCCTCGCCCCAGCCCAACTCCCCTATTAATACCCCCTTCTCCGACCACTTCCACCCCCAAAACTAAACCCTAACCCTAGATCGACGACTCCGGCGAGCCCGTCCGCCGACCCCGACTGCCCTCCGCGGACCAGCGCCGCCACCCACCCGCCGAGCTTTCCCCCAGGCGTCCGCAGCAGCAGCACCCGCGGCTGCTTCCCCTCCGCCGGCTATCCAGAACCCCCTCGACGCCGCCGGTGACCTCGCCGCCCCTCGGCTGAGCCGCCGCAGCCCCGGCCCGACCTCGCCGACCGACGGCCAAGGCCCCAGAGCCCCGGACACGCCGCGGACACGCCCCAGACGCGGATACGAGCCCGGACACGCCGCTGACACGTCCAGGACGCAGAACCGCGTGTCGGACGCGAAATACCCCGATCCCGAGTCCGAGGCCTCCCCTCGGTGCTCCTCCTTCAGCTTCCCGGTAGGTGCCCCTATCTGAACGCACTGTCCCTTCCAAAACCACTCCCCTGTCCGACCGGGACTGACAGAATGAAGCTCTGTCAATCCCGGGATAGCTTAGAAAATTTATGGGTTATAGTTAATTAGTGGGTTAATGATTTGTTAATTTTGGTTCGTTAATTAATTAACGATTTAATACAACGATCCTCAATACGTATATTAATTATATATATATAATAAAATAAAAACCTTATTAAATATTACGTAATTAGTAATTATTTAACAGATAATTTCCGAAATGATTTTTAGTATTTAAATACTAAATAGTAATTAATTAATATATAATTCTGAAATGATCTTTAGTATTCAAAATATAATAGGTTAGTATTTAAATAGGTTTTCCAAAATATTATTCTCTTACAAATTGATTGCTAAAAACAAACGATATTATTTTATTATAATCGTACGTTCCTATTTTACCTTATTAGAAACAAAACAATATTTTACCATAAAATATTTTCTACGATAAAATAAATAAAGTTTTATTATTATTAAAAAGGGTTTTGTTTTACTAAATCACTATCACAAATTATTATTATTATTAATCGATCGTTGAATTGAATCATTAACTTAGTTAACTAATCAAGTCAGATTAAAACCCTTTGTTTTAATTCTAAAATCAGATTTTTAATAATTGTAGGTCCCTGTAACTAAGGTTGAGACCGTCGCGACATCTCACTCGTGTCACCAACCAACTCCAGGCAAGTTTCATATAATTCAAAACTGGTATTTTAGTTGTAATTAAATATGTTGCATGTCATATAGATATATTGAGACGACACTTGATTTCACAGAACCGACTGATTGACTGATTGATTGACTCATTGACTCATTGACTATTGCCTTGGGAACTGGGGAGAAAAGTTAGCACCCGTGGTCAAAGCCCCTTATTGCCTCATTGTGGATAGCTGAAGTCCAACCTCACTGGACTGACGCCGCACCGTGTTCACTTGAACACAGATTGCCTCCAACCCAGACCGGCCACGGGATGCTACCTTTCTCAAAACACTTTAGTGATTGTAGCTTGTCATCATTGCTTCATCGACTTTTACGATTCTTGTTTCATATTTGTTGCATACAAAAATATAAATATTGTTCAAAACTATCTCATTGCATCATTTTAATTATCGTTAAGATGCTGGAATTGGATATATGTTCTTGCTCCCTCCTGACTGGAGATTAACAATTTTAGGTGATTGCGGTGACGATGAGGCGTATGATACCTTTTATGGTCCGGACCAGAGTTCTGAAGGTCTAGCTGAACCTAGCCAGGAGGCCGATGTTTAGTTGTTTCCTTTTAATTTCCAATTGTAATAATCAGGGTTGAAGTAATAACCCTGGACCATGGTTTGTTTAATCTTTGCTTGTAAAAGAATTTCTTTCTCAGACTTAGCAATAAAATTGAATTTCCTTCATGTATTCTGGATGTCTGTGTGTTACTACGGATTGATACAGCTTACTGCCGCCGTCTCACAACGGTGCAGGCTGGGCATGATCCGACTGGACCCAGATTATTGGGATCGGGTCGTGACAAGTAGCCCGCTTCTTCAGGAACTTTCCGGCACATACATTAAGGGAGCTATTGAAAGGTGACTGAAACACCGGAAACGGGCACTATCTGAGCTACACGACACTTGCTCTTTCTTGCCTTTTCTGGTTGGCATGTCCTTCTTTCTTGCATGGTGCCTTTAGCAGAGATAAATGATGCTGCATAAGTATCAGAAGTGGCCTTGATGTGAACGAGCTCCTTTAGCTGCATCTTACATTGAGTACTCTTGGACAACATTAGGTGACTACTTCTAGAGTAATTATGGATAGGACTTGTGAGGGTTTTGGAAGCGCCTTTGGGAAGAAAACACTTGTCATCTAGGCAGGGCCAGCCTGGAGGGTTGGATTGTTCTATCCGGAGCTAATTTTGGTTGTCCCTTGATCCTTTATTGTGAGCCGGACCTAAGATCATCCGTAACCCCTATCTTTGGTGGGATCACGCTGAACTTGAGGGATTGTACTAGCAGAAGAGGGTTGTCCAAGTCCGAAGCCTTCTCCAACTTACCGCAGGGCCGGCCCTGCGTCTAGGAGTGGCGTTTGCATTTAACCTACTAGTCTATCAGATGGTTTATGAATCTTTAATGGCAGGTAAATAATTTCTTATATGTGGTTTTGATGTGATTATGTCAACAACAGCAACTTGAGAAGTTTCAGGTAGCTACTGAAAAAAGGTCATATATATATATATATATATCTGACTATAGTAAAGTTATTATGCTTTTTATGCTCATTCAGTTTGAAAGTGGAGATGGGGGGTCTTTTAATGTCTGCTTATAAAGTAAGTCAATATTATTGTCCTATATGCTCTTATGTTGATTTATAACCTTTCCTCACATATAACCGATGTCTTGAGATGTCTGAATTTGTGAATTTTTAATTAATCCTGTACAAATTTTGACTGGCTGTACAACAATACGTAAATGTTTTAATTGTATTTGGTAAAATCTATGTAGGAAAAATGTAGGGTGGATGCCCTAATAATAAATATATAGCACATACCATGTACGGTCTTGATAGGTTAAGGATTTACAATATGACATCTGCAACTTTCTCGATAGGGTTCTATAAAGAAAAGAATGGATGCTTGAAAAGTTCTAAGCTAGAGATTCTCAGGACAAGCTTTTTACTAGTCTGTTGTTATATTTCAGAGGACTTTGATGTGCAGGCTTAATTTGGAGTGAAAAGAGTTTTCATATGAATGGATAAATTGCTTTTTGGTTGCACGAGTTTAAATTGTAATCCACATCTTAGTTGTATGAGTTTAAATTACAATCCAAAAAGTAGGTCTACTTATCTGTCAACTAGTCACCTATATTTTATGGCATGATCCTCTTATGCTCATATAGCTATCTGGACTAGAAATTTTGCACGAAGAGGATTTGACGTTAAGTCGACAGCCAGTCATAAAACTGTCAAAGCTTTTGTGGAACTTTTTTATGCTTCATAGCCGACCTCATTCCGATGGGAGAAAGCTTGGTTGATGATATGAATGGACGATGCAGATGATGTTGATGTTGATGTTGATGTTGAAGGGGATCTTCAACTATTTTCTTAACAAGAAGTTTAGATAATCTGTAACATCGCAGTTTTAAAAGAATACAGGAATTACAATGGACTACATTGCTTGAGATTTGAGATTTTCATAACCTTCGAACTATGTTTTAAAAAATTCTTGATATTTCAAAGGTGTTTTTGTCATGGCTAGAAGTTACTGTTTGAAATTGAAAATACTGTGAATAAGTTACAGATTTGAAACTATGCACAAGCATTGACAATGTAAGATATTCTTCTTACAAATAGTTCTATGGATACAGACATTTTGGGGGTTCCTGTTGTATTATGAAGTGTCTGTAAATATGTGCCTGATACTGACACAGACACCAATTTTGAAGGTTCCTGTTGTATTATGGAGTGTCTGTAAATATGTGCGTAAATATGTGCCTGATACTGACACAGACACCAATTTTGAAGGTTCCTGTTGTATTATGGAGTGTCTGTAAATATGTGCCTGATACTGACACATACACCAATTTTTGGAGTATTTGTCCTTCCTAGAAGACAATTAAGAACCATACATAAGAACATCTACAGTGGGAGATATTTCAATGCTACATTTTGACTTTAGTCAAATTTTATAGCACTTGAAGGATGCAGTAGACACTTGTGCATACTTGAAAATTGTTAGAAAGCTACTGGACACTCCAGATTTGAAGTGTGTTCTATCTCCTCTATATTAATTGTTGGGCCCAACAAAAGTAACCAAATAGCAAAAAAAAAATAAAAAAATAAAGAGAAAAGAGAACTTTTTTTTTACCAAATAGAGAAGAAAAATAATAATAAAAAATAGGGAGAAAAAAGAGTAGATTAATTTGGAGTGTACCATTGTGTGCCAATATCATGGAGACGTTCCAAATATAGTAATTTATACAATTTTTAATAATTTGAGATATGTATTTAGAGTATTTTCACAGTGGATGCTCTAACCGTAAGGCATAAACTCACCAAATAGCAGGCATTCTAATTTCTGGGTCTTCTCTGGGCTTTTATTGTGAACTTGGTCTATTCTGACAATATAGCATGTGTTCTTTTGTGGAGGGTTTAATGAGTCCAGGAGAAGGAATTTTGAAGCATACAGGTGAGTGGAGAAGCTTCCATATCTAAAATAATGTAGGCCTTGGATTATAAGATGAAATGTATGAATTATAACTCCAGCAAATACTGAGTATTAGTAGAGTGCATTTATTTTGGGGTGTTGTTAAATGGATTCATGTTTTTTTATTTTTATTTTTTTAGTAAGTTTATCTTTCAATTTTTTTTAGATTACCTTCTTTCTCTTTACCCTCTATATAATATAATTTCTTAAATACTAAATTTTTTTCTACCAAGGAACTCAACATATCAACATATTTAGCATCCTGAATAATAATTTTCACTAAACTTATTTAACAATATAAAAAATAATTTGGAGAGAGACAAAGAGATTAAAACTATTTAGCAGAGTTGAATATAAAAATGGAGAGAAAGAAAGAGGAGAGGAAAAATAAAAATAAACTTGCACCCGATAGCCTGTACGAAATAATTTATTTATATTCCTTGTTACATGAACTAACGGATAATAACATAAATTGTAAATACAGTCAGTGGTACTAAATGCAACGTTTATTTAAGGAAGAAAAATTATAAATAATTATCCCGTTCTCTAAAAAAGAAAAAAAAAATTTGATTAGATAGACATGCTTATCTTTATGTAATATGATGAAGAGAAGTAACATGATTAATTTTTTTTAAATGTATGTAAATATCTTTATGTAAAAATATGTATGATTAATTTTAAACATTTTTTTGTCGAAGTAAACCGATTACATTAGCTTTACGTAGGAGATAACATGTTTATCAACTTTACATAATCGTCTATTTACATAATTATGTTTTAAAATGTTGACATGTCTATTAACTTTACATTTAAAATATTTTAAAACATGTCCATGTTTATCAACTTCGTTTTTAAAGTATTTAAAAATATGTTTATCACCTTTATGCAGGTGTAAATTGATTAGATTCTTTTTAAAAATGGACTATAAACTTTACATTTTAAACTGATTAAATTAGACATTATTATTTATAAAAAATTCAGTTGTGGGGGTAGACTTATAGGTTAATTTTTAGAAAAAAGTATATTAAGACGATAAAAACTCCTAAATATAAGAAAAGAGTAAACAGAATAAAAACATGGATGCGTTCAATAACAATTTTTCTTTTTTCTTTTTAAGATCTATGATAATGATAGTGAGATAGGTGAAATATGCTTCAGTTGAAATTGAAGATGGTTGAGGTGCTTGTGGATTGCTATTTAACTATCTAATACTTGTGTAAGCAGGGGAAAACAGAGATGAAAGACTACTGGTAATCCGGAAAAAAAGTTCATTCTGAAGGAAACAAAATGGAACCATAGTTGCTAACTTAATAAAAGGGAAGATCCTTAGGAAATTAGTAAGGGCACTACCAAAAGTTATATAGGCTATTACATGATAGGTGGTATCACTTTTAAATTATAAAAGTGACAGGGGACAACACACCATTTCAAACATCTAAGTTCTTCTTCACCTCGCACAATTTTTTCTCTCTCTTCCAACATCTTCCTCTTGGAACACCATTATTGATGGCTTCGAACCCCATTATATGACAGGGGAAAACAGAGATGAAAGACTACTGGTAATCCGGAAAAAAAGTTCATTCTGAAGGAAACAAAATGGAACCATAGTTGCTAACTTAATAAAAGGGAAGATCCTTAGGAAATTAGTAAGGGCACTACCAAAAGTTATATAGGCTATTACATGATAGGTGGTATCACTTTTAAATTATAAAAGTGATACGGGACAACACACCATTTCAAACATCTAAGTTCTTCTTCCCCTTGCACAATTTTTTTCTTTCTCTTACAACATCTTCCTCTTGGAACACCATTATTGGTGGCTTCGAACCCCATTATATGAATTTAGAAGATTAAAAGAATTGTGACAGTCGGATTGGAGACAACGAAAGATTATTAGAATTCTGGCAATCTTATGTCACTCCCCGTTTCCTATATACGTATTTGGAACGTATTTTATTTTAGTATGGTTGCATGTGCATATAAACTAGACCCATTCTTTGGTTTAACCTGGTTCATGGTTTATTTTGTGGGTTGGTTCAACTCATGAGAACCTTTGGTTCAACCCTCAACCCTACAATATATAATCCAACATTTCTCTCTTTCTCTCCCCACTTCTTCATTTTTTCCTCCTTCTTTAGTTTTCTCTTCCCATTTCATAGACAAGTACACCTTGCATGAAAAATAGAAAAATTCTCCATATTATTGTTCCATTATGTTTATTATGTGTTTCTAAGAACTTTTACTTCTTGCAGTTTCCTGTTTTGATGGATGGATTAGTGTAGATCTATATTTCTAACTTAGGATTTTATTGGGTTTAATGAGTTTTTTTTGCTTTTGATCTATTAAACTTCTTTATTTGAAAATCATTCTTTGGTACATGATAGAGCTTTCTATTTAGAGCATTTTGGTTTTTGGTTCACCAGATTTGGACTTAAAATGAGATTTTTACGAAAAAAACAAGATTTCAGTTTTTGGAGCTTTTTTCGCCATGGCCGAACCTGCTGTTGGAGAAGACGAAGTTCCCATGCGGCCAGTGAGCATATGCGGCCGAGAGTGCCATGAGGTCCGAGAGGGTTATGCGGCCTAAACTCTTACCGCATACTGACAGCATGCGTCCATCTTGTTGGACTCATGATTGTTGATTTGCATAGTGTCCTTGAACACGTTGTGCTTTCACTCACTGAACGAATAAATTTTTTGCTAAGTCCTAAAGAACTCCATGCGACAGAGGACCCCATGTGGCACCGATACCCATGCGGCCAGGAGAACAAGCGGCCCCTATTTCTTGCACGCATGACTCTGAATCGTTGACACTTATTTCTATAGTTTTGTCTTTTCTTCCTGACACACTCTATGACTTGTCACCTCAGTCACATCAGTCACTTTATGTCACATCTCTGACACTTTATTTTTGTCTGTCACTTCAACACTTGCCCAAGGAGTAGACTTAACCCTGGGCATGCGACCAAGTGGTCCATGCGGCCTGACTTCTTGCGGCCTGACTTTTTATGCGGCTAGGATTGTCATGCGGCCTAGAGACCCATGTGGCCTTGCTTATTTTGACTGATGTCTTCTTGACTCTTGTGACCCAATGTATAATTGGTACTTGGACTTGAATACTGTATCCGTGCTGATACCCCTATTGGCTGAATTATTGTTCATGTTTTAAGGTGCGCCGAGGTGCGACACATCATGTCACGTGTTAAGTGATTATATTTGGTCTGTGCATCGAGAATGCCTCCAAATCCCTGAACGAGTGATATTATATATATGTACATTATTTTTCCAGCACGGGCATAATAAGCGAGTCAAACTACCAAAGCGTTGTCACGCCCCGATCTCCCGCAGGCAATCGGCCGTTCCCGCTAGGCGGGAATCACCCTCGCCAGCGCTCCCGCGGAACGATCGCTTGACCCATCCGGGCGTGATGCCGCACGAGCGTGAACCGCGCCCGTGCAAGGCCATGGTTCATTAGCTGGCGGCAAGAGTTCTAAGCCACAGAGTCGTACAGATTGTCCGAGTGCAGCGGAGTCATGAACGCATAGGCGATCGGTAACAGGTTCACTGAGTCGACAATATAGCGGAAGCATTAAAACACAAGTTAAAGTAAAACAAGCTCTTTTATTGATATGAACAAGTGTTACAGGCGGCGTATAGCCGAGATTACAATTCGCTCAAGCCTCTCTCTCTGAAACAGTAAAAGCGTGCCAAGTGGCTACAATTATGGAATGATTGTACAGGCGATGTTCAGGCGAGTTCGGGCTATGTTCACAACATTATGTCTTGTATATGTGCTTCAGTCCCGGACGCACCGTTGCTTCAGAGTGATGTCCACGCCTTAGCACGCACGTTGGAAACGTCCGCACCGAACGAGGTTCTCCCGCACCCTGCATACAAACTGGTGGATTATTAGTACATTGAATGCACTGGTGGGGAAGCTACTCGCCCGCTCGACAAATCCAAACACGTAATACAGGTTCCGTGCACAACTATTAAGTTGTCTTTCTAGTTGCCTTAGGATCAGTTTCATGCAAATATTGAATAGCCTAACGTGTCGGGCAGTGCGCCGTGCGATGTTTGAGGAAACATGGCGATACTTACCACTTACCATTTCTTCTTCCCTGTCCAAGGCAAATATTGTTAATTCATGCACGAGCAAGTATAAACATTCAGGACCATAGCATATGCAAACATGAGGGTCGTTATTTTCAGATCGTTCAGGTGTTCAGTTCATTGATGCTATGCAATGACTCGCACGCGGATAGCCGCTAAGCGAGGATGACTTATCTATATGACAAAAGTCGCTAGCGTAGACATTATGGACGGGTTATGGTTTCGGGACTAAGAATGATATGCAACGCAGGTGGCGAGCCTCGCTACATAACACTCCGTCCGTGACTAACGACCATACAAACTCTTCCGCCCGGATCGGATCGGTCCCAGTACCCCGGTGACCGTCCACGGAAGCCAAAAATCCTTGTGCACAGGTTGTCCGCGACATGCAGGTCAGGGTCTATCCAAATCCAAAGCTTGACATGATAATCATGGAACACAAACAAACAAACTTATTCTGAATGAGCATATTGCTCCACGAGCTGGGATTTAATCAGTACAAACACGATCCTCGTTCAGATGCACACTTGCCATGATTATCATTCAAGTATAATTCACATTCCATATCTATTCTTGCTTGATGCAATCCCCTGGTTCGGGGATTTGCCTTGGGTGACCTAACGGTCCCGGATACTTGCAGGTTCAAATGCACAGAAGGACTATTTGATAGTCTCCTGGCTAACAAGAATGCATGCACATACAATCACATTAAACATTCGAAAGCAGGCAAGCACGCGTTCTAAGGAACATAAGCAGACACGGTTGCTCGGACCCGAAGGTAAGCCGAGAGATGAAACCGTTAAGGGACTTAGCATGCGAGAGTCTGAATATAAGCAGTATTTTATTTCCATGTTCTAGCAAGCAATACAGTTGGGATTATTCCCTTAGCTAGGTGCGTCGGATTTATTAGCATGCATGGGTGATTCACCTAGCGACTAGCATGAATATTCCAGATTTTATGTGTGCTGGCTAAGCAAAGACAAGTTCACCGTAGCCACCCACCTTAGCGATTATTCGCCTCGGTAGAGCGATACGCCTGAGCGAGCCTCTGAAAGCCTAAGCCGGGATTCCTGTAGGGACAAGTCTGGATATCTTTTGCTTCTTGTTTGAGGTAAAGCCGGTCGGGACAGTTGCACTTTTGCCGATTGAGTCGACAGTCCGCTTGAGCGGAACGGGGTGTTACATCCTACCCAACTTAGAAAAAGTCTCGTCCTCGAGACTTACTAAGGACAAGCAGTGATCTAGGGTTGAGGCAATCCTAGACAAGTCGTTGTACTTGTTCACTTGGATATTCACTTGCACAAGCATCGAAATCAGCATATCGCTTAGACTAGATCGTGCGCACTTTCGAAGGGCCCCTCTAGCGTGAACACGTCAACCAGCTTAGTGATAGCGAAGTCTCAGCACTCGAGTTTCACCTTTTTCTAAGTCTTAGATGGTGCACTAGTTCAAGGCGTCCCTCGAATAGATGCATTCAACCAAACTTAGGGTTAGTAAAAATCGGACAAGCTACTAGCGATACTCTCAAGGGTTCACACAAGTTGGCACAAAGGCCACTCACAACATACAACCAGACAAGCAATCATATCAATCAAAACGTATTTTGAAAGTATTTAGACTTATTGTTGGAACGTCCCATCGAGGCATTGAGAGAGAGCGTGCACATAACCCACGAACGAGCTTTCGAAACAGAGATATCGAATCGAAGTCCAAAGGCGTAGAAGCCATGCTCTGATACCAACATGTCACGTCCCGATCTCCCACAGGCAATCGGCCATTCCCGCTAGGCGGGAATCACCCTCGCCAGCGCTCCCGCGGAACGATCGCTTGACCCATCCTGGCGTGATGCCGCACGAGCGTGAACCGCGCCCGTGCAAGGCCATGGTTCATTAGCTGGCGGCAAGAGTTTTAAGCCACAGAGTCGCACAGATTGTCCGAGTGCAGCGGAGTCATGAACGCATAGGCGATCGGTAACAGGTTCACTGAGTCGACAATATAGCAGAAGCATTAAAACACAAGTTGAAGTAAAGCAAGCTCTTTTATTGATATGAACAAGTGTTACAGGCGGCGTATAGCCGAGATTACAATTCGCTCAAGTCTCTCTCTCTGAAACAGTAAAAGCGTGCCAAGTGGCTACAATTGTGGAATGATTGTACATGCGATGTTCAGGCGAGTTCGAGCTATGTTCACAACATTATGTCTTGTATATGTACTTCAGTCCCGGACGCACCGTTGCTTCAGAGTGATATCCACGCCTTAGCACACACGTTGGAGGCGTCCGCACCGAACGAGGTTCTCCCGTACCCTGCATACAAACTGGTGGATTATCAGTACATTGAATGCACTGGTGGGGAAGCTACTCGCCCGCTCGACAAATCCAAACACGTAATACAGGTTCCGTGCACAACTATTAAGTTGTCTTTCTAGTTGCCTTAGGATCAGTTTCATGCAAATATTGAATAGCCTAACGTGTCGGGCAGTGCGCCGTGCGATGTTTGAGGAAACACGGCGATACTTACCACTTACCATTTCTCCTTCCCTGTCCAAGGCAAATATTGTTAATTCATGCATGGGCAAGTATAAACATTCAGGAGCATAGCATATGCAAACATGAGGGTCATTATTTTCAGATCGTTCAGGTGTTCAGTTCATTGATGCTATGTAATGACTCACACGCGGATAGCCGCTAAGCGAGGATGACTTATCTATATGACAAAAGTCGCTGGCATAGCTATTATGGACAGGTTATGGTTTCGGGACTAAGAATGATATGCAACGCAGGTGGCGAGCCTCGCTACATAACACTCCGTCCGTGACTAACGACCATACAAACTCTTCCGCCCGGATCGGATCGATCCCAGTGCCCCGGTGACCGTCCGCGGAAGCCAAAAATCCTTGTGCACATGTTGTCCGCGACATGCAGGTCAGGGTCTATCCAAATCCAAAGCTTGACATGATAATCATGGAACACAAACAAATAAACTTATTTTGAACGAGCACATTGCTCCACGAGCTGGGATTTAATCAGTACAAACACGATCCTCGTTCAGATGCACACTTGCCATGATTATCATTCAAGTATAATTCATATTCCATATCTATTCTTGCTTGATGCAATCCCCTGGTTCGGGGATTTGCCTTGGGTGACCTAACGGTCCCGGATACTTGCAGGTTCAAATGCACCGAAGGACTATTTGATAGTCTCCTGGCTAACAAGAATGCATGCACATACAATCACATTAAACATTCGAAAGCAGGCAAGCACGCGTTCTAAGGAACATAAGCAGACACGGTTGCTCGGACCCGAAGGTAAGCCGAGAGATGAAACCGTTAAGGGACTTAGCATGCGAGGGTCTGAATATAAGCAGTATTTCATTTCCATGTTCTAGCAAGCAATACAGTTAGGATTATTCCCTTAGCTAGGTGCGTCGGATTTATTAGCATGCAGGGGTGATTCACCTAGCGACTAGCATAAATATTCTAGATTTTATGTGTGCTGGCTAAGCAAAGACAAGTTCACCGTAGCCACCCACCTTAGCGATGATTCGCCTCGGTACAGCGATACGCCTGAGCGAGCCTTTGAAAGCCTAAGCCGGGATTCCTGTAGGGACAAGTCTGGATATCTTTTGCTTCTTGTTTGAGGCAAAGCCGGTCGGGACAGTTGCACTTTTGCCGATTGAGTCGGCAGTCCGCTTGAGCGGAACGGGGTGTTACATCCTACCCAACTTAGAAAAAGTCTCGTCCTCGAGACTTACTAAGGACAAGCAGTGATCTAGGGTTGAGGCAATCCTAGACAAGTCGTTGTACTTGTTCACTTGGATATTCACTTGCACAAGCGTCGAAATCAGCATATCGCTTAGACTGGATCGTGCGCACTTTCGAAGGGCCCCTCTAGCGTGAATACGTCAACCAGCTTAGTGATAGCGAAGTCTCAGCACTCGAGTTTTACCTTTTTCTAAGTCTTAGATGGTGCACTAGTTCAAGGCGTCCCTCGAATAGATGCATTCAACCAAACTTAGGGTTAGTGAAAATCGGACAAGCTACTAGCGATACTCTCAAGGGTTCGCACAGGTTGGCACAAAGGCCACTCACAACATACAACCAGACAAGCAATCATATCAATCAAAACGTATTTTGAAAGTATTTAGACTTATTGTTGGAACATCCCATCGAGGCATTGAGAGAGAGCGTGCACATAACCCACGAACGAGCTTTCAAAATAGAGATATCGAATCAAAGTCCAAAGGCGTAGAAGCCAGGCTCTGATACCAATATGTCACGCCCCGATCTCCCGCAGGCAATCGGCCGTTCCCGCTAGGCGGGAATCACCCTCGCCAGCGCTCCCGCGGAACGATCGCTTGACCCATCCGGATGTGATACCGCACGAGCGTGAACCGCGCCCGTGCAAGGCCATGGTTCATTAGCTGGCGGCAAGAGTTCTAAGCCACAGAGTCGCACAGATTGTCCGAGTACAGCGGAGTCATGAACGCATAGACGATCGGTAACAGGTTCACTGAGTCGACAATATAGCGGAAGCATTAAAACACAAGTTGAAGTAAAGCAAGCTCTTTTATTGATATGAACAAGTATTACAGGCGGCGTATAGCCGAGATTACAATTCGCTCAAGCCTCTCTCTCTGAAACAGTAAAAGCGTGCCAAGTGGCTACAATTATGGAATGATTGTACAGGCGATGTTCAGGCGAGTTCGGGCTATGTTCACAATATTATGTCTTGTATATGTGCTTCAGTCCCGGACGCACCGTTGCTTCAGAGTGATGTCCACGCCTTAGCACGCACGTTGGAGGCGTCCGCACCAAACGAGGTTCTCCCGCACCCTGCATACAAACTGGTGGATTATCAGTACATTGAATGCACTGGTGGGGAAGCTACTCGCCCGCTCGACAAATCCAAACACGTAATACAGGTTCCGTGCACAACTATTAAGTTGTCTTTCTAGTTGCCTTAGGATCAGTTTCATACAAATATTGAATAGCCTAACGTGTCGGGTGTCACGCCCCGATTTCGGCTAATCGATAATCGTCCCCCGGGCGTGATGCCGTGCACGCGTAGGGCGCGCGTGCACAAGGCCTTAGGCATAAGGATATTCTTTAGAACAATGCAACAGAGTGGACATATAAGATAACACAAGGTTGAGGCATAGAAAAGTTTCTCTTTTATTCATAATGAACATCTTTTTACATCGCTTGACTCAAAAATATAAAATGCCCCACGGGCTTACAAACTTGGACGCAAAATGAGATAGCCGATCCATACATTATGTCCCTTTACATAGATTCAAAAACACAAAACCACCTTGGGTGCGAGTAAGCACCATCGCCTTAGCGATATTCAGCAACGGAGAGAGTGAAAGGCTTCTAGCTTGAGCCTCCAAAAGTCTTGGCCACGAACCGCCAAGGATCCCAAAAGTCCGGAGAGAACTTCAGCTCCTCGCCGCGTTGCCTTGCGCCGGGGAACCTGCTACAACGAGGGTCAGTACTTCGAAAAGTACTGGTGAAGGCTAGCTGCTCGACTTTACCAAGCTCATGAGATGAGATCTAATGAGTATGCTACAATTATGTGCTTAGGTGGGTTTCTATTCTTGCCTAGTTCAGATTTCATTTAGCAGGTATGCAAGAACAAAATAACATAACTCCACATGCCACCGTTCGGTGACTTTACCTGTACCGTCTGAACCACCTGTACAACTTACCATAGCCTTCCCTGTCACGAAGACATAGTTAGTCTGCACAGTTTAAATATACAACAACAACATCTCTTGGTTGGACGGGAGATGGATCGGCTGACATTCTGCCTCAGGTAGCTAGCCTTTGGCGGACGCACGGACCCATCCAAGTGCTAGGACTACACTAGCAAATGTTCTACCCAGGTCGAAGCGGTCCCGGTGCCCCGGCGATCGTTCGTAGAACGTTACCCCTTGTATACAAGTTTGTCTAACACCAACCCACCAAACACATAGTTAACACATAAGAATTTAAAGAAACGGCATGTACGGAACCGCTTTATTGTGCTACCATAATCAACCAACAAGTTATATGCAATAACATTCAGCAGTTTAAAGAAGAACAACTTGTGCTATAAATAAGTGCCGATCAATTAATATACCCAACGAACGTGCATGCATCAATGAATTTATGCAAGGTTCTGAATGACAAGCAATGAATGTTCCAAGCCTACTTCTTATCTTTTCATTCAACTTTATATATATTTGGTATCGCTTGAATGAATGCACAACTGAGTCAATTTTATTAAGAACGGAGCCCTTGGAAAGAAGGTGCTTATCGAAATAGAGCCACTCACAAGTACTTCGAATAGGAAGAAGAAGGAGAGATCTCTAAGACTCCGCTCGTGCGTCATCTACACGATCACCTGCACGCACCAACGGATGATCAATACCTCCTGCTTCGGTCTCCAAGGCTCGATACAAAATGCGAAATCCTAAGAACGAAAGCAATGAAATCCATTGAAACCGTTCAAGAAAACGCAAGTCATAAAACCAACAAGAAAGCAACCAAGCGGCACGAAAACGGACAAGAAACCAACGCAACGGAAAGGCCCCTCTCGACTCTGCCGCCGAGTCCATCCTCGAGGCACAATCCATTGTATATGGGACCTGATTCCGAAGAAACCAATCCATATCGAGGAAAAGATCTTAATTCAATCTGTCCCGTTCGGACGGTCGTAAGTATTTCTTGGCCGCGTTCCCCGAGTAGGGGGAATGGGGCATTACATCATAACCATCCAAAAGAAAGTTTCGTCCCGAAACTTAGGAATAGAACCTACCACTAAGGAATAATGAGGGGAACCTTTCCCTCATATCAGCTTCAAGTTCCCAGGTTGACTCCTCGACCGAGTGGTTCTGCCACAGGACGCGCACTAGCGAGACGGTTCGGTTCCACAACTGCTTCTCTTTACGATCCAAAACTTGGACAGGCTCTGCCGCGTACGACAAGTCCGCTTGCAGATTCAACTGCCCCAAGTCGACTATGTGGTTCGGGTCGTGTACAAACTTTCTCAGCTGAGAAACATGAAAAATATCGTGTACTTCTGATAGGGCAGGCGGCAAAGCAACTTGATAGGCGACCGGAGTAACCCGTTTGAGAACTTCAAACGGTCCAATAAATCTCGGACTTAGCTTTCCTTTTACTCCGAACCGCATGACTCCGCGCATAGGCGAGACTTTCAAGAACACATGGTCCCCTTCAAAGAATTCAAGGGGGCGACGTCGAGCATCGGCATAACTCTTTTGTCGGCTTTGTGCTGTCTTCAACCGTTCACGAATCAACCGAACCTTTTGGACGGTTTGTTCAACCAGCTCCGGCCCAAGGATTTGCCGTTCTCCGACTTCGTCCCAGCAGATTGGTGACCTACACTTCCGCCTATACAAAGCCTCGTACGGAGCCATCTCGATGCTGGACTGATAACTGTTGTTGTATGCAAATTCGGCCAGCGGCAGGTAGACGTCCCAACTTGACTTCGAATCGATCACGCAGAGGCGCAACATGTCTTCTAGTATCTGATTCACTCGTTCCGTCTGACCATCGGTTTGTGGATGATAGGCTGAGCTGAACTTCAACTTGGTCCCCATCGCCAACTGAAGGCTCTCCCAGAAACGCGAGATGAATCGCCCGTCCCGATCTGATACTATAGAAACTGGCACTCCGTGCAGCCGGACTATCTCGCCAAGGTAGGTCTGGGCGAGGCGATCGGCGCTCCAAGTACTTTTGATGGCAATGAAGTGTGCAGACTTGGTTAACCGGTCGATGATAACCCAGATTGCGTCGTTCTCCCGTTGCGTCCTTGGCAGGCCAACAATAAAATCTATGCAGATGTGCTCCCACTTCCATTCCGGGATAGCAAGATTTTGCATCTCCCCGCCCGGCCTCTGATGCTCTGCTTTCACTCTTTGACAAGTTATGCATTGGGACACAAAGAGTGCAACATCTTTCTTCATGCCGTGCCACCAGAAGGTCGTTCGGAGGTTCTTATACATCTTCGTGCTCCCGGGATGGATCATATAGGCTGCGTAATGAGCTTCCACAAGGATCTCCTTTCTAAGTTCTGAATCATCGGAGACGCATAGCCTTCCTTTCATCCGCAACGCTCCATTTTCATCTACTGCAAAGTCCTTCGCCTTCCCCGCTAGAATCTGCTCGTGCATCTTTCTTAGGAAAGGGTCGTCTTTCTGAGTATATGTGACCCGCTCTATTAGGTTGGGTACGAATCGCATTTGAGCGACCCGCGCGCCACGATATCGAATTCGGAGTTCGATGCCCATTTCTTCTAAGTCCCTTCGTAACCTGCGATCGACTGACAGAGATCCCACGAAGATCCGACTCAAAGCATCCGCTACAACGTTCCCTTTTCCAGGCGTGTAGTCTATCGTCAAGTCATAATCTTTTATCAATTCTAGCCAACGGCGCTGACGAAGGTTGAGGTCCGTCTGGGTGAATAGGTACTTCAAGCTCTTGTGATCAGTATAAATTCGGCAAGGCACTCCATAAAGGTAGTGTCGCCACAATTTCAGGCCAAAGACAATTGCCGCTAATTCCAGGTCGTGTGTAGGATAATTTTTCTCGTGCTTCTTTAGTTGCCTGGAGGCATAGGCTATCACTCGATCTCGCTGCATAAGTACACACCCCAAGCCTTGCCCGGACGCGTCGCTAAATATTTGGAATTCCGAGATCTCGTCTGGTAGTGCAAGTAACGGGGCAGAGGTGAGGCGATGCTTTAACTCTTTAAACGAAGCTTCGCAGTCGGCGGACCACTTAAATGCGACTCCCTTTTGTGTGAGGCGAGTCAGAGGTAGTGCAAGTTTGGAAAAATCCTTCACGAACCGTCTGTAGTAGCCCGCTAGCCCGAGGAAGCTTCGAATCTCGCTAACGGATGCAGGTCGCTTCCACTCGACAATGGCCTCCACCTTCTTCGGATCGACTAAGATGCCTCCCGCAGAAATGATGTGCCCGAGGAAATATACACTACTTAGCCAGAATTCATACTTACTCAGTTTAGCATATAGCTGGTTGTCCCGAAGAGTTTGTAGCACGGTCCGCAAGTGCTCTGCATGTTCTTCCTCACTCTTCGAATACACCAAGATATCATCGATGAATACTACTACAAACTTATCGAGATAGGGCCGGAACACAAGGTTCATTAAACTCATAAAGGCAGCGGGTGCATTGGTTAGTCCGAACGGCATCACCAGGAACTCATAATGGCCATAGCGAGTTCGAAAAGCTGACTTTGGCACATCGTCTGGCTTGATCTTTAGTTGGTGATAGCCCGAACGGAGGTCGATTTTAGAGAATACTGTGGCAGCTTGCAACTGATCGAAAAGATCGTCTATTCTTGGAAGAGGATACTGGTTACGAATGGTTGCTTTATTCAATTCTCGATAGTCGATGCAGAGCCGCAACGAGCCATCCTTTTTCTTTACGAATAGTACTGGCGCACCCCACGGAGATACACTAGGCCGAATGTATCCTCGATCTAGCAAGTCTTGCAACTGTACTTTAAGCTCCTTCAATTCTGCCGGGGCCATTCGATACGGCGTCTTGGAAATTGGTCGAGTTTCTGGGAACGTGTCTATAGTGAACTCTATCTCTCGATCGGACGGCATGCCTGGCAACTCGTCGGGGAACACATCAGGAAAATCTGCCACAACGGGAATAGACTCAACGTTTGCGCAATCTTGCCGAGTGTCTCGAACGGACGCTAAATACCCTTCGCAGCCGGAGTGAATCATCCGTCGAGCAGACATTGCTGAGATCACCATGCAGGCATTCGACGCTTTCGACTCAGGACTGCACGTGAAGCAAAACTCGATCTCGTCGGGCAAACGAAACACGACTTCCTTTTTCGCACAGTCGATTGTAGCTGAACAAGCGTCGAGCCAATCCATCCCCAGAATAAGATCGTAGTCCCTTATGTCTAGAACTATCGCATCTAATGACAATTTCCGTCCCCCGATGCAAATGTTACCTTCACGATAGACTAAGCGAGCCGATAAATCTACGCCCGAAGGAGTACTAACACTTAGGTTTAAGCCTAGCGGTGTCATAGGGAATGTGTGTTCGGCGGCAAAGTCCGCCGCAATGAAGCTATGTGTTGCACCAGAATCAAACAATACACGAGCAGGTACATTATTAAAAAGTAATATACCTGACACCGTCGTGTTCGATGCAAGTGCCTCGTCCCGAGTCAAAGCATAGACTCGGCCCTGAGCGTTTGGCGGTGCTTGGTTCGCTCGTTGAGTTTGCCCTTGATGCTGAGGCTCCTGGTTTTGTTGCTGCTGCTGCTCTTGCCCGCTAATACGACAGTTCACTGCCATGTGGCCCTGACGACCGCATTTAAAGCACGATCCATTGAACACCCGACAGTTCCGTGCGATGTGTCCCGTACGATTGCATCGGTGGCAGACGGCTTCGTTACCCTTTCCCGGGTTTGCTCCCTGTTTACCGCCGTTGTTGGGGCGCTTCTGCGCGTTGTTTCCCCCTGTGTTGGCAGGACGCTTGTGATTGTAATTTTGCACAGGGTCGGTGCGAACTGGAGGATACTGCGACTCAAGGGACAGTGCATGATTCAGGGACTCCCGCATGGTACGATATTGAGTCGCTATGACGTGGGCACGGATAGAAGGTCGTAGTCCGAGCTCGAACTTCCGTGTACGACTTTCAGCGTCGGCGATCTGCGACTTGGCAAACTTTGCAAGTCGGTTGAACTCTGAGGCGTATTGACGCACCGTCATGTCTCCCTGCCTCAGTAGCACAAACTCGTCTTCCTTTTCGCGACGGACGGCGGGTGGAAGGTATTCCTCCACGAAGGCCTTGCGAAACACGGACCAGGAGATAGCCGTTGTGCCACCTTCACTCATAATAGCTTGCTTGTGCACATCCCACCAATCATGTGCATTTTGTCGGAGCTGAAGCTGGGCACACGCCACTTTCTTGGTCTCGTCTAGGCACAGCGCTTCAAAGTGGTCCTCCAACTCGACCAGCCAGTCCATCGCTAAGGAAGGGTCCTCGGTGCCTTTAAACGTAGCACGGCACATCTTCTTAAATTCAGATATCGACACGATTGACCCATTCTCGCCTGAGGGTAAGGTACCCTGGGAATTCTGCGGTCCGGAGGCTTCAGCAACTATAGGCACGGTTGCGGGGGCGGATGCAGAATAATTGTTGGCGACCATATTCGTCACCATTGTTTGCAGACTATTCATCTGCTTCTGTTGTGTATCCGCCTGAAATCGCTGCGCCACGAATTGAGCCTCAATCCGTGACTCGAACTGACTCTGCCGTAGTTCAGCTTGTTTCTGCTGCGTCTCCATCAAACGCATCATTCGCTCGAACGGATCGGCAGAGGGTGCGGCAGCTGGACTCCCAGAGCTGTCCGAGGTGCCTGAACTACTCGCTTGCACTTGCGCCACCATCTGCGCTTGTGCATCCGGCTCGGAAGTCGTTCCTTGAAAGGAAAGTAACTTGTATTAGTCTCAAGGTATTATTATGGACTCATTGTATGGAACGCATCTCATTTTGGCCAAGCGAATTCAAGGGTCTACTCGGAAGGAACAAGGTCCTCTTTAGAAACTTTCTATGTGAGATCAAAGGATCTGAAGCATGCTCTGATACCAATATGTCACGCCCCGATTTCGGCTAATCGATAATCGTCCCCCGGGCGTGATGCCGTGTACGCGTAGGGCACGCGTGCACAAGGCCTTAGGCATAAGGATATTCTTTAGAATAATGCAACAGAGTGGACATATAAGATAACACAAGGTTGAGGCATAGAAAAGTTTCTCTTTTATTCATAATGAACACCTTTTTACATCGCTTGACTCAAAAATATAAAATGCCCCACGGGCTTACAAACTTGGACGCAAAATGAGATAGCCGATCCATACATTATGTCCCTTTACATAGATTCAAAAACACAAAACCACCTTGGGTGCGAGTAAGCACCATCGCCTTAGCGATATTCAGCAACGGAGAGAGTGAAAGGCTTCTAGCTTGAGCCTCCAAAAGTCTTGGCCACGAACCGCCAAGGATCCCAAAAGTCCGGAGAGAACTTCAGCTCCTCGCCGCGTTGCCTTGCGCCGGGGAACCTGCTACAACGAGGGTCAGTACTTCAAAAAGTACTGGTGAAGGCTAGCTGCTCGACTTTACCAAGCTCATGAGATGAGATCTAATGAGTATGCTACAATTATGTGCTTAGGTGGGTTTCTATTCTTGCCTAGTTCAGATTTCATTTAGCAGGTATGCAAGAACAAAATAACATAACTCCACATGCCACCGTTCGGTGACTTTACCTGTACCGTCTGAACCACCTGTACAACTTACCATAGCCTTTCCTGTCACGAAGACATAGTTAGTCTGCACAGTTTAAATATACAACAACAACATCTCTTGGTTGGACGGGGGATGGATCGGCTGACATTCCGCCTCAGGTAGCTAGCCTTTGGCGGACGCACGGACCCATCCAAGCGCTAGGACTACACTAGCAAATGTTCTACCCAGGTCGAAGCGGTCCCGGTGCCCCGGCGACCGTTCGTAGAACGTTACCCCTTGTATACAAGTTTGTCTAACACCAACCCACCAAACACATAGTTAACACATAAGAATTTAAAGAAACGGCATGTACGGAACCGCTTTATTGTGCTACCATAATCAACCAACAAGTTATATGCAATAACATTCAGCAGTTTAAAGAAGAACAACTTGTGCTATAAATAAGTGCCGATCAATTAATATACCCAACGAACGTGCATGCATCAATGAATTTATGCAAGGTTCTGAATGACAAGCAATGAATGTTCCAAGCCTACTTCTTATCTTTTCATTCAACTTTATATATATTTGGTATCGCTTGAATGAATGCACAACTGAGTCAATTTTATTAAGAACGGAGCCCTTGGAAAGAAGGTGCTTATCGAAATAGAGCCACTCACAAGTACTTCGAATAGGAAGAAGAAGGAGAGATCTCTAAGACTCCGCTCGCGCGTCGTCTACACGATCACCTGCACGCACCAACGGATGATCAATACCTCCTGCTTCGGTCTCCAAGGCTCGATACGAAATGCGAAATCCTAAGAACGAAAGCAATGAAATCCATTGAAACCGTTCAAGAAAACGCAAGTCATAAAACCAACAAGAAAGCAACCAAGCGGCACGAAAACGGACAAGAAACCAACGCAACGGAAAGGCCCCTCTCGACTCTGCCGCCGAGTCCATCCTCGAGGCACAATCCATTGTATATGGGACCTGATTCCGAAGAAACCAATCCATATCGAGGAAAGGATCTTAATTCAATCTGTCCCGTTCGGACGGTCGTAAGTATTTCTTGGCCGCGTTCCCCGAGTAGGGGGAACGGGGCATTACATCATAACCATCCAAAAGAAAGTTTCGTCCTGAAACTTAGGAATAGAACCTACCACTAAGAAATAATAAGGGGAACCTTTCCCTCATATCAGCTTCAAGTTCCCAGGTTGACTCCTCGACCGAGTGGTTCTGCCACAGGACGCGCACTAGCGAGACGGTTCGGTTCCGCAACTGCTTCTCTTTACGATCCAAAACTTGGACAGGCTCCGCCGCGTACGACAAGTCCGCTTGCAGATTCAACTGCCCCAAGTCGACTATGTGGTTCGGGTCGTGTACAAACTTTCTCAGCTGAGAAACATGAAAAATATCGTGTACTTCTGATAGGGCAGGCGACAAAGCAACTTGATAGGCGACCGGAGTAACCCGTTTGAGAACTTCAAACGGTCCAACAAATCTCGGACTTAGCTTTCCTTTTACTCCGAACCGCATGACTCCGCGCATAGGCGAGACTTTCAAGAACACATGGTCCCCTTCAAAGAATTCAAGGGGGCGACGTCGAGCATCGGCATAACTCTTTTGTCGGCTTTGTGCTGTCTTCAACCGTTCACGAATCAACCGAACCTTTTGGACGGTTTGTTCAACCAGCTCCGGCCCAAGGATTTGCCGTTCTTCGACTTCGTCCCAGCAGATTGGTGACCTACACTTCCGCCCATACAAAGCCTCGTACGGAGCCATCTCGATGCTGGACTGATAACTGTTGTTGTATGCAAATTCGGCCAGCGGCAGGTAGACGTCCCAACTTGACTTCGAATCGATCACGCAGAGGCGCAACATGTCTTCTAGTATCTGATTCACTCGTTCCGTCTGACCATCGGTTTGTGGATGATAGGCTGAGCTGAACTTCAACTTGGTCCCCATCGCCAACTGAAGGCTCTCCCAGAAATGCGAGATGAATCGCCCGTCCCGATCTGATACTATAGAAACTGGCACTCCGTGTAGCCGGACTATCTCGTCAAGGTAGGTCTGGGCGAGGCGATCGGCGCTCCAAGTACTTTTGATGGCAATGAAGTGTGCAGACTTGGTTAACCGGTCGATGATAACCCAGATTGCGTCGTTCTCCCGTTGCGTCCTTGGCAGGCGAACAATGAAATCCATGCAGATGTGCTCCCACTTCCATTCCGGGATAGCAAGATTTTGCATCTCCCCGCCCGGCCTCTGATGCTCTGCTTTCACTCTTTGACAAGTTATGCATTGGGACACAAAGAGTGCAACATCTTTCTTCATGCCGTGCCACCAGAAAGTCGTTCGAAGGTTCTTATACATCTTCGTGCTCCCGGGATGGATCATATAGGCTGCGTAATGAGCTTCCGCAAGGATCTCCTTTCTAAGTTCTGAATCATCGGAGACGCATAGCCTTTCTTTCACCCGCAACGCTCTATTTTCATCTACTGCAAAGTCCTTCGCCTTCTCCGCTAGAATCTGCTCGTGCATCTTTCTTAGGAAAGGGTCGTCTTTCTGAGTAGATGTGACCCGCTCTATTAGGTTGGGTACGAATCGCATTTGAGCGACCCGTGCGCCACGATATCGAATTCGGAGTTCGATGCCCATTTCTTCTAAGTCCCTTCGTAACCTGCGATCGACTGACAGAGATCCCACGAAGATCCGACTCAAAGCATCCGCTATAATGTTCCCTTTTCCAGGCGTGTTGTCTATCGTCAAGTCGTAATCTTTTATCAATTCTAGCCAACGGCGCTGACGAAGGTTGAGGTCCGTCTGGGTGAATAGGTACTTCAAGCTCTTGTGATCAGTATAAATTCGGCAAGGCACTCCATAAAGGTAGTGTCGCCACAATTTCAGGCCAAAGACAATTGCCGCTAATTCCAGGTCGTGTGTAGGATAATTTTTCTCGTGCTTCTTTAGTTGCCTGGAGGCATAGGCTATCACTCGATCTCGCTGCATAAGTACACACCCCAAGCCTTGCCCGGACGCGTCGCTAAATATTTGGAATCCCGATATCTCGTCTGGTAGTGCAAGTAATGGGGCAGAGGTGAGGCGATGCTTTAACTCTTTAAACGAAGCTTCGCAGTCGGCGGACCACTCAAATGCGACTCCCTTTTGTGTGAGGCGAGTCAGAGGTAGTGCAAGTTTGGAAAAATCCTTCACGAACCGTCTGTAGTAGCCCGCTAGCCCGAGGAAGCTTCGAATCTCGCTAACGGATGCAGGTCGCTTCCACTCGACAATGGCTTCCACCTTCTTCGGATCGACTAAGATGCCTCCCGCAGAAATGATGTGCCCGAGGAAAGATACACTACTTAGCCAGAATTCACACTTACTCAGTTTAGCATATAGCTGGTTGTCCCGAAGAGTTTGTAGCACGGTCCGCAAGTGCTCTGCATGTTCTTCCTCACTCTTCGAATACACCAAGATATCATCGATGAATACTACTACAAACTTATCGAGATAGGGCCGGAACACAAGGTTCATTAAACTCATAAAGGCAGCGGGTGCATTGGTTAGTCCGAACGGCATCACCAGGAACTCATAATGGCCATAGCGAGTTCGAAAAGCTGACTTTGGCACATCGTCTGGCTTGATCTTTAGTTGGTGATAGCCCGAACGGAGGTCGATTTTAGAGAATACTGTGGCAGCTTGCAACTGATCGAAAAGATCGTCTATTCTTGGAAGAGGATACTGGTTACGAATGGTTGCTTTATTCAATTCTCGATAGTCGATGCAGAGCCGCAACGAGCCATCCTTTTTCTTTACGAATAGTACTGGCGCACCCCACGGAGATACACTAGGCCGAATGTATCCTCGATCTAGCAAGTCTTGCAACTGTACTTTAAGCTCCTTCAATTCTGCCGGGGCCATTCGATACGGCGTCTTGGAAATTGGTCGAGTTTCTGGGAACGTGTCTATAGTGAACTCTATCTCTCGATCGGACGGCATGCCTGGCAACTCGTCGGGGAACACATCAGGAAAATCTGCCACAACGGGAATAGACTCAACGTTTGCGCAATCTTGCCGAGTGTCTCGAACGGACGCTAAGTACCCTTCGCAGCCGGAGTGAATCATCCGTCGAGCAGACATTGCTGAGATCACCATGCAGGCATTCGACGCTTTCGACTCAGGACTGCACGTGAAGCAAAACTCGATCTCGCCGGGCAAACAAAACACGACTTCCTTTTTCGCACAGTCGATTGTAGCTGAACAAGCGCCGAGCCAATCCATCCCCAGAATAAGATCGTAGTCCCTTATGTCTAGAACTATCGCATCTAATGACAATTTCCGTCCCCCGATGCAAATGTTACCTTCACGACAGACTAAGCGAGCCGATAAATCTACGCCCGAAGGAGTACTAACACTTAGGTTTAAGCCTAGCGGTGTCATAGGGAATGTGTGTTCGGCGGCAAAGTCCGCCGCAATGAAGCTATGTGTTGCACCAGAATCAAACAATACACGAGCAGGTACATTATTAAAAAGTAATATACCTGACACCGTCGTGTTCGATGCAAGTGCCTCGTCCCGAGTCAAAGCATAGACTCGGCCCTGAGCGTTTGGCGGTGCTTGGTTCGCTCGTTGAGTTTGCCCTTGATGCTGAGGCTCCTGGTTTTGTTGCTGCTGCTGCTCTTGCCCGCTAACACGACAGTTCACTGCCATGTGGCCCTGACGACCGCATTTAAAGCATGATCCATTGAACACCCGACAGTTCCGTGCGATGTGTCCCGTACGATTGCATCGGTGGCAGACGGCTTCGTTACCCTTTCCCGGGTTTGCTCCCTGTTTACCGCCGTTGTTGGGGCGCTTCTGCGCGTTGTTTCCCCCTGTGTTGGCAGGACGCTTGTGATTGTAATTTTGTACAGCGCCGGTGCGAACTGGAGGATACTGCGACTCAAGGGACAGTGCATGATTCAGGGACTCCCGCATGGTACGATATTGAGTCGCTATGATGTGGGCACGGATAGAAGGTCGTAGTCCGAGCTCGAACTTTCGTGTACGACTTTCAGCATCGGCGATCTGCGACTTGGCAAACTTTGCAAGTCGGTTGAACTCTGAGGCGTATTGACGCACCGTCATGTCTCCCTGCCTCAGTAGCGCAAACTCGTCTTCCTTTTCGCGACGGACGGCGGATGGAAGGTATTCCTCCACGAAGGCCTTGCGAAACATGGACCAGGAGATAGCCGTTGTGCCACCTTCACTCATAATAGCTTGCTTGTGCATATCCCACCAATCATGTGCATTTTATCGGAGCTGAAGCTGGGCACACGCCACTTTCTTGGTCTCGTCTAGGCACAGCGCTTCAAAGTGGTCCTCCAACTCGACCAGCCAGTCCATCGCTAAGGAAGGGTCCTCGGTGCCTTTAAACGTAGCACGGCACATCTTCTTAAATTCAGATATCGACACGATTGACCCATTCTCGCCTGAGGGTAAGGTACCCTGGGAATTCTGCGGTCCGGTGGCTTCAGCAACTATAGGCACGGTTGCGGGGGCGGATGCAGAATGATTGTTGGCGACCATATTCGTCACCATTGTTTGCAGACTATTCATCTGCTTCTGTTGTGTATCCGCCTGAAATTGCTGCGCCACGAATTGAGCCTCAATCCGTGACTCGAACTGACTCTACCGTAGTTCAGCTTGTTTCTGCTGCGTCTCCATCAAACGCATTATTCGCTCGAACGGATCGGCAGAGGGTGCGGCAGCTGGACTCCCAGAGCTGCCCGAGGTGCCTGAACTACTCGCTTGCACTTGCGCCACCATCTGCGCTTGTGCACCCGGCTCGGAAGTCGTTCCTTGAAAGGAAAGTAACTTGTATTAGTCTCAAGGTATTATTATGGACTCATTGTATGGAACGCATCTCATTTTGGCCAAGCGAATTCAAGGGTCTACTCGGAAGGAACAAGGTCCTCTTTAGAAACTTTCTATGTGAGATCAAAGGATCTGAAGCATGCTCTGATACCAATATGTCATCCCCCGATTTCGGCTAATCGATAATCGTCCCCCGGGCGTGATGCCATGCACGCGTAGGGCGCGCGTGCACAAGGCCTTAGGCATAAGGATATTCTTTAGAATAATGCAACAGAGTGGACATATAAGATAACACAAGGTTGAGGCATAGAAAAGTTTCTTTTTTATTCATAATGAATATCTTTTTACATCGCTTGACTCAAAAATATAAAATGCCCCACGGGCTTACAAACTTGGACGTAAAATGAGATAGCCGATCCATACATTATGTCCCTTTACATAGATTCAAAAACACAAAACCACCTTGGGTGCGAGTAAGCACCATCGCCTTAGCGATATTCAGCAACGGAGAGAGTGAAAGGCTTCTAGCTTGAGCCTCCAAAAGTCTTGGCCACGAACCGCCAAGGATCCCAAAAGTCCGGAGAGAACTTCAGCTCCTCGCCGCGTTGCCTTGCGCCGGGGAACCTGCTACAACGAGGGTCAGTACTTCGAAAAGTACTGGTGAAGGCTAGCTGCTCGACTTTACCAAGCTCATGAGATGAGATCTAATGAGTATGCTACAATTATGTGCTTAGGTGGGTTTCTATTCTTGCCTAGTTCAGATTTCATTTAGCAGGTATGCAAGAACAAAATAACATAACTCCACATGCCACCGTTCGGTGACTTTACCTGTACCGTCTGAACCACCTGTACAACTTACCATAGCCTTCCCTGTCACAAAGACATAGTTAGTCTGCACAGTTTAAATATACAACAACAACATCTCTTGGTTGGACGGGGGATGGATCGGCTGACATTCTGCCTCAGGTAGCTAGCCTTTGACGGACGCACGGACCCATCCAAGCGCTAGGACTACACTAGCAAATGTTCTACCCAGGTCGAAGCGGTCCCGGTGCCCCGGCGACCGTTCGTAGAACGTTACCCCTTGTATACAAGTTTGTCTAACACCAACCCACCAAACACATAGTTAACACATAAGAATTTAAAGAAACGGCATGTACGGAACCGCTTTATTGTGCTACCATAATCAACCAACAAGTTATATGCAATAACATTCAGCAGTTTAAAGAAGAACAACTTGTGCTATAAATAAGTGCCGATCAATTAATATACCCAACGAACGTGCATGCATCAATGAATTTATGCAAGGTTCTGAATGACAAGCAATGAATGTTCCAAGCCTACTTCTTATCTTTTTATTCAACTTTATATATATTTGGTATCGCTTGAATGAATGCACAACTGAGTCAATTTTATTAAGAACGGAGCCCTTGGAAAGAAGGTGCTTATCGAAATAGAGCCACTCACAAGTACTTCGAATAGGAAGAAGAATGAGAGATCTCTAAGACTCCGCTCGCGCGTCGTCTACACGATCACCTGCACGCACCAACGGATGATCAATACCTCCTGCTTCGGTCTCCAAGGCTCGATACGAAATACGAAATCCTAAGAACGAAAGCAATGAAATCCATTGAAACCGTTCAAGAAAACGCAAGTCATAAAATCAACAAGAAAGCAACCAAGCGGCACGAAAACGGACAAGAAACCAACGCAACGGAAAGGCCCCTCTCGACTCTGCCGCCGAGTCCATCCTCGAGGCACAATCCATTGTATATGGGACCTGATTCCAAAGAAACCAATCCATATCGAGGAAAGGATCTTAATTTAATCTGTCCCGTTCGGACGGTCGTAAGTATTTCTTGGCCGCGTTCCCCGAGTAGGGGGAACGGGGCATTACATCGGGCAGTGCGCCGTACGATATTTGAGGAAACACGGCGATACTTACCACTTACCATTTCTCCTTCCCTGTCCAAGGAAAATATTGTTAATTCATGCACGGGCAAGTATAAACATTCAGAAACATAGCATATGCAAATATGAGGGTCGTTATTTTCAGATCGTTCAGGTGTTCAGTTCATTGATGCTATGCAATGACTAGCACGCGGATAGCCGCTAAGCGAGGATGACTTATCTATATGACAAAAGTCGCTGGCGTAGCCATTATGGACGGGTTATGGTCTCGGGACTAAGAATGATATGCAACGCAGATGGCGAGCCTCGCTACATAACACTCCGTCCGTGACTAACGACCATACAAACTTTTCCGCCCGGATCGGATCGGTCCCAGTGCCCCAGTGACCGTCCGCGGAAGCCAAAAATTTTTGTGCACAGGTTGTCCGCGACATGCAGGTCAGGGTCTATCCAAATCCAAAGCTTGACATGATAATCATGGAACACAAACAAACAAACTTATTCTGAACGAGCACATTGCTCCACGAGCTGGGATTTAATCAGTACAAACACGATCCTCGTTCAGATGCACACTTGCCATGATTATCATTCAAGTATAATTCATATTCCATATCTATTCTTGCTTGATGCAATCTCCTGGTTCGGGGATTTGCCTTGGGTGACCTAACGGTCCCGGATACTTGCAGGTTCAAATGCACAGAAGGACTATTTGATAGTCTCCTGGCTAACAAGAATGCATGCACATACAATTACATTAAACATTCGAAAGCAGGCAAGCACGCGTTCTAAGGAACATAAGCAGACACGGTTGCTCGGACCCGAAGGTAAGCCGAGAGATGAAACCGTTAAGGGACTTAGCATACGAGGGTCTGAATATAAGCAGTATTTTATTTCCATGTTCTAGCAAGCAATACAGTTGGGATTATTCCCTTAGCTAGGTGCGTCGGATTTATTAGCATGCATGGGTGATTCACCTAGCGACTAGCATGAATATTCCAGATTTTATGTGTGCTGGCTAAGCAAAGACAAGTTTACCGTAGCCACCCACCTTAGCGATGATTCACCTCGATAGAGCGATACGCCTGAGCGAGCCTCTGAAAGCCTAAGCCGGGATTCCTGTAGGGACAAGTCTGGATATCTTTTGCTTCTTGTTTGAGGCAAAGCCGGTCGGGACAGTTGCACTTTTGTCGATTGAGTCGGTAGTCCGCTTGAGCGGAACGGGGTGTTACAAGCGTGGCTATGTTATTGATTGTATGAATGTTGCATACACGCTCGGGTGAATCCAGATCTGACTTCCATAGATTTGTATCTAGCGTGCCTGTACTTTGTATGACATCTTAAGAGAAATTCTCATGTGACCACACCTTGAGATTTCAAGCACAACATAGGGCTAATTAAGTAACTAAAAGTGGTAGTAATATTTGGAGGAAAAGGTATCTCGAGATCATGCCAACGAACCTTCCCATAGAGGTTTATTCTAAGTGCGCTATGGGCTGGCCACCACAGATACTGTATATCATCTGCCTTAGTGGAGTGCGATATCTGACCTATTATTATGCCGAGCCACTGTTTCAATATAGGAATACTGGAACCGCTAATACCGTATTATTAGAGCAGTGGCCCTACGGAAGACTGGTGCATCCTGCTAGTGCTTGTTTTATTATATTGGTTCGGTTAGTTTATATTCGGCACTGGTGTGATCTGAGGATACTTATTATGCATTATTTCTGAGATAACCTCAGACTCCACAAGAATAGCAAGTCGTACAAATGATTGTCCGACTTAGAAAAAATGTATTTGGTTGTGATTATATTATTCAGCTAGTAGCCTAGGGAAGTGGACTATCATAGTGCAATGGTTCAACCCTTCTCCTTGTTTGGTTGTAGGGTTGGGCCTTCACGCTAGGATATGTTAGGGACCTAAGTTACGACACTTAACCTATGTATTATTATATGTTTTTCTTGGATTTTTGTTTCTCTATTTCGTGCTTCCTTTGTGGTACTTGCTATTTGGGGTCTAACCCCACTGGTTTTGCATAGCCAGGTTTCGAGCCAGCACTCGAGGATCCAACGTACTTTCCCCCAACTCATGGTGCGTACCAGGAATATGGTCGCAGGGGATAGCGAGTGGGTTTACTTTTTCCCTGCTCATCTTGCACATTTACTTCTTTTGGGCGTTTAGCCACCGGCACCTGTTAGCCAGCTCGTCTGGATATTAGTTTTTTTTACATGATTGTATTAAATCAGACTGCAGCTGATCACTGTCATGTACTTTTGTTACTCTTCCAACTTCTTATTTTTGCACAGATGGACTCCATAACATTTTAAAAAAGCGTTGGAATGCCTTATTGCTTTATCATATAAGCTCTATGCTTACTGATTCTTGTTTAAATAATTAAGATATAGAAGTTCTTGACCATAGGACACTTGATTGTAGCATGCACCCCCTTGTCTTATACAGCTGTGATCGCCGTACGATATATAGTAACTTGTACGGGATAACTGGCAATGTCCGTCTCCGTATTCCGATACTAGGGCGTGACAAGGTTTTAGTGGTGGCCCATGCAGGTATGTTCTTTAGACTTGTGGGGTGTCATGGTCATAGGAGTCTCAATCAAACATGATCCTTCTTGAAACTCTGAATTCATCCTCTTCAATACTCAGCTTGAATTCTTCCAGATTGATTATTTCCTTGTTCCTTCTCGTCCTGTTCTTGATATTTCTTGTGCTCTTCTTTAGGGCTTCTCCTTCCCCCGATGCTACAGCAACAAGAGAGGCAGAGATGCCAGTGGGACGAGATCCTGTAGAACCCCATCTAAGGATCCGAGTTGAGCCCACAATGAATGGGATAAAGCAGCAGGCTCTGTAAAATACCCTAATTTTAAATATTATAATTATTTAATTTATTTATAGTATCTCTTAGCCAATTAGAAAATATAATTTATTGAATTCTAATTAATAGGTAAATATTCATCCATAAATTTATGGAGCAAAATTATTATTTTATTTTATTTTATTTTATTTTATTTTATTTTATGTAGAAAATCTTTGTAGAAGGGTGAAAGATTATTTTTATGTACTAATATAATTTTTTGGAATTTTATTACCATATATATATATATATATATATATATATATATATATATAGTTAGTGGTTAGGGGTTGAGGGTTTATGACTAGGTTTTAGTTTATTTTAAGGTTTTATTATTTTTTTCCTTTTCTTTTTATTTATACCATTTATATATATATAAACCCACAACTAAAGCCTAAGCTACCAGCAGCTTTCCCTCCGCGCAGGAAGCCCCAGACCCGCGCGACCCAGCTGTAAACCCTCACCGCTCTCCCTTATTTATATAGATATATCGAGTTATAAACCCTAACCTTAAACCTATCGCCCACTCCCCCATGACCCAGCGCTGACCTCGACGACCGCCGGAGCACCCCGCAGCCATCGGAGCACCGTCGGCCACCCCCGTGTCCGCGTAACCGCGCGAGCAGTCCGCGTAGAAACTGCAGCGACGTACCCTACTTCAAGCGAAGTTTTCCGTTCTATCTTTCGCCGATTTCTGAACCGCCTTCACCGGTATGTTCACGACATATCCCCCTTCCAACTCTGTAAATTAGTTTTCATCAAACAACGCTTAACACTAGGTAGAAATTGAGGCCAAGTTGAAGGAAAATCACATATTTAAACTACAGAAAACTGTTGCGACCACCTATGTTTAAGGACTGATATCTTCCTCCACAGACATCCAAACTTAAATCTACTTTTTGCTATGTGAAGACCGTATAACTAAGATCATCATCTTATGATCATCAAAAGAGTGTGATACTCCCAAAGGCTCTTTTTGATTGGATGCACCTGAGGTTGCAAGATTTCAAAACGGTGAACGAATATAACTCTGTAATATTAAAAATTGTGTCTCAAATAAGATTGTGCGGAGATAATGTTACAAAAGAAGATATGTTGGAAAATACATTCACTACATTCTATGCCACGAACATGCTCCTACAGCAGCAGTACAGTAAAAAAGGTTTTAAAAAATATTCTCAATTGATCTCATGCCTACTTATTGCTGAACAAAATAATGAGCTCTTAATGAAAAACCATAACTCCCACCCTACTGGATCGCAGCTATTCCCTGAAGCGAATGCAAGTAACTATAGACAAGGACGTGGTCGTGGTCGTAATTATGGTCGTGATCATGGTCGCGGTTATATTCATGGTAGAACTCGATACCAAGGTGGTCCTAATTATCATGCCTTCAACAAGAAGGTTGGGCCATACCACTTGAACTGGAACAAAAATGGCAGAAAATAAGAAAAGAAAAGGGTACAAAAATAGATTCTCATAAGAATTATGAAGAAGCCTGTTATAGGTGTGGAGCAAAAGGGCATTGGTCTCGTACCTGTCATACACCAAAGCACCTTATTGATCTTTACCAAACATCTATCAATGGTAAAGGAAAAGAAAAAGAGATCAATTTTGCAGATTTTAATAAAATTATTGATGATGAAAATGATTATCGCATTTAATGATGTTTGGTAAAGAAATATTATAAAACTTAATTTATGTTGAATATTCACTTATAACAACAAAAACAACAAAAATTGGCATTGATGTTGAATATTCACTTGCACATTAATTTGAACAAAAATTATTGATCTTTAAATTATTGATCCACCTTATTGATCTTTACCAAGCATTTAATGATTATCGCATGTCAATTGGCATTGATGTTGAATATTCACTTGCACATGTGCATACTCAAAATGGACTTGCAGAGTCTTTTATTAAAATATTGTAATTGATTGCTAGACCTTTACTTTTAAGATCAAATTTATTCACTTCTGTTTGGGGACATGCAATATTACATTTAGCTACATTGGCCCATATTCGACCAAGTTTATTTTATTATTATTCACAGTTGCAACTTGTTTCTGGCCAGCAGCCTGATATTTCTTACTTAAAGATTTTTGGTTTGTGATTTATGTTCCCATTTCTCTACCCGAACGAACAAAGATGGGCCCACAAAGACGTCTTGGAATTTATGTTGGTTTTGATTCCCCTTCTATAATAAAATACATTGAGCCACTGACGGGCAATTTATTTAATACAAGGTTTGTTGATTGCTATTTTGATGAGTCAGTTTTTTTGTCATTAGGGGAAGATAAAATATCACTTCGTATATAACGGTGTGAAATTACATGGAATATACCATCTTTTATTGACCTACGTACAAATAGATGTGAGCAAGAAGTAAAAATGATCATTCATTTGCAAAATATCGTAAATTATTTGCCAGATGCATTCACTGATATTAAGAAAGTGACTAAATCTCACATACCGACAAAAATACACCAGCACAGATTGATATCCCTGAAGGACAACATGATGGCACAATAAAACCGTGCATAAAACATGGACGCCCTGTTGGCGCTAATGATAAAAACCCTCGAAAGAAAAGGGTACAAGTAATTACTCCTGAAGAGAAAATAGTTTCAAAATATGAAAGCGCTATAGAAAATTTAACTGATTAGTATAAAGTAGCTCCTAAAGAGACACATGACAATGAACAAATTTCAAAAGAGATATCTTTAAATTATATGAGTATAAAAGAAAGCTGGGATAGAAAAAAATTTACTATAGACAATATTTTTGCTTATAGTGTCGCATTTAATATTGTTAATGAGAGTCCTGAACCAAAATCTATTGATTAATGTTGACATAGAAATGATTGGACAAAATAGAAAGATGCAATAGAAGCTGAATTAAAATCCCTAGAAAGTCGTAAAGTATTGGACCAGTAGTCCAAACTCCTGAAGGTATGAAACGTATTGGATACAAATGGGTATTCGTAAAAAAATGCAACAAAAAAATGAAATTGTGAGATACAAGACACGACTTATAGCATAAGATTTTTCACAGAGACCTAGAATCGATTATGACGAAATATATTCCCCTGTGATCGACGCAATCACATTACGATGCTAGATTAGTTTAGCAGTCACAGAAAAACTTGATATGTGGCTTATGGATGTTGTTACTGCATATTTATATGGGACGTTGGATAATGACATTTATATAAAAATCCCAAAAGGATTCAAATTGCCTGAAGCAAATAAATAAAGGTCTCATGGGTTATACTCAATAAAATTACAATGATCCCTATACAGATTAAAATAATCTAGAAGAATGTGGTATAACCGTCTTAGTGAATACCTTGTTAGAGAAGGATATATAAATAATCCAATTTGCCCATGTATTTTTATAAAAAGATCTACAAATCAATTTTGTATTATTGCAGTATATGTTGATGACTTAAATCTTGTAGGAACTCCCGAAGAGCTCACAAAAAACCCTCAATTATCTGAAGAAAGAATTTGAGATAAAAAATCTTGGAAAAATAAAATTTTGTCTCGTCCTGCAGATCGAGTATTTATCTAATAGAATTTTTATCCATCAATCTACCTATGCAAAATATATTTTGAAAAGATTTTATATGGATAAAGCTCATCCGTTGAGTAGCCCCATGGTTGTTCGATCGTTAGATGAAAAGAAAGATCAATTTCGTCCTAGAGAGGATAATAAAAATTTATTAGGTCCAGAAGTACCATACCTTAGTGTTATTGGAGCTTTGATGTATCTTGCAAATTGTACAAGACCTGATATAACATTCTCAGTAAACTTACTGGCAAGATATAGCTCGGCACCAACAAAACGTCATTGGAATGGTATTAAACATATATTGTGCTATCTTCGCGGAACAACCGACATGGGCTTGTTTTACTCAAAAAATTCAGAATCATAAGTTGTGGGTTATGCTGATGCTGGTTATCTATCTGACCCACATAAAGAAAGATCTCAAAGTGGATATATGTTTACTTCTGGTGGTGCTGCAATATCATGGCGCTCTATAAAGCAAACATTAGCAGCTAGTTCTTCTTATCACTCAGAAATTCTGGCATCGCATGAAGGAAGTCGAGAGTGCATATGGTTAAGAATGATGGTTCAGCATATCCGAGAATCATGTGGGTTATCTTCAAAAAAAAATACCCCGACGATATTATATGAATACAATGCTGCTTGTATTACACAAATCAGAAATTGCTACATCAAAGGCGACAGAACGAAGCATATATCAATGAAATTATTTTACACTCACGATACCAGTATGTCACGTCCCGTTTCTGTGGAATCGATAGTCGTCCCTCGGGCGTGACACCGTGCGGGCCTAGGTTGCGCACCACACAAGGCTAAGATGTTTTGCATAACAATCACATATTCAGAGTACGCAGATAAATTAAAACACAAAGTTGAAACATGAAAATTTTTCTTTATTGATAATGAACATCTATTTATAAATTCTTGAACGAGTCAGAAGGTTGCCGCACGGGCTTACAAAAGTTGACACAAAATGAGATAGTTGTCTTGTACATTACATCCCCTTACTAAACTTCAAAATGAGAGACCTCCAGGCGGGATGATGGCCTTTCCTCTGAGCTGCATTTGAGTTTAGGTTGCTAGCTCCTGGCTTTAAAATGCTTTAAAAGAAGGCACAATCAGGATGCGCCGATAGCTGGACTGGATTGGGCAGTGACTTCAGCTCCTCGCATGATCTTCTTGGTGCGGAGAACATGTTTCAACGAGGGTCAGTACATCGAAATGTACTAGTAAAGGCGAGCTAACCCAACTATACCAATCAACACGTTGTTTATATGAAGCATGCATATTATTTGTGGTCTTCCTATCTTGCCTTAGTTCATTCTACAAGCAAGCAGTATATAAAAATGTCTGAAATGAACTTGCCACCGTTTGGTGACTTCTACCTGCCCGTCTGAACCACCTGTACAATACTTACCATGTCCTTCCCTGCCACGAAGACACAAGTTAGCTTGCACATGTTTAAATATACGAAAGGATCACTGGCATAATTCCATAAAGGACGGGTTATAGTCTCGAGACAAGAATGTTATGCAACGCAGGTGGCGAGCCACATTACATAACACTTCGTCCATAACATACGACTATACATAATGTTTCGCCTGGATCGGATCGGTCCCAGTGCCCCGGCGACCGTCCGCGAAAACCATAAAGCCTTGTGCACAAGTTGTCCGTGATCAAATAACGTCCATTAAATTTTCAATCAATTCATGAAATTAAGGACATACGAGCACGATACAAGTTCCATAGCATAAACGGTTTTGCATAGTCTTACTGAATAATATATCGTATAACAAAGTGTGTTCTATATGCATAGCACAATTTATAGAAGAAGTATACATTCTAACTAAAATTGAAGTATATGAAGAACATTCCAAATGAACTAGCATGCAATGTGGTGCCTCGTTTCCCCTATTCGGGGAGTGTGGCTAAGAAATATAAGACGGTATCGTTCGATCATGATAGATTGAAACAAGAACTCATCCTCGTTATGGATTTTCTCCTTCGGAATCGATTCCCATATTCAGTGGACCGTGTCCCGATGATGGACTTAGCGACAGAGTCAAGAGAGACCTCTCCGCTGCAAGTTTTTCTTGCCTCAGTTTTCGTTGTCGCTTTATTGCTTTCGCGCTTTGAGTTGATTTTCGGAATTGCTAGAGTTTTCTTGAACTGTTTCGATGGATTTTATTATTTTCGTTCGTTGAACTGTAGTTCAATTTCGAGATTGGAAATAATGGAAGAATGGAGACATTGATGTTCGGCTGATACAATTGAGTAAAATTTTTGCTGATTTATTCACTAAAGTATTGTCAACCACAACTTTTAGAAAGATTATTCAGAATATTATGATGTGTCAACTAAAGGATCTCTTGTCAGTATCAAGGAGAGCGTGATCACTAATTCTCACACTGTAATCTTTTTTCTTCGACCAAGTTTTTATCCTATTGGGTTTTTCTTGGCAAGGTTTTAACGAGGCAGTTTATCACGCTTATGCATTTTATATGAGCATGTACTCTTTTCCCTTCGTCCAAGTTTTTATTCCATTGGATTTTTTTTGGCAAGATTTTAACGAGCCATATCCCATACATATTGGACATCCAAGAGAGAGTATTGTAAATATGAATGCCCGAAGGTCTTCCACAACTTATGTAACTTATGGCCTTTGGCATTCTATTGTAAGCCTATAAAAGGACCATTCTAGTTGAGTGTTGAAAATGGAAAAAAAACTATTATTCTTACATTTTTTATCTTGTTCTTCTCTATTCTATAATCTATTCTATAACAGATATGTATTTTATATTTTTTATGCGACATTTTTTAATTTTGGCTTTCAGAGAGTTTGAAAGTAAAAACTCAAAACATAAGTCGTATCAACAAACACATATGTAATGAGAATGATATAATGAAAATGTTTCAATTAAATAAATTGTCCTTTTTTCTTACTATTTTTTTCTATATAGTCAAAGGCTTAAAGCCCAAAGTCCATAGCCAAGGCAAAGACCAACATTTTTGGGGGGGTTTCTTGAAATAAAAATTTGGCCAACCCGTGCCTCGCCCTGACTCGACCCGGATCTAGCCCGACCCAGTTTTCACCGGGTTGTAGGCGAGATGGATTTGGAATTTTCTCTTTGAGCCTGGCCCGACCCAGACTTGACTCCAAACCCTTGTTAGCAATTCAGCAAACGGAAAAAAATTGGAACGACAAAAGTATGAGTATAGGGTCAAATATTCGTCAAACGAAAATATTGAGGTTAAAAACTTCACATACTTAAACAAGTTGTCAAATTTGGTTTATTAAACTGGTTACCACACATTTATTTTGCCAAATTTATCAATAATTCGTACAGAACACGTTTAAGGCTTCACATGCTTAAAAAATCCGAATCTTTCGAAAGTACGTAAGTATTATATGTTTCTGAAACATACGAAAAAAATTCACGTATATTACGAGTTTTATTCGGGTGATTGCTAATAAGGCTCCTAACAGGGCTGAACCAGCATGACACAAGCCCGGTCAAGCCCATTCAACACAAGGATCGGGATGGCCCTAACCGACTCATATGACACCTTGACATGTAGAGCCCTTGATAGAATTTTTCTATGTCTATGTGGCATATGAAAATAGTTCCCACAATATTGTTTTTATAGTTGAGTTTCTATATGAATAAATATAGTTGACATATAGAAGCCTTCTTAAAATGACACGTATGATAGAAGTAAATATAAAGATCAACCATTGGAGACAATATTTTTTTACAGTTGGGTTACTATATATATGAAAATATGCCACTTAAAATCAAAAAAGAAAAAGAAAACAGGAGAAGATGTAAGATATTTGGGCCTAACATATTTGTTTACTTTATCAAAAGAATATCTTGGAAAGAAGATAATAACGTAATGTTTTTTTTCTAAAATAATATTGTTTTACAAGAGGAACGGGACATCATGGACTGTTTAATGTTTTTTTTTTCTTTTTTCTTTCAAAATGCAAATATTATTGCTTTCTTGAACCCATATACTTTTTTTTGGTCCGGAAGAACAAGTATTGAAGCGTACAAGTTTGCCTTCTTCTTTTGGCATTTGCTAAGGTAACATACGTTCCTGCATTCCACCGCACCGTCTAATAATTTTTTCAAACGTCTCGTTTTCAGTTTTGGTTGGCCAATAGAATACATATTCTAAGAGGGTGGTCATGCATGATCTTCGTCTCTCTCGACCAAAGTTAATTGTTCAACCAGACCTTTTGGCAAGCATTTTTCACAACATAATCTTCCAAGGATGTTTTCTCGACCGGAAATGAATATGATGCATAAAAATGAAAGAAAACAAAATCATTTGATCTTGGATCATGATATTAGTTTTATTTTCCATTCCCTCTCACTTTCTAAGCAACCAAAATAAATAAATATATATAGTCAAATATACAGATCATGTTCTAAAAAGTGGGGTAATGATTCTATTTTAAATCGGCCAGTTACGAGAGTACGTAAGTCTAATATGGTGTTTTAGCAATATTACGGTTGTTGCAATATTAAAAGTAAATATGGAGTAATAGAGTGAAGAGATCAGTTAATGTCTTGGTGTTGCTTCCCCCACGTACCCACCCGCGGCCGTGTGAATAATGTACAACTGAAAAAGCATACGGTTAATTAGAAAGCAAATTAAGTTTATTTGTTTGTACAATCCAATCCAATACAAACTAATATTGTAGCTGAACGCTCTAATTATATACTGCTGCTTTATTGTTTTTGGCCAAATGACCCCAATAAGAACGAAGAGTAACAACACACTAATATGAAATTGTTGAGCACGAGGGAATTTAAGAGTGTTTTTAAGATGACGTACGTAATATTTTGCACGGATGTGATGTTGTCATATATGAACTATACCAGGAAGGATTAGAAGCTACATATATATTCGGGTTAATGTGTCCTCCACCCAACTCGAATGGGTCAGCAAGTTTTCTCACATCACAGACGACTGGGAACGAGTGCTTATTTAATTGCAGCTAGTAGGAAACCAATCCGGATGGAGTGACTTTAGCTACGGTTGAAATATACTTACTATAGTCCCACATCGGATGTGCACAGAACACGATGGAAGAAGAGCTAGCTATAAATAGAGGACATTGTCCTACTTTTAAACATACTTACCTGGACGGGGTCATTGGGTGAACATGAAGGCTCAGACCTAGGATAGTGTCCTCCATTGCACTTAGGAGGGCTACTGGTCTATTATCTTCCCAAGTGGGAGAGTGAACGAGTGAACGTCATAATTTGTTGCATCGGGGGCCTGTGTTCGCGCGGCCCCTGTCCAACTCTTGCAACAAATTTTACCTGTCTGTCTTTTTCGACAGGGATCTCACTCGGGTGAGTCTTGATCCATCCCTTCTTCTTCTTCTTAATTCATACAAATTTGTATGTTGATCGTGTGTTGATCATTGAAAATTAATTCGTCGACAAGTTCCTTGACCGAACACTCGGTCAGCGGAGTGAACAGCAGGTTCGGGGTTCTTCAACCCACTCGGAATCGTACTATAAGCCTTCTAATCCCTCTTCTATTGATTCTTGACTCGATTCCTTAATTTCTTGATCTTTAGAGATTAAAACGAGCTCCGATAAATGTTCTTCATAATGCCTTAACCAGGTTTCGATTCACGTCTGGACACACAGAGGAGTGTGTCCGACTCGGAGAGCTGTGGTCTTCATGCGCGAGTCTTGGATTCACGACTAGGTAACGTTTTACACTTTTATATTTCCTTCTCATGATGAATTTGAGTTTCGATCTGGATCGGGTCCGATAGAATGAGCCTGTGTCGCTCGGTATCGTATCTGCAGGATGTCATGGGGTTTGTGTTGTGTCACGAATCGAGCCAGAGCTTGAGTAGGAAGACATGGGGATAAATGCGTGTCAGTGTCGTAGACACTGTACAGATTGGATGTAGACACCTTAAAGTAACCAAGGAAAAAATGATAAATTCAAACTGGTTTGGTCAGTAAGGCTCTAGACCAATAGGTTATGGGTTGAACTGGACCGGGCTAACACTGCTGGGCTTGACTCGGGCTCAAATCCAATGGGAGCCTTTGAATTGAACAGACTATAGGGACCATGGATCGGGTTGGTAGTTGGATTTTGGGCTCAAATTAAGGGCCAAAGTCTAGTTGTTGTTTGGTTAGAGCCAGAGGATAACTTAAATAGTTAGTAATTGATAGATTGTTAAGCTATTAGAATGATGAATTAACAATAGATGAATTTGTTAGATTAAGTAATTAAGGATTTTATTAGTTAGAATTAATTAGAAATATATAGGTTGCTAAACTAAGAAATAAAAAATAAATGGAATAGAAGATTTTGGGAATTTTGTTTCGAAACAAATTAGGTTAATTAAACCACTCTGAAGGAGACTAACATTTATCCATTATTTTTAAGGAGGATCTTTCCACGTTGTCCATGATAAGAATTGAGGCAAATATACTACAATTTGACCTTTATTTTGTATTTATGCATTGCATTCAACTAATATTGGACACTTGATTGACACGAGTTATTGTACATTGATTTTGTCTTGATTGTATTGTGGTCGCACCATTGGGGATGGGAAAATATTTGTTATATATGTGACCAAACTCCGTAGTGTAATATTATGAATAGCTTAATCACGTCTCGTGCACGTGTGATTAAGTCGTACCCCTTTTTATTGTGCTATTATGCTATTGCTATTGTACTTACCAGCCAGTCACATATCAGAACAATATTTCAAATCACTATTGCATGATTATACCTTCTTGTTATAGTAATTGTGCCATTGTACCATTTCAGGTTAGTGCATTATTATATTCATTGCACTTCAGTTTTAAATCGTATAGTGTCATTTTTGTAGGGATGTACTTTCTCTTTTCTTGACAGAATACATTGCAGGTGACCTCTACCTTAGCTTCTTTAGCACCTGGTTTGGAGGAGGATCCTGGAAGACTTATATTATATTCTTTTCAGATGTAAAAATTTATTAGTTATTTTTTTTTATAGTTATTTACCGGATGTCTCCGGCAAGTTGAGATGTATGATCTACTAATACGATATAGTGGACTGTGTGTAATTGTGCTTGGGTATTTTCACCTATTTTAGTGTTGTGATGAGAAAATCAATAATTGTGATTTATTTGTAGACTATTGAGGTTTAGAACAGCTGACTACCGTTGTTAGTATTAATAGTCGTGGTGGAGAAATCAACAACACAACTCCTGGATCAATAGAAACGTCTTCTTTTGAATAAATGTCTATTTAAATATATTTAGCTATTAGTACTAGGAACATAGGTGGTCGTAATTATCATGTATCATTTTAAAAAATTAGCTGCAACAATTTCTCTGTACTTTTTTTTCTCCATACTACAACGTACATGTGCATTATGGTATCCATATATTGGAGTTGTCATATACATACCGCTGACATGCTTACGTATTTCTAGTCCTACGTATTTTGGGACTGTGACGTGATATATTTTTGTGGTGGCCCATGCAGGTTGAGAGCATATTGTCTCGGTTACGTTACTGTACCGAGCAAGCTTGCGCATATGATTAAATACTGCTGCTTTTATTGTTTTTGGCCAAATACTTTTAAATACTTTTTTTTCATATACTTTTTTTTTTTTTCACAAGCCAATCCAATCCAAACTAATATTATAGCTGAACGTTCTAATTAAATACTGCTGCTTTTATTGTTTTTGGCCAAATGACCCCAATACGAACGAAGAGTAACAACACAAATATGAAATTGTTGAAGAGTAAACCACCGGCCAGTTGATCTTCTAATGTGGGGCATGTTGTTCTCCTTACATTTATTTAATTTAATAAAGCTAGAAAAGAAAACGGTGCTGCCCACAACTAGCTAGTAGTGCATGTTTTTAAGATGAGGTACGTAATATTTTGCACGGATGTGATGTTGTCATATATGAACTATACCAGGAAGGATTAGAAGCTACATATATATTCGGATTAATGTGTCCTCCACCCAACTCGAATGGGTCAGCAAGTTTCCTCACATCACAGACGACTGGGAACGAGTGCTTATTTAATTGCAGCTAGTAGGAAACCAATCCGGATGGCGTGACTTTAGCTACGGTTGAAATATACTTACTATAGTCCCACATCGGATGTGCACAGAACACGATGGAAGAAGAGCTGGCTATAAATAGAGGACATTGTCCAACTTTTAAACGTACTTAACTGGACGGGGTCATTGGGTGAACATGAAGGCCCAGGCTTAGGATAGTGTCCTCCATTGCACTTTGGAGGGCTACTAGCCTATCATCTCCCCAAGTGGGAGAGTGAACGAGTGAACGTCATAATTTGTTGCACCGGGGGCTTGCGTTCGCGCGGCCTCTCCCAACTCTTACCACAAATTTTATCCGATTATCTTTTCTGACCGGGATCACACTCCGGTGAGTCTCGATCCATCCCTTCTTCTTCTTCTTAATTCATACAAATTTGTGTGTTGATCATTGAAAATTAATTCATCGACAAGTTCCTTGAAGGATCACTCGGTCAGCGGAGTGAACAGCAGGTTCGGGGTTCTAGTCCCTCTTCTATTGATTCTTGATCTTTAGAGATCAAAACAAGCTCCGATATATGTTCTCTGTTTCTGTACGCTAAACGTTCTTCATAATGCCTTAACCAGGTTTCGATTCACGTCTGGACACACAGAGGAGTGTGTCCGACTCGGAGAGCTGTGGTCTTCATGCGCGAGTCTTGGATTCACGACTAGGTAACATTCTACACTTTTATATTTCCTTCTCATGATGAATTTGAGTTTCGATCTGGATCGGGTCCGATAGAATGAGCCTGTGTCGCTCGATATCGTGTCTGCAGGATGTCATGGGGTTTGTATTGTGTCATGAATCGAGCCAGAGCTTGAGTAGAAAGACATGGGGATAAATGCGTGTCAGTGTCATAGACACTGTGTACAGATTGGATGTAGACACCTCAAGTAACCGAGGAAAAAAAAATGATAAATTCAAACTGGTTTGGTCAGTAAGGCTCTGGACCAGTAGGTTATGGGTTGAACTGGACCGGGTCAACACTGCTGGGCTTGACTCTTGGGCTCAAATCCAATGGGAGTCAGTTCTTTGAATTGAACAGACTATAGGGACCATGGATCGGGTTGGTAGTTGAATTAAGGGCCAAAGTCTAGTTGTTGTTAGGTTAGAGCCAGAGGATAACTTAAATAGTTAGTAATAGATAGATTGTTAAACAATTAGAGTGACTAATTAACAATAGGTGAATTTGTAAGATTAAGTAATTAAGGATTTTTTAGTTAGAATTGATTAGATATAGATAGGTTGCTAAACTAAGAAATAAAAAACAATTGGAATAGAAGATTTTGGGAATATTTTGTTTCCAAACAAATTTGGTTAAGTAAACATGTCTGAAGGAGACTAACAATTATCCATTATTTTTTTAGGAGGATCTTTCCACGCTGTCCATGATAAGAATTGAGGCAAATACACTATGATTCGACCTTTATTTTGTATTTATGCATTGCATTCAACTATATTGGACACTTGATTGACACGAGTTATTGTATATTGATTTTGTCTTGATTGTATTGTGATCGCACCATTGGGGATGGAAAAATATTTGTTATACATGTGACCAAACCTCGTAGTGTAATATTATGAATAGCTTAATCACGTATCGTGCACGTGTGATTAAGTCGTACCCCTTTTTATTGTGCTATTATGCTATTGCTATTGTACTTAGCCAGTCACATATTAGAATAATATTTTAAATCACTATTACATGATTATACCTTCTTGTTATAGTTATTATGCCATTGTACCATTTCAGGTTAGTGCATTATTATCTTCATTGCACTTCAGTTTTAAATTGTATAGTGTCATTTTTGTAGGGATGTACTTTTCTCTTTTCTTGACAGGATACATTGCAGGTGACCTCTACCCTAGCTTCTTTAGCACCTGGTTTGGAGGAGGATCCTGAAAGACATTATATTCTTTTCGGATGTAAAAATGTATTAGTTATTTTTTTATAATTATTTACCGAATTTGCCTCTGGCAAGTTGAGATGTATGATGCACAAAAACGATATAGTGGACTGTGTGTAATCACTACCAAAATATGATGAAATAGCGACGTTATAATAAAACTTCGCTAATATTAAAGATTTCAGCGACTCCAAAAATAAACGTCGCTATACGTCGCTGTTGGCGACATATAGCAACGTTTAGCGATAGTAATTAAGTTTTTTTTTTAAAGAATAGTCGCTATAAGCTTCTTTAAGGTCGCTAAACGTCGCTGAGTTTTTTAATTTAGCGACGTTTAGCGATGCTTGTTTTTTCAATTTTTAGCGACATTTTTAGCGACGTCTATAACGTCGCAAACTATTTTTTATTAGCGACGTCATAAGTTGACGTCGCTAAATGTCGCTAAAATTTTAATATAGGTTTCGATTCTCCCCTTCTGTCGAAGACTTCCCCTAATTTTTCAAAAACTCCCCCCTCTTCTCCCCCCTCCGGCGAAGTGCACTCTCCGGCGTCCTCCACAGCCACCTACTCTGGCGTCTCCCTCCTCCTCATTCTCCTCCTCCTCCTCCTTCTCCTCTAGGTAAACCCTAACTCTCTCTCTCTCTCTCTCTCTCACAGATGCACACGACATGACACTGACACGACACACACACACACACGACACACACACACTGACATAGACACAGACAGTGAGAGAGGGTGTAAACCCTAACTTGATCTCTCTCTCTCACAGATGCACACAACATGACACTGACACAGACATGACACACATATACACTGACACAGACACTACACAGACTGTCACAGAGGGTGTAAACCCTAACCCTAACCTGATCTCTCTCTCTCTCTCACAGATGCACACGACATGACACTGATACCGACATGACACACACACACTGACACAGACGCGACACAGACTGTCACAGAGGGTGTAAACCCTAACCCTAACCCTAACCCGATCTCTCTCTCTCTCTCTCTCTCTCTCATAGATGCAGACACGACATGACATAGACATAGATACGACACACACATACTGACACATACACGACACATACACTGTCACTGAGGGTGTAAACCCTAACCCTCTCTCTCTCTCTGATATATGTTTAATACTATACAATTAGTACATAAGTTATACTATCATTACTTACTAACTTACAATAACTGTTACTAACTTAATATAACCGATACCAACTTAATATCAATACTAATGCTAGATGACACTAGACTAACTAGACAAACTTAGCTTACTTTAACTGATGTCTGATATTCTAACTTGATATCTAACTCAAATAACTAAAATCTAAACTTTACCCTAGCTGATAATTACTAACTAGCATTCACTAACAATGCATCTAACTGATACATTCATCAGTCAGTGATACACACATAGTACACTACTAAAAATTATGGGATTAACGACATTTTTAGCGACGGTAAATTAAAACGTCGCTAATTCAGCGACTCCGAATATTAACGTCGCTGTTCGGCGACATATAGCGACGTTTAGCGACTATAATTTAGTTTTTTAAAAGAATAGTCGCTATAAGTTATCTTAGGTCGCTAAACGTCGCTGAATTTTATAATTTAGTGATGTTTAGCGACGTATTTAGCGACGTTTATATTAAAAATATTTAGCAACGTGTTTAGCGACGTCTGTGACGTCGCTAAATATTTATTTTAGCGACGATTTTGTTTGACGTTGCTAAACGTCGCTAAAATTTTGTTAATTAGGGATCAATTTTGATTTCCTCCATCTGTCGAATTTTTCAAAAGTTTTTAAAATATTTCGATTTAGCCCACCCCCTTCTCCGGCGACCGGCGTCTCCACAGTAGCCTACCACTACCAGAAAAAGTCAAATTAGCGACGTTATAAAATGTCGCTAAATGACCAAAAAATGTCGATAATCACTTTTAGCGACGTAATTAGCGACGTTTTAAAGAAGTCGGAATAAAGCACGTCGCTGAAAGAAAAAATGTCGCTAAACGTCGCTATGCCGACATTTTTTAGCGACTTAAATGTGTCGCTAAATTAGCGACGTTTAGCGACGCAGCATCACTAATTAGAGACGTTGATTAACGTCGCTAAACATCGCTAATTAGCGACTTATATAGCGACGTCTTTAATGACTTGGCAATACTGTCATGTCAGCAATTTGCGACGTATAGCGACGTTTTTAGCGACATATTTAGCGACGTCATTAGCGACGTGTATTAACGTCGCTAATTAGCGACGTATTTAGCGACGTGTATGCACGTCGCACGTCGCTAAAAATATCGCTAATTTTACAGAAAAAATAAAAAAAGAATACTGAATTGTTTCCAAACTATTATTCATGCAGTTTATTAAATCACAATCTGTACAAATAGACTTGGAGCAACCCTCCGTTGAATTTCTGGGTTTGCCAACCCCCTTGGGTTGAACACTCAACACCGGTAAAATAACATATTTAATATGAATAATATAATAAAATTTGAAGAAAAGAAAGCATCCAGCAAATCTCATCGTAAAGAATACGGTAAATATATATCCATACAATCTATCCTAAATAATACAAAAAATACAAATATCCAGCAACTAGCTATACTACTGTGGATCTGCAGGAGGCTGACCACCGGCGCGCATGAAGGATAAGAACAGCTCATACTGCTCCTGTGGAATCGACATCGATGTCGATGGAGAAGGGAATGACGTCGGTGGAGTTTGTGTCGATATAGGCGTACCAGGAGGCCGTACCCGCTCCAAGTCTGTGAGTCGCTGGTTGTAAGAATCCATGGTAGATAACAGCCTCGTACTGCTATGAACCATTGAATCCTGCATCATCATCAGCCTCTCGCCCATCGATGGCTGTGATGCCTGCAGCTCCGTGATGTTGCGGTCTGTCGAGGCTCTAAGATCATTTGTCAAATTCTGAAGCTCTGTGATGCTGCGGTCGAGCATATCGAATCGTGCGATGAGCGTCGGATCGTCCGCTTGCGGCTGGGACCGGAGCTGATCCTCCATCCTTTGCAGCAACTCATCACGGAGAGACGCAATCTGACGGTCAACGGCCTCCTGGACTCTGGCCGACGACTACGAGGGCTGTATGGAATGCACAGTTGTCGGGGAGGCCCTAGATGACTGCGTCGCAACCAGGGCGCCATAGGATCCTGTACCGTAGTACGTACTCCTCTGGAGATTACCAGCCGCGGTCACCCACAGGTCGTCCGCCGACGGAGCTGGAGCAGGCTGGGAGGAAGTACCAGCCTCTCCAGGTGTAGGTGCATTAACAGTCGCCCGCTCACGCAGCCTAAGATACTCGGCCTAGAAAGGTTTGGAAACTCGATAATTGCCTAAGTTATATTAAAATTAACACAAAGTAAAGTAATACTTACATAGGTCTGCGAGGCCCTCTCATTAATGAGATTTCTGTCCTTGCGATGGGTGGCCAAGAAGACGGTCACCATGTTTGCATCCTCACCCCTTTGTACCTGTTAAAAATATATTATTTAGTATTAAACTTAAATATTTTTTCTACTACCATTTTATGGTACTTACATAAAAATAATATATTTTAAAAAAATATACCAAACGACGAAAATATTCCGTCATCGGAATCAAGCCACCACACCACTTGGCAGCATTCCGCCTAGCCGCCTTGGCCTTCTCAGACCTTTCCTTGTAGCTCGGATCGTCGAATCTAGCCCTCATCGCAATCCATTGCTCAGGCGTGATCCAACCTTGGATCGATTTTCCAGCACGATCACGAGCCTTCTGGTCATCCAGAGCATCTCGGATAAGCTTGGCGGCAATGGTAGGAAAGAGCCGCTCGATCAACTCGGCCCGGTACGGAGGGTAGAAATACGTTTGCTACAATAAATAATTTAGTAAGTGAGCATCACGAATAAGTTATATAATATGCATAAATTAGAGGATTTATTTAATATACTTTTATCTGGAAGTGCGCAAAACAGAATGTCTTCCTCTCCTCCGGAGCCTCAGAGTAGTTGATCCAAGGGCCACCGTAGTTGTTCCTCAGAAATTGGCCCAGACATCTCTGAACCGACAATGGACGATATCTATACAGAGATAATTATTTTGATTGAAAAAGTCAATATACGATGAATAAAGAAATACACGATATATATTATGCTAAACCATCTAATTGACTTACTTTATACCGTCGGCCCAAATCTCTGTCCTCGTCTCCTCCGGAGGTGCACATGGAGGATCTTGCTGATGCTGGGACAACGTGGGTACGACCTCCTCGACATGCTCATCTGTCCCCATGGTTCCGTCAACAGGAGGAACACTGGACGAGGGAGTACTATCACGCCTGGAACTACTCGTCCCAACAGTCGGAGATGTGAGTGATCGATATACTGGAGTACTGGGCGACGACGATCCGGAACCAACAGTAGGCAGTACCGGAGGAGCACTCTGTCTACCTCGGGACCTGCCGAATCCTCTGCGTTGTCTTGTCATACTTGATAATAACATATGATGAATATAGAAAAACACAAATATATAGTACATTCTACAGTCAAAATATGATGCATATCTCAAAACATTCTACAGTCAAAATATAATACATATATTCGTTAAAATAGTACATTCTACAGTCAAAATATAGTTAGATTCTACAGGCAAAATATTTTATTTTCAATCATCTTCAAAAATTTTATCTTGTTTGCCTTCCTCGTCCTCCTCCCCCTCTTCCTCCTCCTCGTCTTCACTTTCATCTACTTCGTCTTTGTCTTCGTCTTCCTCTTCGAATAATTTTACATCTTCTACATTATTACTCGTGTAATAAGTAACTTCCGTTGAGTCCACATCTACAATATTTGTTACAAGAGATAAATCGTCCTCCTGATAAGCTATTTCGTCAATGTCAAAGGTATTTCTAGCTTTAGTCTTCCATACTTCCCACCAATCCGACCTCGCTGTCCCCCGTCTAGGATAAGTTGTGAAGTACACGAGCTGAGCCTGACTTGATAGGACAAATGGTTCGTAGCCTTGATATCTACGCTTGTAGTTTATATCTACAAGGCCATGCTTGTAAATTTTCCAACATTGATCTTAAATCAGATCGAACCATTCACACTTGAATAGCACGATATTAGCAGGTTCTGTGCATAATTATATGTCAATTCCACAACCTCTCGTAAGATGCCAAAGAAATTATTGCCTGGATCGACGTTTTTATAGTTCGAAGATTTGATACACAAACAACTATTTTTCGTGGAATCAAGATCTAGAAAGCTGTCTCTGATAGGAGCATTTGTTGACTTGAACTTGAACCCAATCACACAGAAACTTGGCCATATTTTAACAGCAGTAATTGGTCCCTTGGCTAGAGTTCTAATAGATTCGGTCTCGGGTGTTATTAGACGATCGACCTAAATACTAAAGTAGCGATAAAAAGTTATTTATTTTGCAAGTACAGAATTAAAAAGTAATTACCAAGCATCTTACATATGCGCTCAACCAAGAAGGAAAATGACATCTCATTTCTTGTTCTACTTCTTCGTCTGTTATGTAGGGTCTAACCGACCTCAACCCATCATTATATGTGCTGAAAAATAATGAAGCAACTGCTGATTAGTAGCATAATAGTATCTTATATTATTACATTAAGATAATGTAAACGTGGACGTATTAATTACTTACCCCTCTAGCTTCTCCACTTCATCCTCGTCGCAATTGAGTAATATATACAACTGAGCAGCCCTTAGCTCGTCGTCATTCAAATATCTCATCATTTTTTTGAAGGCTTTTCGGACGCATTGAATAATTTGAGTATTGCATCATTAGATTCCTGATATGCGTTGTCGTTTCTTAGATCTTTCATTCTATTAGTAGCAACATGCAGTTTGAAATACGTTGAGCAAAAGTTTTGTTTGTCACTTCAACACTTGCCCAAGGAGTAGACTTAACCCTGGGCATGCGGCCAAGTGGTCCATTCGGCCTGACTTCTTGCGGCCTGACTTTTCATGCGGCCAGGATTATCATGCGGCCTGATTTCCCATGCGGCCTAGAGACCCATGTGGCCTTGCTTGTTTTGACTGATGTCTTCTTGACTCTTGTGACCCAATGTATAATTGGTACTTGGACTCGAATACTGTATCCGTGCTGATACCCCTATTGGCTGAATTATTGTTCATATTTTAAGGTGCGCCGAGGTGGGACACATCATGTCACGTGTTAAGTGATTATATTTGGGCTGTGCATCGAGAATGCCTCCAAATCCCTGAATGCGTGATATTATATATATGTACATTATTTTTCCAGCATGGGCATAATAAGCGAGTCAAACTACCAAAGCGTGGCTATGTTATTGATTGTATGAATGTTGCATACACGCTCGGGTGAATCCAGATCTGACTTCCATAGATTTGTATCTAGCGTGCCCGTACTTTGTACGACATCTTAAGAGAAATTCTCATGTGACCACACCTTAAGATTTCAAGCATAACATAGGGCTAATTAAGTAACTAAAAGTGGTAGTAACATTTGAAAGAAAAGGTATCCCGAGATCATGCCAACGAACCTTCCCATAGAGGTTCATTCTAAGTGCGCTATGGGCTGGCCACCACAGATACTGTATATCATCTGCCTTAGTGGAGTACGGTATCTGACCTATTATTATGCCGAGCCACTATTTCAATATAGGAATACTGGAACCGCTAATACCGTGTTATTAGAGCAGTGGCCCTACGGAAGACTGGTGCATTCTGCCAGTGCTTGTTTTATTATATTGGTTCGGTTAGTTTATATTCGGCACTGGTGTGATCTGAGGATACTTATTATGCATTATTTCTGAGATAACCTCAGACTCCACAAGAATAGCAAGCCGTACAAATGATTGTCCGACTTAGAAAAAATAGATTTGGTTGTGATTGTATTATTCAGCTAGTAGCCTAGGAAGTGTACTATCATAGTGTAATGGTTCAACCCTTCTCCTTATTTGGTTATAGGGTTGGGCCTTCGCGCTAGGATATGCTAGGGACCTAAGTTACGATACTTAACCTATGTCTTATTATATATTTTTCTTGGATTTTTGTTTCTCTATTTTGTGCTTCCTTTGTGGTACTTGCTATTTGGGGTCTAACCCCACTGGTTTTGCATAGCCAGGTTTCGAGCCAGCACTCGAGGATCCAACGTACTTTTCCCCAACTTATGGTGCACACCAGGAATATGGTCGTAGGGGATAGCGAGTGGGTTTACTTCTCCCCTGCTCTTCTTGCACATTTACTTCTTTTGGGCGTTTAGCCACCGGCACCTGTTAGCCAGCTCGTTTGAACATTAGTTTTTTTTACATGATTGTATTAAATCAGACTGCAGTTGATCACTGTCATGTACTTTTGTTACTCTTTCAACTTCTTATTTTTGCACAGATGGACTCCAGAATATTTTGAAAAAGCGTTTGGAACGCCTTATTGCTTTATCATATATGCTCTATGCTTACTGATTCTTGTTTAAATGATTGAGATATAGAAGTTCTTGACCATAGGATACTTGATTGTAGAATGCACCACTTTGTCTTATACAGCCGTGATCGCCGTACGACATATAGTAACTTGTACGGGATAGCTGGCAATGTCCGTCTCCGTATTCCGGTACTAGAGCGTAACAAGGTTTTAGTGGTGGCCCATGCAGGTATGTTCTTTAGACTTGTGGGGTGTCATGGTCATAGGAGTCTCAATCAAACATAATCCTTCTTGAAACTCTGAATTCGTCCTCTTCAATACTCAGCTTGAATTCTTCCAGATTGATTGTTTCCTTGTTCCTTCTCGTCATGTTCTTCATGTTTCTTGTGCTCTTCTTTAGGGCTTCTCCTTCCCCCGATGCTACAACAATAAGAGAGGCAGAGATGCCAGTGGGACGAGATCCTGTAGAACCCCATCCAAGGATTCGAGTTGAGCCCACGATGAATGGGATAAAGCAGCAGGCTCTGTAAAATCCCCTAATTTTAAATATTATAATTATTTAATTTATTTATAGTATCTCTTAGCCTATTAGAAAATATAATTTATTGAATTCTAATTAACAAGTAAATATTCATCTAGAAATTAATGGAGCAAAATTATTATTTTATTTTATTTTATTTTATTTTATTTTATGTAGAAAATCTTTGTAGAAGGGTGAAAGATTATTTTTATGTACTAAAATAATTTTTTGAAATTTTATTACCATATATATATATATATATATATATATATATATATATATATATATATATAAATGGTATAAATAAAAAGAAAAGGAAAAAAATAATAAAACCTTAAAAGAAACTAAAACCTAGTCATAAACCCTCAACCCCTAACCACTAACCCCAAACCCACAACTAAAGCCTAAGCTACCAGCAGCTTTCCCTCCACGCAGGAAGCCCCAGACCCGCGCGACCCAGCTGTAAACCCTCACCGCTCCCCCTTATATATATAGATATTTCGAGTTATAAACCCTAACCCTAAACCTATCGCCCACTCCCCCATGACCCAGCGCTGACCTCGACGACCGCCGGAGCACCCCGCAGCCATCGGAGCACCGTCGGCCACCCCTGTGTACGAGTAACCGCGCGAGTAGTCCGCGCAGAAACTGCAGCGACGTACCCTACTTCAAGCGAAGTTTTCCGTTCCATCTTTTGACCGATTTCTGAACCGCCTTCACCGGTATGTTCACGACCTATCCTTCTTCCAACTCTGTAAATTAGTTTCCATCAAACAACGCTTAACACTAGGTAGAAATTGAGGCCAAGTTGAAAGAAAACTATATATTTGAACTGCAGAAAACTGTTACGACCACCTATGTTTAAGGACTGATATCTTCCTCCACAGACATCCAAACTTAAATCTACTTTTTGCTATGTGAAGACCATATAACTAAGATCATCATCTTATGATCATAAAAAGAGTGTGATACTCCCAAAGGCTCTCTTTGATTGGATGCACCTGAGGTTGCAAGATTTCAAAACGGTGAACGAATATAACTCTGTAATATTAAAAATTGTGTCTCAAATAAGATTGTGCGAAGATAATGTTACAAAAGAAGACATGTTGGAAAATACATTGACTATATTTCATGCCATGAACATGCTCCTACAGCAGCAGTATAGTAAAAAAGGTTTTAAAAAATATTCTCAATTGATCTCATGCCTACTTATTGCTGAACAAAATAATGAGCTCTTAATGAAAAACCATAACTCTCACCCTACTGGATCGCAGCCATTCCCTGAAGCGAATGCAAGTAACTATAGACAAGGACGTGGTCGTGGTCGTAATTATGGTCTTGGTCATGGTCGCGGTTATATTCGTGGTAGAACTCGATACCAAGGTGGTCCTAATTATCATGCCTTCAACAAGAAGGTTGGGCCATACCACTTGAACTGGAACAAAAATGGCAGAAAACAAGAAAAGGAAAGGGTACAAAAATAGATTCTCATAAGAATTATGAAGAAGCCTGTTATAGGTGTGGAGCAAAAGGACATTGGTCTCGTACCTGTCATACACCAAAGCACCTTATTGATCTTTACCAAACATCTATCAAGGGAAAACGAAAAGAAAAAGAGATCAATTTTGCAGATTTTAATAAAATTATTGATGATAAAAATGATCCAATAGAATTTACTCATTTGGATGTTAATAATTTCTAAAACGAGCCAAGTGAAGGAATTAATGGGATTAAGTTTTGGGGTGATGAAGCTAATGATCGCAATAAAAAAAATTTGAGTTAGGATTTAGACTATTTGAACTTTATTTTCCTAAGTTTAATTTTAGTTCAATGCTTGTATTGTCATGTTTCTAAGTTTTTGTTGTTATAAGTTTGAATTAATAAATTAAGTTTTATAATATTTTTTACTCAATTTTTTTAGAAATATAAAAAATAATGATGTAGTGAATAACTCCAATGGTGGAGATATATGTCTGGTTGATAGTGGATCAACACACACAATTCTTCGAGATCGAAAATACTTCTCGAACTTAAAATTAGCAAAAGCAAATGTTAGTACAATTTTTGGTACTATAAAACAAATTGAGGTCTCTGGAAGAGCGAACATTATATTACCGGATGGAATAAATATTTTGGTAAAAGAGTCTTTGTATTCTAGCAAGTCAAAAAGAAATTTGCTAAGTTTCAAAGATATACGTCTCAATGGTTTCCATATAGAGACTATGAATGAGGGAAATATGTAATACCTATGTATTACATCCAATGATTCATGCCAGAAGCAACACATGAAATACATCATGCACTTCACGAAGCGAAGGTGGAAGAGCAAGATGATAAGCAATATTCCTACCCGCTCGAGAATATCTAACGGTCCTATGTATCGTGGACTAAGCTTCCCATGAACCCCAAATCTAATGACTCCATGGGTAGGCAAAATTCACAAAAATACATGATCACCAACAGAAAACTCTAACGGCCTACGATGCTGATATGCCCAATGACGATGACGATCTTGTGCAACACGAAGCCGCTCCCTGATATGCTTATCTGTGAAAAAAAAACTCTCAAATTTCTCATCAAGATTGTATTATGCAAACATAAGTGCCATAGAATCTAACACTGCGATAAACCAGAAGTTCAATGATCCAAAACTTTTTATGCTTTGGCATGATCAACTTGGTCACCCTGGATATAGAGTATGATGCATCAAATAGTTAGAAACTCATGTGGGCATCCTCTAAAGAACCAGAATATTCTTTTACCTCATGATTGTGTGTGTGTTTCATGCTCACAAGGAAAATTAATTGTAAGACCATCTCCAATGAAAGTTAATCTTGAGTCCCCTATATTTTTACAAAGTATACAAGGGGATATTTGTAGACCTATTGACCCACCTTATGGACCATTTCGTTACTTTATGGTCGTGATAGATGCATCATCTAGATGATTAGATGTAAGTCTGCTGCCAACACGAATGATTGCTTTTGCCAAATTTCTTGCTCGGATTATAAGATTAAGGGCTCAATTCTCTGATTATTCCATCAAGACTATTTGTCTTGATAATGCCGGTGAATTTGCATCTAAAGCATTTAATGATTATCGCATGTCAATTGGCATTGATGTTGAACATTCACTTGCACATGTGCATACTCAAAATGGACTTGCAGAGTCTTTTATTAAAAGTTTGCAATTGATTGCTAGACCTTTACTTTTAAGATCAAATTTATTCACTTCTGTTTGGGGACATGCAATATTACATTTAGCTGCATTGGTCCATATTCGACCAAGTTTATTTTATCATTATTCACCGTTGCAACTTGTTTCTGGCCAGCAGCCTGATATTTCTTACTTAAAGATTTTTGGTTATGCAATTTATGTTCCTATTTCTCTACCCCAACGAACAAAGATGGGCCCACAAAGACGTCTTGGAATTTATGTTGGTTTTGATTCCCCTTCTATAATAAAATACATTGAGCCACTGACGAGCAATTTATTTAATACAAGGTTTGTTGATTGCCATTTTGATGAGTCAGTTTTTCTGCCGTTAGGGGGAGATAAAATATTACTTCGTATATAACGGTGTGAAATTACATGGAATATACCATCTTTTATTGACCTACGCACAAATAGATGTGAGCAAGAAGTAAAAATGATCATTCATTTGCAAAATATTGCAAATTATTTGCCAGATGCATTCACTGATATTAAAAAAGTGACTAAATCTCACATACCGACAATAAATACACCAGCACAGATTGATATCCCTGAAGGACAATATAATGGCACAATAAAACCGTGCATGAAATATGGATGCCCTGTTTGCGCTAAAGATAAGAACCCTCGAAAGAAAATGGTACAAGTAATTACTCCTGAAGAGGAAATAGTTTCAAAATATGAAAGCGCTATAGAAAATTTAACTGATTAGTATAAAGTAGCTCCTAAAGAGACACATGACAATGAACAAATTTCAGAAGAGATTTCTTTAAATTATATGAGTATAAGAGAAAGCTGGAATAAAAATTACTATAGAGAATATTTTTGCTTGTAGTGTCACATTTGATATTGTTAATGAGAGTCCTGAACCAAAATCTATTGATTAATGTTGACATAGAAATGATTGGCCAAAATAGAAAGATGTGATAGAAGCTGAATTAAAATCCCTAGAAAGTCGTAAAGTATTTGGACTAGTAGTCCAAACTCCTGAAGGTATGAAACGTATTGGATACAAATGGGTATTCGTAAGAAAACACAACAAAAAACTAAAATTGTGAGATACAAGGCACGACTTATAGCATAAGATTTTTCACAGAGACCTGGAATCGATTATGACGAAACATATTCCCCTGTGATCGACGCAATCACATTACGATACTCGATTAGTTTAGCAGTCACAAAAAAATTTGATATGCGGCTTATGGATGTTGTTACTGCATATTTATATGGGGCGTTGGATAATGACATTTATATGAAAATCCTAAAAGAATTCAAATTACCTGAAGCAAATAAATAAAGGTCTCATGGGTTATACTCAATAAAATTACAATGATCCCTATACAGATTAAAATAATCTAGAAGAATGTGGTATAACCGTCTTAGTGAATACCTTGTTAGAGAAGGATATATAAATAATCCAATTTGCCCATGTATTTTTATAAAAAGATCTACAAATCAATTTTATATTATTGCAGTATATGTTGATGACTTATATCTTGTAGGAACTCCTGAAGAGCTCACAAAAACCGCCAATTATCTGAAGAAAGAATTTGAGATAAAAAATCTTGGAAAAATAAAATTTTGTCTCATCCTGCAGATCGAGTATTTATCTAATGGAATTTTTATCCATCAATCTACCTATGCAAAAAATATTTTGAAAAGATTTTATATGGATAAAGCTCATTCGTTGAGTAGCCCCATGGTTGTTCGATCGTTAGATGAAAAGAAAGATCAATTTCGTCCTAGAGAGGATAATGAAAAATTATTAGGTCCAGAAGTACCATACTTTAGTGCTATTGGAGCTTTGATGTATCTTGCAAATTATACAAGACCTGATATAGCATTCTCAGTAAACTTACTGGCAAGATATAGCTTGGCACCAACAAAACGTTATTGGAATGGTATTAAACATATATTGTGCTATCTTCACGGAACAACCGAGATGGGCTTGTTTTACTCAAAAAATTCAGAATCATAAGTTGTGGGTTATGCTGATGCTGGTTATCTATCTGACCCACATAAAGAAAGATCTCAAAGTGGATATATGTTTACTTCTGGTGGTGCTGCAATATCATGGCGCTCTATAAAGCAAACATTAGCAGCTAGTTCTTCTTATCACTCAGAAATTCTGGCATTGCATGAAGGAAGTCGAGAGTGCATATGGTTAAGAATGATGGTTCAGCATATCCGAGAATCATGTGGGTTATCTTCAACCAAAAAATACTCCGACGATATTATATGAATACAATGCTGCTTGTATTACACAAATCAGAAATGGCTACATCAAAGGCGACAGAACGAAGCATATATCATTAAAATTATTTAACACTCACGATACCAGTATGTCACGTCCCGTCTCTGTGGAATCGATAGTCGTCCCCCGGGCGTGACACCGTGCGGACCTAGGTTGCGCACCACACAAGGCTAAGATATTTTGCACAAAGAACACATATTCAGAGTACGCAGATAAATTAAAACACAAAGTTGAAACATGAAAATTTCTCTTTATTGATAATGAACATCTATTTATAAACTCTTGAACGAGTCAGAAGGTTGCCGCACGGGCTTACAAAAGTTGACACAAAATGAGATAGTTGTCTTGTACATTACATCCCCTTACTAAACTTCAAAATGAGAGACCTCCAGGCGGGATGATGGCCTTTCCTCTGAGCTACATTTCAGTTTAGGTTGCTAGCTCCTGGCTTTAAAATGCTTCAAAAGACGGCACGATCAGGATGCGCCGACAGTTGGACTGGATTGTGCAGTGACTTCAGCTCCTCACAGGATCTCCTTGGTGCGGGAAATATGTTTCAACGAGGGTCAGTACATCAAAATGTACTGGTGAAGGCGAGCTAACCTAACTATACCAATCAACACACTGTTTATATGAACCATGCATATTATTTGTGGTCTTTCTATCTTGCCTTAGTTTATTCTACAAGCAAGCAGTATATAAAAATTTCTGAAATAAACTTGCCACCGTTTAGTGACTTCTACCTGCCTGTCTGAACCACCTGTACAATACTTACCATGTCCTTCCCTGCCACGAAGACACAAGTTAGCTTGCACATGTTTAAATATACGAAAGGATCACTGGCATAATTCCATAAAGGACAGATTATAGTCTCGAGACAAGAATGATATGCGACACAGGTGGCGAGCCCCACTACATAATACTTCGTCCATAACACACGACTATACATAATGTTCCGCCTGGATCGGATCGGTCCCAGTGCCCCGGCGACCGTCCGTGAAAACCATAAAATCTTGTCCACAAGTTGTCCGTGATCAAATAACGTCCATTAAGTTTTCAATCAATTCATGCAATTAAGGACATACGAGCACGATACAAGTTCCATAGCTTAAACGATTTTGCATAGTCTTACTGAACAATATATCGCATAACAAAGTGTGTTCTATATGCATAGCACAATTTATAGAAGAAGTATACATTCTAACTAAAATTGAAGCATGTGAAGAATATTCCAAACGAACTAGCATGCAATGTGGTGCCTCGTTCCCCCTATTCGGGGAGCGTGGCTAAGAAATATAAGACGGTATCGTTCGATCGGGATAGATTGAAACAAGAACTCATCCTCGTTATAGATTTGCTCCTTCGGAATCGATTTCCATATTCAGTGGACCGTGTCCCAATGATGGACTTAGCGGCAGAGTCAAGAGGGACCTCTCCGCTGCAAGTTTTTCTTGTCTCAGTTTTCGTTGTCGCTTTATTGCTTTCGCGCTTTGAGTTGATTTTCGGAATTGCTTGAGTTTTCTTGAACGGTTTCGATGGATTTTATTATTTTCGTTCGTTGAACTGCACTTCAATTCCGAGATTGGAAATAGTGGAAGAATGGAGACATTGATGTTCGGCAGATACAATTAAGTAAAATTTTAGCTGATTTATTCACTAAAGTATTGTCAACCACAACTTTTAGAAAGATGATTCAGAATATTATGATGCGTCAACTAAAGGATCTCTTGTCAGTATCAAGGAGAGCGTGATCACTAATTCTCACACTGTAATCTTTTTTCTTCGACTAAGTTTTTATCCTATTGGGTTTTTCTTGGCAAGGTTTTAACGAGGCAGTTTATCACGCTTACGCATTTTATATGAGTATGTACTCTTTTCCCTTCGTCCAAGTTTTTATTCCATTAGATTTTTTTGGCAAGATTTTAACGAGCCATATCCCATACATATTGGACATCCAAGAGGTAGTATTGTAAATATGGATGCCCGAAGGTCTTCCACAACTTATGTAACTTATGGCCTTTGGCATTCTATTGTAAGCCTATAAAAGGACCATTCTAGTTGAGTGTTGAAAATAAAAAAAATTATTCTTCTTACATTTTCTATCTTGTTCTTCTCTATTCTATAATCTATTCTATAACAGATATGTATTTTATATTTTTTATGCGACATTTTTTAATTTTGGCTTTCAGAGAGTTTGAAAGTAAAAACTCAAAACATAAGTCGTATCAACAAACACATATGTAATGAGAATGATATAATGAAAATGTTTCAATTAAATAAACTATCCTTTTTTCTTACTAATTTTTTCTATATAGTCAAAGGCTTAAAGCCCAAAGTCTATAGCCAAGGCAAAGACCAACATTTTTGCGGGGTTTTCTTGAAATAAAAATTTGGCCAACCCATGCCTCGTCCTGACTCGACCCGGATCTAGCCTGACCCAGTTTTCACCGGGTTGTAGGCGAGATGGATTTGGAAATTTTCCTTTGAGCCTGGCCCGACCCAAACTTGACTCCAAACCCTTGTTAGCAATTCAGTAAACGAAAAAAATTCGGAACGACAAAAGTATGAGTATAGGGTCAAATATTCGTCAAACGAAAATATTGAGGTTAAAAACTTCACATACATAAACAAGTTGTCAAATTTGGTTTATTAAACTGGTTACCACACATTTATTTTGCCAAATTTATCAATAATTCGTACGGAACACGTTTAAGGCTTCACATGCTTAAAAAATCTGAATCTTTTGAAAGTACGTAAGTATTATATTTTTCTGAAACATACAAAAAAAATTCACGTATATTACGAGTTTTATTCGGGTGATTGCTAATAAGGCTCCTAACAAGGCTGAACCAGCATGACATAAGCCCGGTCAAGCCCATTCAACACAAGGATCGGGATGGCCCTAACCGACTCATATGACACCTTGACATGTAGAGCCCTTAATAGAATTTTTCTATGTCTATGTGGCATATGAAAATAGGTCCCACAATATTTTTTTTTATAGTTGAGTTTCTATATGAATAAATATAGTTGACATATAGAAGCCTTCTTAAAATGACACGTATTATAGAAGTAAATATAAAGATCATCCATTGGAGACAATATTTTTTACAGTTGGGTTACTATATATATGAAAATATGCCACTTTAAATCAAAAAAGAAAAAGAAAACAGGCGAAGATGTAAGATATTTGGGCCTAACATATTTGTTTACTTTATCAAAAAAAAATCTTGGAAAGAAGATAATATCGTAATATTTTTTTTTCTAAAATAATATTGTTTTACAAGAGGAACGGGACATCATGGACTGTTTAATGTTTTTTTTTTCTTTTTTCTTTCAAAATGCAAATATTATTGCTTTCTTGAACCCATATTGTAAACCCCCTCGACCAAAATTTAGGTTCACTTAGTTTAGATAGAGAGATTAGGGTTAATTTAGAGCCAATTAGAATTTGATTTCAGTATTTTATATCTGTTGTGCAATATTTATATTACTTAGTGCACCTTACCGTTGCCTCGATAAATGGAGCACCTCACTTGCCATTGTCTGTCTACAAATTTCATAACCTTGTCCTATTAGTGTCCGCCTACCTTTCCGACCTTTGTGTAATTTATAATCATGCTTTCTGTGCGATATTTTAGTCGCACAGTAAACGTCGCGGACGTTATTATTTTAATTCTAAACTAAATTTCAACTCTGTACCCTTGTGCGTTCCAATCGAAATTGGGGACACAATCTCGACCGTTTTGTACAACCCAAATTTTATTAATATTCTATACTGTATCTTCTATGCTCCAGACACTTGTATCCGACCTAATTTTATTTCCAGGTACTCCTAATTAATTTCAAAACACCGTGCGCGGTAATTTTAATTAATTAAATCCCAATTTCTGTCTTTGTGTAATTTTTCCAATTATTGGGGGCTTTTATGCAAAAATGCGTTGAGATATCTCCACCATTGGATAATACGTGAAGAAACCCAAATTTTCCTTCACGTGGATTTTTTTGTAATTTTTGGAATGTGCAACGCGCAACATCGCCCCCACTTAATTTTAGCCTTGCATTTAAATAATGCAAATTATAGCCCTCCAAACATCCCCTTGTCCAATCTTAGCCCATCCCAAGGAGATGTTGACTAAGCCCATGTAACCTCCGATTTCCAAATTTCTGAAATAATTAGATTTTTAAATTATTTTAAAATACCAAGTTTTTAAAATATTTTCTCCTTGAAATCCTTGTATTTGATTTTTAACAATGTTTGATTTTAGAAGGTGATTTAAAATCTTTTATAAAAATTATTTTTTCCTAAATGTCGCTTTCTTATAAAATAAATAGATGAATAATGATGTAAATATAATACTCTAGCTTCGAATATTTATTGGCTTGAATCATAAAATTATTGTTTTAAATAAAATTTTATTTGAAGGACTAGTTGATAAAATATAATAAATTTTTATATTTATTGGGATAGTAAATAAATCAATTTCATACTTTCTGAGATTTTTGCAATATGCATTAATTAGTAGCTATTCGGAATCAGTTAGCCTTGGAAGCCTCTTAAAATATTTTTCTTAAATTATATTTTTTTCTATTAAATTTACCAGGTTACCGTCTCCCATTCACACCCTCATTTTTCCACCACATGAAAAACTTATTCATGTATTATCTGGGCCATTCATTTTGGGCCAATCCTCACCCTTTATCCCACACCCTCTCTCCATATTTAAAGTCTCATTCACACCATTCCCTAGAAAACCTAGCTAGCCCTAACAATTTCCCACAAGCCAACAAGCCATCACCATTGATTGTGTGCTCGTGTCCGTGTGTCCAGCATTACCGTGTCAGCCGTGTTGGCCTCGGGTCCGACCCCGGGTGTCCCACCGTATCCATTCATTTCCTGTGTCCAGATTTACAATATTACAACCAGATTTTGTGTCCGACACCGTCTGGACACAACCACCACACCACAGTACACCCAACCCTGTGTCCAGCCTCGGACACATCTACCACAGTACAGCATCACCGCCGTGTCCAGCTTCGGACACGACCCAACACACCCCAACTCGATTCACAGAACCTGACCCTAACCCTAGATCAGACCCGCCGCCCGGAGCCGACGTCGTCACCGCCGCCCTGTTGCTGCTCTGGTTTAGACCGCCGCCTCCTCGAGCCAGATCCGCCGGTGGCCGCCTGCAACCACCACCTGGAGCATCCTCGACCCGAGCCCTCGCTGAGTCGACCGCTGCCTCGGACCGCCTCACCCGCGTCGAGCCCGCGTCGAGCCGTGGCCTCCTCGACCTCGTCGAGCCGTGGCCGCCTCGGATCTCCCCAACCTCGCCGAGCTTCGACCGGACGCAGCCGCCTCGAAGCCGCCGCTGCTCTCGAGTTCCACGCCGCCGCCTCCTCGGGACGAGAGCACCGCCGCCTCCTCGAACAGAGCACCCGCCGCTGCCCTCGAGTTCCACGCCGCCGCCCGAGATAAACGCCGACCCCGGCGAGACCTTCTCCGTCGACGACAGAAAACCCCTTCGTGAGCCCCCTGCGTGAGCCCCTTCCCTCCTTCCTTTTTTGTTTAATGAATTAGATTAATATATAATTAGTATATTAATTATATATATTAGATTAGTTAAATTATAATCAGTAGTATTTATAATCAGTAAATAAATTCTTAATCAGTTAATTAATTTATTAATTAATTAGTTTAGTAATTTCATATAATTAGTTTAGTAATTTCATGTAATTAGTTATTTTTATGTATTAAATATAAGGGTTTGATTATGTAAAATATAATGATTTATTGGGGTTTATATTATTATTAAAGAAATAGTTTCAATAATCAAAATTTGTTCGAAATTGGTTAGTTGGATTGGTAACTGAAATTACTAGAGATATAAATCCATTAGTTTTTACATAAATTCTAAATTTTTATAATAAACTCTTATTTGTAATTATTGTTCAAAATGATTTCAAAATAATTTTCATTAAATTAAGGTGTTACCTTGATTACGAACAATCGACCAATTCCTCTTATTAGCTAACTTATAATCTTAACCTTAGCTAAACCCCGGTAGGTTTCTCTAGGTAATTGAGGACTCGGTATCCTTATCTCGATTATCGTGCCGAACTTCGATCTTGGATTTCTTTATATAGTTTTTAGCTATTTTGACTGCTCCGGACCCATTGGAACTAACTGCTATTTTATTTGGGATCACCTTGAGGAGGGTGGCATTATATACATTCCTTGATTTGTTAATATACATATATAAAATGTTTGATTGATATATATATACAAATATGTATTTTGGTATAAAAATATATATTTATATACATCTATTAGTGTATATACACAAATACGTATTTTGTACAATTACTAATAGACACTTATATATATTATATACGTTTTATTGGTATATACTTTGAGTGTAAATATGTATTATATACGTATTCCTACTAGATGACCCTAGTTGACTAGAGCCATGCCTGGCATAGCCCTGAGGCCAGTGTATTTCTATTGTGTGTTAGTGTAGCATCTGATACAAGTGATATTATTATATGTTTATAGGACTGTCGAATTCTCCAGACGATACTCTGGGACAGGACATTGGTATTGACAGCTAAGGACCCAAGGCGAGTACATTCTCTGATTAGTTTCTAATTTATGATATCTCCTATGTTCACTGTATCTAGTGTAAATATCCATGCTCTTGACACGCTGGTTACACGGATTGGTATACACGGATCTCGTCATGAGATATTATTCCTTATTCATGGTGTAGCTTGTACAAGACTTGTTTTCCTTGTTATCTTGTGCATGTACAGACACTGATTCCCGGAGAGATTTGCTACCTCCCTAGGGAATCCCGTGCCATAGCGTACCATGATTGGATCTACTATACCAGTCGGGGGTGGGGAGTATTTTAGTGTAGATATGTGATCCTACCCAACTTTTCATGCATCATAGCTCACCCCACATCTCATGTCGGGTGCGGCCTGACCATCTCCATGCTTCATAGCTGTTACGTGTGATTAGCCTGACCTCTACATGCATCATAGCTAACCAACGGTTAGCCTGACCTTACAAGAATCATAGCTAATCACATGTAACCAGCCTGATCAAGTTCCCAAGCCGATCACATGTTAAAGCTAGTACTCACACACTTAGTCATAGGTTCTTGCTCATGGACATATTATTTCTTCTCCTGCATTTACTTACAGTATTTCTAGCATTTCTTTTATTTCTCGTACCTATACATGCTTCTGGTATATTTCCATCTAGAACTGCTACATAGTTTATATCATTAATATAGAACTGCTATTTAGAGATGTACTTTGCTCCTTCCTGACTGGAAAATATTTTTCCAGACTGTGACCTTAGTAGACTGGGTTCTGACACACTTGGGGATTGGAAGTTAATGATTGCAGGTATGATTATTTTGTCGTTAGACTTGTCTTGTATTTCTTGCTTGCCTTGATATCTCATCGTGCTTTAGTTTATGTGATTGAGTATTTCTAGCATTATTTTATGATATCCACGTCTCCTTATGGAGTTGGGTATTCACGTGAGTTTGATTAGATAGTTACATGACCTAGACAGCGTTCTACCGCCGATGCTGCGGCGTAGGCTGGACGTACCCACGCCCTCGTGCCCCTAAACCGGGTACGAATCGTGACACGTTTTTAGTGGTGGCCCATGCAGGTCAGACTTCGCTAGTTGTGCGATGTCGTAGTAGTGCGACGTCATAGTTGTACTACTGCATACCTGCTATAGAATATAGGACATAGGATACTAGGATGAGAGAGGATACTCAATCACAAATTATTTGAGAGATTCCTGGGACGACCCTTGAGAATCTCGTTATAAATTTTCCAATTTAAATCTTTCCTTGTTTCCGTCCGCTCTCACTTGTTGTTATTGAACTTGATTCTTGTTGAGCAGTTATTAAATTAAATTCTTGGTATCATTGTTAAGTTTGATTCTTGTTGACCAGTTGTTAACTTTAAATTCTTGGTATCGTTGTTGAGTTGATTTCAAATTGAGATGAATTTTACGGACTAGAATTTATGGTATCATCTGATGACATATATTGATGAGCACAGTGAGAAAGGTAAAACGTCTACTTTGGTTATGGAACCTAGAGTTTATCGCAGCCATACCGGTTGACGTGGCGAAGATTCTAGATGACGTGATTATGGAGTTGCATACCTTAGTTACGGAACCTGTCGTTTATCGCATCTATGCTTACTGGCGTGGCGAGGATTCTGAGTGTCATGATTTCGGATAGACGTGTATGATTATCAGGTTGTATCTTAAATTGGTTCTTAAAATATCATCTCAAGACTTATCTATTTCTGTTATTCCAGGACTTTGTTCCATCGCTTCTTTTCTTTACTAGCAGTAAAGATACCTTCTGTCCTCAATCCAATTCCTTTTGAGCTTCTATTCCTTGAGGGTTCCTTGTTAAGTATGATAATTAGTGACTTGTAATTATGTCTGTGTCTTGAGTATTAGTATTGACTGAGTGTGACTTGTGAGTTTGTAAGTATTTCCTAGTTGGACATGTGAGCAGTAGGATTTAATCTAGAGTTAGCCCTTAGCATAGTACCTTGTAACAATGGTTCTAGGAGAAGTGTCATTAGAGACTGAGAGTTAAGAAGGAGTAAGAGTATCAGTGATAGTTCTCAGAGTTGGTATCAGAGCCAACATACCCGTCCTGGATAATCATGATTTTGTAATTGGATGATCTACGTGAACAATTAAGTATCCAGGAATTGTGTTAAGGATTTATGGAGCATGATGTTCAATTTGATGATTGATATCGGGTGTGTTAAAGGTAAGATATATATATGCATAAAGAGTTATAATAGGGTGTCATGAGTAGAGAAATATCGGAATTAGTAATGAAGATGGTGAAGCGTATCACAGACCAGTTTAGCAGACTGAAAAGGTTAAAAGAAAATACCTATACAACCATCGAGATGAAGAACCATATACATGCCCATGAGAGTAAAGAAACATGAGTGTTATAGTAGATACATGTAATCATGAGTTATAATGAGCTTGATGAATGGTCCATTAATGAGGCTAGTGATATAATACAAGAGTGCTAATGATTTTATATCAAGGATTGTCAAGAATGACGTTAATAACAGTAAGCACCCTGTATGATGATAATTAGATGATATACCAGTTGACATAAATTAAAAATCATGAAAGAAATTACAGGTGATGATAACTTTGATCATTGGAGATAATGGTGCAAGTGATTCAGGCAGTACAATTTTAGTACACAGTTATAGACACTAGATGCATTGAGTGCACCTCGAGTATTAGAGGCTACGAGCACTTATATGTAAATTGGTGGATTTATAAATTAAAGAGTGGAAATGAATTTTTGAGAATTATTGAGAAGTTGGGATTGTGTCATTAAAATTTTGAGGATTTCAAATATGAATTCAATAAACATGGTTAAGGCTACAAAGATTTTTGGAGTGATTAAATTTTATTTCGATGTTGAGTATCTAATTTAGAGGAAGTATATACAATTTATTTTAAGTTGATCGAGAAGTTAAACCTTGGCGATTATTTTGAGGATTAATTTTATGGTAGATGAGAGATATGAATATTAATATATGAGTAGATGATATATACGTGTAAGGATTTGGTGATTTGAGCATGATTGAGATGGCACCGCAGACTGACTTGGGTGTCCATCCAAAGTTGTTTTGGAAAGAACAGTATTTAGTATGATGTGTTACACTTGGTGTGCACTGGAGTGATGAGAACGACTAGTATGAACAATTGTAGTAGGAACGGGAACTGACAGAGAGTATGGTACTAAGGAGATAGAGGTATCAACTTGGATGCATTATTGAATCATGGTTATATTAGAGATTCTTGGCATCAGATTTAGGTGTAAATAGACAGGTGTGTGCGATATGGATGTATTCGTGGATCTTGTGGACTAATGATTAATTGATATGGGTACCAGTGTACAAGAATAGGAAATTAGTTAGTGAATGTGCCAGAGTTAAGTGTTTGTCAGAGATAGGAGATACTGCAGGTAATATGTTAGCAGGTTCTTTTTCTAATGTTCCCGTCTCTTGATTGATTGTAAACCCCCAGATTTTTGCAAGAATTTCAAATTGGGATTTTTCACAATTTTCTGGAATTTTCTGAGAATTTTCTGTAATTAAAATCAAGGTTTTCAATTAATAAATAATTTTTAATTGTTAATAAATAATATTAAAATATCATGGAAATAACATTTTTTGGTGTAAAATGGAAAACTGGACTTAGGGCAATTTTTCTGGAATTTATTGGACCCCGGACCTAATTTTAATTCACCTAAAACTATGTATTTATTTATTTAATTAATTATTATTATTATTATTATTATTATTATTATTATTATTATTATTATTATTATTTTGTTTTCGGCCCAGCCCGTTATCGGCCCGCTCGGCCCGGCCCAGTCCCCCCGGCCCAAACCCCTAACGGGTCGGGTCGGGTCCGCTTGAACCCGACCCGGCTGACCCATCTCCCCCACTCCCCCTGCGACCGAGTTTTCCGGCGGAGCCGCCGCGCCCGGCTCCGCTCCGCCCGCCACGTCCTCCGGAGACCTCGCCCACGACGCCACGACCACCCCTCTCTGCCTCCCTCGGCACGACCCCCCACCGCCGCTGCCCTATTTAAACCCTCGCCCTCCGGCCAGTTCACCCCCCACCAGCCTCCGCCGACGCCCGGGCCCGCAGCGCCCCACCGCCGCGGCCAGCCGATCCCCTCTCCGTCGATGCCACCACCGCAGCTCCCTCGCCGACCTCGCCCGCCGTCTCCTCCCCTCCGGCGCCCCGCTCCGCCGTCCCCGACGCCAACAGCAGCAGCGGGCAGCGCCTCCCGCCGGACTCCGGCGCCGCCCCGCCCGCCAACGGCTCCGCCTCGCCCAGGCGAACACCCCCCGACCACCACCGGCCAGCCAGAGCCGCCCAGGCCCCCGGCCGGCCACCCGCCGCAGCAGTGTCCAAACCCTAGCCCTAATTCAGCCCCGCGTGTCCGACACGAGTCGGACACGACTCGACCCTGATTTTCGGGTCCCCTTCAGGTGCGTGTAACTTTCGCCTCGTAGCTCCGTTTTCAATTCCGCAAATTGCGTTGGGAAGCCTGTATGACCCTCTCGGTGTCCGGACAAACTGTTCGGGGCATCGCGTCCTGTGGTGATCGCACACCGCGATCCAAAAACAGGAAAAACCAGACCCTGTTTTACCCCGGAACTGAGTGCGCCCCGCCAAACGGGACGACTTGGTCGCGTGCGGTCTTTACAGATACGTGCGCATCGTCGATACGGATGTGTGAGATTTTGTGAAAGCTGATTCGGGTGTGCGTGCACACCGGAATCAACGCGTATCCGCGGACATCGCCCCGTATCCGCCCTTTCTGCAATTCGCCCTAACTTCGTGTACACTCGTCAGATCGAGACGAAACTTGCGCCATCGGACTCGTAGCGATACGCTGGTCCTGTGGGTCAAGTTTGGTTCAATTCTGAAAACGTTGACGAAATCGCGTGTCGTGGGCCCCACAGGCCCCGCTCGACGGGCGATTTTGTGTTCGGCTCATCGGAATCCAAATCTGGAAGTTCCGTTGGGTTCGTATCATCGTTCCTGACCTGTTAACACTGAGTTTGGTGAATTTGGAGACCGTTGACCCGGACACGTTTTTTGGTGCAAAGCGGGCCCACCGGCGGACCCCGTTTTGACCCGAAACTGTCATTTTTGCCCTTGTCTCCAAATTGTACCCAAAGACAGGCATTTTTAGCTATTTGACATCTTCTGAGCGTGATGGTAATATTTATTTCAGCATCCGAACTCATTTCTGGAAATTTTCCCGAGACACCAAATTATTTTTGGATCCAAACATCAGGCAAGTACCTGCACTTCAAGTTTAACCTTTATATTGTGATAAATAAATTCCCTGCTTTATTAGTACCACTGATGATTATATGTAGAGTTAGAACACTGGATTTCATGTCTTGAATAATGTATTTCGTGTCTTGCTTTTCGTGTCGGGCGGGAGAATACTAGGAGGCATGTAGTTTACCCTTTCCCCCTGTAATCACTGTGTGCCAGCTGTTGGTACGCGATTGTACCATCAGCCTTATACTTGATTATTCCCGTAATCATTGTGTACTAGTCGTCTATGACGGCCCTATTAGCCTTATAAACCCCTACATGCCAACTAGGTATTCTAAATATACAAGTTCACGCACATAAGTTCCTGTCTTGTTACAGTTATATTTCTTGTCACATTTTATTCCTGTTTTACTCGGATTTCTGGTTTATAGCAATCAATCATATTTTACTTCTAGTCTTGTTTTATAACATTATTTCTCAGTTAACTTCACTACTTACTTACGCATTTCTCAACATAATGCTTAGTCAGTTATTTTCTACCTGTCACAAATATTTAGTTTAAATCTTGTTGTGCATTGTGTACTTTGCTCCTTTCCTGACTGGATCCGTTGTTTAGGCGATGACGAGAACCTTGCCCCCACCTATTATGGACCCTCTGAGACAGCGTGTACCTTGCCAAACTCTGCAGCTTAGTTATTTATTTTCCTTGTTATATATATATTACTGTGCATGCTCAACCTAGGACCGTGTGACGTACTTAGCGTTCGATTATCAGTCGGGTGCCGACACTGTACGCAGTGTTGGGTACGGTCATCTAGAGATGGACATTCGTGATACCGTATTTTCGTACTTGTCTTATCAAGTACCATATGACCCAGGATACTTGACACTATTCATGAGACAGGATTTTCCCGAGATATTCGTGGTGATTCTGTATAGGATACAGGACATGGACATTATACTCTTAGATACATTATGACTTGTTGCATTTAGCTATGATCGCGCTTGACATGGACATGAGACGTTATGGACATGATATGCGTAGTTACATTGGGTGGGGAGAGACACACAGGCTACAGGCTGATTATATATATATAAAACATAGTAAACACATAGTAAACACATAGTTATTGCTGCTACCGGCTCCCAGACACAGAGCTTGTAGTGGTCTCAGCCTGAGTATTCGTGCTGCTCTCACTTGCATTTACACTTAGATGGTTACATATTTACCCCATTGTTCCATTTAGTTATATATTTGCTGCACTGCATATTTATTTATTGGCATGATCTCTTTGTACCTTGCTATGTCCCCTGAGGACCTGGATCCGGATTTTGTCCCCAGATTTTGCAGACGTGGTTTATCCCGAGGTTTACGGGACCAGAGCAGGAGCTGATCCAGGAGCTGTACCACCATCTGAGGATGAGGTCTTAGCTGAAGACTTCTCTTGAGCATCCATGTTTATGCTCAGCTTTTAGTATTTCTTTCAGTCTTTTATATTCTGGTCATTTGAACCATTGTACTAGATATTTATCGGGTTGTTCCCCGAAGTACTTTGTGAGACTAGATGATGATTTACATTCCTTATTATTCTGTGGATCATATTTTATATCTTGTGTGGATGAGATTAGTTGTGCCATGATTGTCGTAGACTTGTTTTACAGCTTAAGTATGCCCTGATGGATCCATTATATTGAGTTGGTCCATCGGTGCGTACTGCTGGCCATTGCCACGTGTCTAGTCCCACGGTATTTTGGGACTGGGGCATGACATGGTTTTTGTGGTGGCCCATGCAGGTCTACGACTAAATAGTTCGGTTTCAACTTAGGGACCGGACCAGCCTGCGCTTAGGACTAGAGTATAGGATCTCATCCACAATTGACTATAATTCATCTTTCTCCCATCTGTTCTATTTGAACAATTGCATCCCGCTTGATTCATGTACTTCCTTAATAGTTCTTTGAGTATAGACTTCTGCTAGAATATAGGAACCCTTGTTATTAGGATGATAATTAGGGTAGCACACCTATTAAGAATACAACGAGAATATAGACACACCACTAAGTTTAGAATATCTAGTGAACCCTAGAATCCCTTATCCCTATAATTGGTTTACCATTACCCAGATGTATTAAGAAGACTTGAGTAGTATAGACACTACTAGAGATAGTTAGAAGTTTTACCATAATGTTTGCCCCTAGCATGGAGGAACCCATAGAAAACAAAAACTTAATGTTTGGACTGAACCTAACCTTCATAGTTAGATGATATTGGAACCATAAACTTATACCATTGTCTTGTTATTAGTAGACAGCACCCTAGGAAGCCTAGAGGAATGTAATCAACACTTCTTCCTTGATCATACCCCGAACATAGCAACCAACACCCCACTCCCCTTAGAGAACCATGATGCTATCTAGAGCCCTCTATCTTTATTTTATATTGTTTCCCTGCGACCATAGCGCTAGCTATTTTGCGACGGCTAATTACGTTTCTTCTCTTCATCTTTCAACTCGCGCCATCTGACACTTCGGATAGTAGGCCAAGTAATTTTATTCTTGGTTAAGGGCTCATAGTTTGCTAGGCTTATAGTTGTAGCCTTGAGTGTGAAATCTTTATGCTTGGTAGTTAGAACTTGATAAGTTTAAGTTGTTTTGTAGATTGTGACCAATGATTAACCCTTAATTTTTAAATCATGAAATTTGTACCCTCACCTCGATACAAGTTAGACCCTTCCTCCTTGACGGCCAGTAACTCTTCTATCCTTACCATTGACACTTGCTTGTAAGTGCTATGACTAAGACTTAAGGTGACCCTTACCTATATAATGCAATAGGAGACCCTAATAAGTATCAAGATCCTTCCTCATATACCCTAATAAGAGTTTCTATTTTATTTACATGTGCAAGGTTATTTGTAGGATCCTCTTAAGACGATCACGGTATTAGTTTAATTTTTATAAGTTGGGTAGTATGCCTCACAACATAGTACCAACTAGCCCTATTGACCCATTGATGAAGTGAACTAGGATGACACAACTTTAGACTTGCATTAGAAGATAGTGTTTAATTCAGACTGTAGAATTTAGAGGTCCTTGCCCCTAACTGGTCGACTAGCGACTTGGACAAGGAGGTTGTATGATGACTGTAGAGATTGGAGAGTCTGTTATTATTATGGTTGCTTGTTTGTTTTGTTTTATGAACTTGAATTAATTTGTACCTCCTTTCATCATCATTTAGCGTACTTAAATTTGTTGTACTTGACTTATGCTGCTATTCTATAGCCTAGTTTTGCAAGCTTACTCTTTATCGAGCTTGTTCATGACATATGTATTAGTGGACTGGTACATTAATACAATTGTCTATTCAGAATCAGTGTATTAGGGTCTGATCAACCTTAGTGCATTTTGGTTCGCTCTTCGCACGACTACTTCACGTGGATTGAGATATATAGTTGACTAGTATACTTGACCTCTAGATATGTCTGTGCATATCGTATCAGTTACATAATTGTACTAATACGAGCATGCGAACAAAGGATTACCAATAGGATTTCAATCCACAACAACTGGATAATTCCCATTCGAATTCGTCAAACGCCTTGATCCTGATACTTCTAATATATTACCTCACCCTTGAACTCTTTATTATTGATCTCTGTCTTTCCTTATTTCGGAAAGACGAAACCTCGTGCTTGGTATAAGTTTGGTTTATAGACAGTACTAGATATACCCCACAGGCCGGTCACATTATTGCTACCCTTTTATATATGATTAAGGACATATCATAGATGATATGTTGGTGTTAAAAACCTTGAGGATTCAACAACATAATTTGGGGCATAGCTTTCTTGGATGTATAGCCTTAGATGATATATGGGTAAAATCTAAGTTGGGTAGACACCGCAATGCTCACTTGAGAGAAATTCTTAGACTGTAATCAAGTGAGACTTGATAAAGAGAGCCCTACCCTAATTTAATTTCGAGGACAAAATTTTTTATAAGTTGGGTAGAATGTAAAACCCCCTTCCTAGAAAATCGTAAATACCCTTTTATTATTAATTATTAATTAAATTATGGTAATCAGGTCCAAATAGGAGAAATAGATTTTTAATAATTTTTATGTTAGGTGTTCGGGCACTTAGAGGACTTGTGGGACCATTAGGAATTTTTCGGAATTTATTCCATGTAGGAGACCCCTTGAGCAGTTGCTAGCCTAACGATGTACAATACCCCATTATATAAATTTTTTTATGCGTAAAAAAATATATATATATATATAAACAAATATATATGTATATATATTTTAATTAAAGAAAGTAAGAAAAAGAAAGAAAGAAAAAAGTTAATAGAATAATAATAATAACTTATACTAATAATAATAACCACAATAATACTATAGCTATAGTTACTACTATAGGACTTAAGTTCCTTAGGAACTTAAGCCAGCGGATTGCTGCTGGATCTTAAGAATAAGTCAGCAGGGACCCGCCCCCCCCATTTTGCTTTGTATCAAGCCAGCGGCCGCATAGCCTTCAGCCAATAACCCACAACCCGCTTCTTCCTATCTTCCTCTCTCATCCTATATTAATTAGATATAACATATATATATATATCATTAGCTCTCCAAAACCCTAACCTAAAACTCCAGACTTCCTCTTCCCATCTAGAGCCGTCACCGCAGCCAGAGAAGCCTCCCCAAGCCATCCAACCATCCCGTCGACGCCGACATCGCGGACTGCAGTTTCCCACTCGAGGTACCTTCGCTCCGGCGTAATTTCCCGTTGACTCGCTCGACCAAACGCAGATCCGTTTTCATAGGTATGATCTTCCCTCAACCCTCTCCAATACTTGTTTTATAGTCAACCTCAGATAACGTGTGCCCCTAGGCGAAAAACAGCACCCAAGTCAGCGCGAGCAGACAGAATTCTGCAATCGCAGAAACTTGCGATGACCACCCATATTGTCGAGTTCGTATCTCCCACCCCAGAGATCCGAATTCGACGATTCTTTTTTATACCTGTAGATTGCATGACCTAGTTTATTTTCTGTATAATAACTTTGTGCTATTAGTTGCTGTGGACAAAATAGTAGTCGTCATAAAACTGCGCGCACCCACTTTTTCTGGTTTTCTAAAAATGGGAGATCGGAGCGCGCCCCGCCAAACGGGACCGCCCCGCCGTGTGCCAAGTGTACCGAATGGTGCATGCAGCATAACGGGACACGTGAAAATTCGTGGGGACTGATTTGGACGCGTGTGCGCGCCGGAATCAGGCCGTATCCGCGAACACATTCCGTGTCGCCACTTTTGTGGAACTCGCGAGTATTTTGTGCACGCTTGTCAGATTACGACGAAACTTGCGCCACTGGACTCGTGGTAACACGCTGGTCCTGTGACCCAATTTTCAAACATTTCTGAGACGGTTGACCAGATCGCCAATTGGCGGGCCCCACAGTTGACTTTTGGAACAAATTATGTTTGGCTCATCGGAATCCAAATTTGGACATACCGTTGGGATCGTATTGACATTTAGAGTTATTTGACCCATAGTTTATCCCATTTAGAGACTGTTACCCTCAGCACGCTTTTCGGTGCAAAGTGGGCCCACCTATGGAACCCGCTTTGGCCCGAAAATGACCTTTTTGCCCCTGTGTCCAAATTGGACGTAAGGACAGGCATTTCCAGCTATTTGACATCTTCTGAGACTGTTGGTGATATTTATTACAGCTTTCAGAGTAGTACCTACCGGATCCACCGATACCAAGACGACAGTTGATATTCAAACATCAGGCAAGTGTACCTTGCCAAACTCTGCAGCTTAGTTATTTATTTTCCTTGTTATATATGTATTACTGTGCATGCTCAACCTAGGACCGTGTGACGTACTTAGCGTCAGATTATCAGTCGGGTGCCGACACTGTACGCAGTGTTGGGTACGGTCATCTAGAGATGGACATTCGTGACACCGTATTTTCGTACTTGTCTTATCAAGTACCATATGACCCAGGACACTTGACACTATTCATGAGACAGAATTTTCCCGAGATATTCGTGGTGATTCTGTGTAGGATACAGGACATGGACATTATACTCTTAGATAGATTATGACTTGTTGCATTTAGCTATGATCGCGCTTGACATGGACATGAGACGTTATGGACATGATATGCGTGGTTACATTGGGTGGGGAGAGACACACAGGCTACAGGCTGATTATATATATATAAAACATAGTAAACACATAGTTATTGCTGCTACCGGCTCCCAGACACAGAGCTTGTAGTGGTCTCAGCCTGAGTATTCGTGCTGCTCTCACTTGCATTTACACTTAGATGGTTACATATTTACCCCATTATTTCATTTAGTTATATATTTGCTGCACTGCATATTTATTTATTGGCATGATCTCTTTGTACCTTGCTATGTCCCCTGAGGACCTGGATCCGAATTTTGTCCCCAGATTTTGCAGACGTGGTTTATCCTGAGGTTTACGGGACCGGAGCAGGAGCTGATCCAGGAGCTGTACCACCATCTGAGGATGAGGTCTTAGCTGAAGACTTCTCTTGAGCATCCATGTTTATGCTCAGCTTTTAGTATTTCTTTCAGTCTTTTATATTCTGGTCATTTGAACCATTGTACTAGATATTTATCGGGTTGTTCCCCGAAGTACTTTGTGAGACTAGATGATGATTTACATTCCTTATTATTCTGTGGATCATATTTTATATCTTGTGTGGATGAGATTAGTTGTGCCATGATTGTCGTAGACTTGTTTTACAGCTTAAGTATGCCCTGATGGATCCATTATATTGAGTTGGTCCATCGGTGCGTACTGCTGGCCATTGCCACGTGTCTAGTCCCACGGTATTTTGGGACTGGGGCGTGACACTTTCAGATGCTCTTCGATCCCAGGAGGCACCACAAAAGAGGCCAGGAAATGCCAAGGACTTCAAGAACCTTGGACCCATGGAATTCTATGGGACTGAAGGTATTATCTATGCCGATGAATGGATAGAGAATGTGGAGCGACTCCTGAAAACTGCTCGGGTCCCTAATGATCTTAAGGTGGAATCTGCAAGCCTGCAACTATTCGACATAGCTCGGACTTGGTTTAGAGATGAACCGCAGTTATCTGCTCCTGAGCTCACTTGGGTGGATTTCAAGAGGCTGTTCAAGAAGAAGTTCTATCCCGAAGTGGCTCGAGAAGCTCTCAAAAGTCAATTCGAGAGGCTCGAACAAGGTAATCATTCTGTTGATGAGTACACTGCTGAATTTAGCAGACTGAGCCACTTTACATAATATATGGTTCGTACCCCTGAAGATAGAGCCCGTAGATTTAAGAAGGGGTTGTCTCCTGATATTCGCCTTGCTGTCACCACTAGCCGAGCACGTACATACGAAGAAATCTTGAGCGTGGCACAAGGTGTTGAAAGATGAACCTCAGTTATCTGCAACTATTCGACATAGCTCGGACTTGGTTTAGAGATGAACCTCAGTTATCTGCTCCTGAGCTCACTTGGGTGGATTTCAAGAGGCTGTTCAAGAAGAAGTTCTATCCCGAAGTGGCTCGAGAAGCTCTCGAAAGTTAATTCGAGAGGCTCGAACAAGGTAATCTTTCTGTTGATGAGTACACTGCTGAATTTAGCAGACTGAGCCACTTTGCAGAATATATGGTTCGTATCCCTGAAGATAGAGCCCGTAGATTTAAGAAGGGGTTGTCTCCTGATATTCGCCTTGCTGTCACCACTAGCCGAGCACGTACATACGAAGAAATCTTGAGCGCGGCACAAGGTGTTGAAAGAGACATGGGACCTAGACTAAAGCGGAAAAGGGATGCTGGAAGTATGGGACCCCACAAACGCCCATTCCAACAACAACTACAACAGAGGGCCCCGCAACAAACCCAACGTCCTCTCCCTCGAGCCACAGTACCCCAACACCAAACTCAAGGACAGAACCAACAAGCTCCCACTTGTGGCTATTATCAAAAACAAGGTCACACTTGGCAAGTTTGTAGAAAGAGGCTAGATGCCTGTCTATATTGTGGATCAGCAGTACATCAAATAAAGGACCGTCCTGCTGCTCAAGGACGCTCAGCTGCACAAAAAGTTCCAGTTCAAGCCAGGCCCCCAGCAGCGCAGCAGAGAGGACCCCCACTCCCAACTCAACAACAACGCTTTGCTCATCACCAGCATCAGCAACAGAGGGGTGCACCTCAACAAGGCCGTGCTTTTACAATGACTCTAGAGAAAGCTGAAGCCACAGCATATGTGATAACAGGTTCTGTACTTATAAATTCAGTACCAGCCATTACTTTATTTGATTCTGGAGCGTCACATTCATTCATGTCCGTAGATTTTCTTTTGAAGCATAGCTTAGTCACATAACCTCTTAGGAATTGTTATAAGATCATTACCGGTGGAGGAATTATCCCGGTTAGTGATGCATGTAACAATTGTCCTATCACACTATGTGGGAGAGAATTATATGCTAGGCTACTCGTAATGCCAATTCCCAGTTTCGACATTATCCTGGGTATGGATTGGTTGAGTCAGCATCATGCCACTATAGATTGTCACAGGGGTAGTGTAATCTTCAGGTCCCCTGACAAGCCAGAATTTGAATTCACTAGAGGTTCTAGAGAATTGGGTAGTAACCAAATTTATGGAGCCCTAGTACCAGAAGAATTGCCACTACCTATCATTTCTGAATATCTTGATGTCTTTCCTGAGGATCTCCCACGATTACCCCCAGACCGAGAAGTTGAATTCTCTATTGACTTAGTGCCAGGAGCAGCTCCAGTATCTCAAAATCCATATAGAATCAACAAGAAGGAGAATGTAGAATTAAATGAGCAGATAAAAGAGTTAGAAGACAAATGCTTTATTAGGTCTAGTGTTTCACCCTGGGGAGCTCCAGTATTATTTGTGCCAAAGAAGGATGGAACATCTCGAATGTGTATTGATTATAGGGCTTTGAATGCTTTAACAATCAAGAATAAGTATCCCCTACGAAGGATAGATGATTTATTTGATCAATTAAGTGGAGCTCGGGTATTTTCGAAGATTGACTTGAGGTCTGGTTACCATCAAGTAAGGGTGAGGAAGGAAGACATCCCTAAAACTGATTTCAATACCCGGAACGGACACTACGAATTCTTAGTAATGCCGTTCGGGTTAACTAATGCTCCAGCAGTATTTATGAATTTAATGAACAGAGTCTTCCAATAATATCTAGACAAATTTGTGGTAGTTTTTATTGATGATATTTTGATTTATTCCAAGACTCCAGAAGGACATGAAGAGAACTTGAGGCTAGTATTGGAGACATTAAGGAAGAAAAAACTTTATGGAAAACTATCTAAATGTGCATTCTTCCTAGACAAAGTAGAATTTTTGGGACATGTTGTAACTGGAGATGGCATAGCAGTAGATCCTAAGAAGATAGCAGCAGTAGAATCATGGCCCACTCCAGACTCTGTAGCAGAAATTAGAAGTTCCCTGGGACTAGCTGGCTATTGTCGAAAGTTTGTGAAGGACTTTGCTAGAATTGCTGAACCAATGACGAAATTAACAAGGAAGAATGAAGAATTTATATGGACTGATGAATGTCAACATGCTTTTGAAGAATTAAAAAAAAGGCTGACTACTGCCCCTATTCTGATCTTACCATCTGGAACCGGAGGATTCGCTATATACAGTGATGCTTCTGGAAAAGGTCTAGGTTGTGTATTGGAGCAGAACAAAAAAGTAATAGCATATGCTTCTAGACAGCTTCGACCTCATGAAAAGAACTATCCAACTCATGACTTAGAATTAGCAGCTATTATCTTTGCTCTTAAGCTATGGAAGCACTATCTTTATGGAGAAAGGGTAGAAATCTTTATAGATCACAAAAGTTTAAAATATATCTTTACTCAAAAAGAGCTGAACATGAGGCAAAGAAGGTGGCTGGAGTTAATGAAAGATTTTGACATCACCCTTCAATATCATCCGGGGAAGGCCAACGTAGTTGTTGATGCTCTAAGCAGATATCCTATGGCAATGTACTTGACGATGGACCGACACTTGCTTGAGGACTTGGAAAGTTTAGGAATTGAGGTAATTATTCCAGGAATAGAAGGTCAGATGATGAATTTGAAGATCCAATCTACCTTAATGGATAAGATTAAGGAGACTCAGTTTCAAGACGAAGGCCTACGAAGCATTCGAGGCCAAGTACAAGCTAGCTTATTAGAGGAATTCAAAATTCATGAAGATGGATCACTAAGACATGGAGATAGATTATGTGTACCTCAAGGAGATATAAGAGAAGAAATTATACAAGAGACACACAGATCATAATACTCTATACATCCAGGAGCCAACAAAATGTACAAAGACCTAAGGATGCATGTTTGGTGGTATGGCATGAAAAGAGAAGTAGCCAAGTTCGTATCTCGTTGCTTAGTGTGCCAACAAGTCAAGGCTGAAAGACAAAGACCTGGGGGATTGCTTCAACCACTACCCATTCCGGAGTGGAAGTGGGAACATATTACTATGGATTTTGTTTCTGGGCTTCCAAGGACACCTAGTGGGAATGATGCTATTTGGGTGATAGTGGATAGGCTGATCAAGTCTGCACATTTTCTACCCTTCAAAGTAGGGCTACCTATGGAAAAGTTGGCAGATTTATATATTCGACAGATTGTTAAATTGCATGGAGTTCCAGTAAGTATTGTCTCCGACCTCCGACCGAGATTCAAGATTTACCTCTCACTTCTGGAGGAGCTTACAAGCTAGCTTGGGGACTCAACTTAAATTTAGTACAGCTTATCATCCCCAAACTGATGGACAATCTGAATGTACAATTCAGACACTTGAAGATATGCTCCGTACATGCGTTCTGGATTTTGGAGGATCATGGAAAGATTATCTATATCTTGTGGAGTTCTCTTATAATAACAGTTACCAAGCAAGTATTGAAATGACTCCATTTGAGGCTTTATATGGACGAAGATGTCGTACCCCACTATCATGGGATGATGTAGGAGAAAGAGCTTTACTGGGACCAGAGATGGTGGTCGATTCAACCGAGAAGGTGAAACAAATAAGGGAAGACTTCGGGTGGCTCAAGACAGGCAACGACATTGGGCAAATAGCCATCGAAGACCATTGGAATTTGAGGTTGAAGAATTAGTATTCTTGAAGATTTCTCCGACACGTGGCACCATTAGGTTCGGAAGGAGCGAAAAACTCAGCCCAAGATTTATTGGACCGTTTGGCGTACAGGAGAGAATCGGAGAAGTGGCATACCTTCTGGCATTGCCACCCTCTCTAGATGGGGTCCATAACGTATTCCACGTGTCGCAACTGAGAAAATACGTGTCAGATCCAAGTCATATTTTGGATCATTCAGAGCTCGAAGTGGGCCCAAGCTTGACTTACCAAGAGCAACCTGTGGGGATACTGGACCGAACGGAGAAAGTTCTAAGGAATCAAGTTATTCCCCTTGTTCGTATAGCTTGGAGGCATCATTCTCCCGGCGAATCCACCTGGGAGCGAGAAGACGAGATTAGGGAGCGCTACCCCTATCTTTTTGAACCTTGAGGTATATTTGACCTCTCGATCCTTCTTTTCGTGCCATTGTTAATTTTTAAATTTCGAGGACGAAATTTTTATAAGTTGGGTAGATTGTAAACCCCCTGATTCTTTCAAGATTTTTCAAACTGGATTTTCTAAATTTTTTGGGATTTTTGCTAATTAAAAACAAGGTGATTTTGGCATTAAATAAAATTAATATTTTTAAAATATATTAAAATATTATAAAAATAATATTTTATGGTATAAAATGAAAAAGTGGACTTAGGAAAAAAATTTTGGAAATTTTTGGGCCCCGGACCTATTTTTATTCACCTCAAAACTATTTATTTAATTACTTATCTATTATTTATTTATTTATTTAATTTATTAACCCAAACCCCGGCCCAACCGGCCCAGCCCACCGGCCAGCCCAAGGCTCCCTAGCTATCGGGTCGGGTCGGGTCCGCCCGACCGAACCCGCCCGAACCCGCAGACCCGTCTGACCCTCTCCCCACGTTCCCTCAGCCCTGCGTCGCTCGTCGGATCCGCCGCCTCCGGCCACGCGGCGCTCCATCAGGCCACGCCTCCCCCTCGCCTCCGCCTTCCCCGCCATGACGCCCGCCCCGCTCGGCCCTGGCTCCCTCTCCACTCACCTATAAACCCCCCCCCCCCCCCCCGAGCTCCTTCTCCGGCCAACCCTAACCCTAGCTGCCGCCGCCCTAGCTCCGTCCGCCGCTCCCCGCCGCAGCGCCGCCAGAGCCGCGTCCCGTACCACCCAGCGTCGCCTCCTCCGCCGTGATCCGCCCGACTCCCTTTCTCCTCCCCCTTCTTCCCAGCCTCAGCCGACCTTGAGCAGCCCTCCGGCCGCCGTGCCCGCAGCGCCACCTCCGCCCAGCCTCGCCGGCGCCGCCCCAGCCCACTCCGGCCGGCCTCCCCCGCCGCAGCGCCGCCGGAGCTCCGACAGCACCCTCAGAGCCCTAAACCCTAGACACGTGTGTGTCGGACACGTGTCGGACACGGAGATATTTCGGGTTTTTCGGACCCTGTTCAGGTACACGTATCTCCCTGCTCGTTTACCCATTTTTAATTCCATCAGTTGCATCGCGAACCCTGCGTGACCCTCTCGGTGCCCGTGCAACCCGCTCGGGGCATCGCGTCTTGTGGCGATCGCGAACCGTGATCCAAAAACAGGAAAAACAACGCCCTATTTCACCCCGGAACTGAGTACGCCCCGCCAAACGGGACGACTTGGTCGCGCGCGGTCTTCACAGATACGTGCACGTCGTTGATACGGACGTGTGGGATTTCGCGGAAGTCGATTCGGATGTGCATGCACACCGGAATCAACGCGTATCCGCGGACACCGTCCCGTATCCGCCCTTCCTGGAACACGTCATAACTTTGTGTACACACGTCGAATCGAAACGAAACTTGTGCCATCGGACTCGTAGCAATACGCTGGTCTTGTGACCCAAGTTTGGTTCGAATCCGAGAAAGTTGACGAAATCGCGTGTCGTGGGCCCCGCAGGCCCCACTCGACGGGCGATTTTGTGACCGGCTCATCGGAATCCAATTCTGGAAGTTCCGTTGAGTTTGTATCAGCGTTCCTGACTTGTTGACACTAAGTTGGACGAATTTGGAGACCTTGACCCTGACATATTTTTTTGGTGCAAAGCGGGCCCACATGCGGACCCCGTTTTGACCCAAAATTGTCATTTTCGCCCCTGTGTCCAAATTGGACTCAAGGACAGGCATTTCTAGCTATTTGATATCTTCTGAGCATGATGGTAATAGTTATTTCAGCATCCGGAGGCATATCTGGAAATTTCCCGAGGACAGAACCGTAGTTGGAATCCAAACATCAGGCAAGTATCTACACTTCAAGTTTATTCTTTATATTATGATAATTAGTTCCTTGCTCTACTAGCACCATTGGATGATTACACTTAGTGTTAGAATTTGGATTTCATGTCTTGATTTTCGTGTCGGAAGGGAGGATACTAGGAGGCATGTGGTCTACCCTTTCCACCATGTCATGACTGCTAGCTGTTGAGTACGCGACTGTACCATCAGCCTTATACTCGATTGTTCCTGACTGCTAGCCATCTATGACGTGCCTTATTAGCCTTATAACCCCCTACATGCCAACTATGTATTCTAAATACACAATTTCACACACATAGTTTCTTTGTCTTGTTGCAGTTCCATTTTCTTGTCTCATTATCTTCCTGTTTTACTCATATCCCTGATTTATAGCAACTAACCCTTAGTTAATTTTACTACTTATTATGTATAATTTTTATCGTGATACTTAGTCAGTTTTTACTACTTGTCATAATTATTTAGTTTAAGCTTTGTTGTGTATTGGTACTTTGCTCCTTTCCTGACTGGATCCGTTGACATTTAGACGATGATGAGGACTATGCCCCCACCTTTTATGGCCCATATGACGTAGCAGATGATACTATTGAGGAGCCGATTCCTACTCAGGAGATACTTTTGGGGAGTAGTTAGCCAGTTAGCTAGTATTTTCTTTCAGCATAGTACTCGGGTTTGTCCCCGATTTATCTTCTGGTTCTGTATTAAACTGTGAATTTGGATGACACAAAATTTGTTTTATGAAATCTTAGCATTCCTATTTCCTGTTATTATCCTTGCCTATTTATTCTTGTCAATGAGCTAGATTTTAAATTACCTGTGAATATGACCTAGACAGCGTACTACGGCTGACACTGCGGCGTAGGCTGGACGTACTCGCGAACCGGTGCCTGAATTATCTGGGTGCGGGTCGTGACAAAATTTGATTAATGAGTTGGAGAAAACGACAGTGTATGCTGCTACCTTAACCTTCAGCTGATTTCTTGCTGGTGATATTATGTTTTAATTAATGAGCTGAGCTAAGAATTTTTATTAGTAAGAGTTTGGCAGGGGCCGCACGAACGCAGGCCATCCGGTCGTTGACTCTTCCACTTGAAGAAAATGCTCTTCCACTTGGAGAAAATGATAGGCCAACACCCCTTCAAAGTGCAATAGCGGCTACTTTTCTAGGCCAACACCCCTCCAAAGTGCTGTGGAGGCTACTATCCTAGGCCTGGGCCTTCATGTTCATCCAATGACCCCGTCCAGGTAAGTATGTTTCAAAGAAGGACAATGTCCTATACTTATATCCAGATTCTTCGCTCATGTTCTGGGTCCATCCAACATGGGACTAAAGAGAACAATGTTTTCAACAGTTGCTCGGGGGAAGGGGATTCTTATGCGGTAGAGCACCTCATTCTCATGCAATGTCATTCCCGTTCTTATTCTCACAACCAAAACAGTGAAAAACAATTGATTCGACAGAAACAGTAAGTATACAAATAAATATCACTGAAGAATATAATCGTCGCCAAAGTAACTACAACAAGTGAATTTGTAAGAAGAGGTAAGATATACCACAAATAAGACATTGCAAAATGACAAATCGCACATCACTTTCTACCAATCTATTGTTACATTAAGATTTAGTTTATGTTGTCAAAGAAAAGAAGAGGTCTAGAATAGAATGAGAATTCAAGTTTCTCAAGAATATGAATAGAAGCAGCACGTGTTGGAAACGAAATGCGAAAATCGTTTCCCAAATCAGAAAGTATCTGCGAGAGAACTGAACAAAAATGCACAAATTTAAAACGTCAAACACAAATCGCAGACACAGAGATATTTACGTAAAAAATTCAGATGGAAAAAACCACGAGACGATCGAAAAAAACCACGAGACGATCGGAATCCAACCCTGAAGAACCCCCAACAATGGAATAAAAAGAATACATCATATATAAGCTTCTCCAGTCCAACACGGGTCTCCACAACACTTAGAAATAGAAAATAGATTACACCACGAAGATATAAGACAATGAAAAATTATCCAAAATTTATCTCCTCCTCTGAAACGGCCTCCAATTCTTCTTTCTCCTTCTCAAAGTTGCTATGACACTCTTGCCTCCTTTTTCTCTTCTTATTGCACGCCTTTTAGGGTTAGAAAAAACATAACTTATGCTCACCAATTTCGTAACCAATATGGACCGTAGGATACGATCCAACGGTGTATAAAATACCTTAATTTAAACTTCAGTCTGCCGCCACCGAGTTCGGACCAAACTTGGTAGAATCGGTGTTTGTGAGTAAAAAATTAAAATAGCAGCCGAAGCGAGATTCTGGAACCCATGGGACCGAACTCCGCCAGATTTCGGACGGGGATCGAACTCGGCCAGAATGTCATCTTTTGCACCCCGAGCTTTTACCGTGAAACTAATTTTTATTATTATTATACAATAGTATAGATAAGGCTTCATTATAACCGTTTGAACACATGCTTCTTTTAATTTTTTAAAGCCCAAGGGGTTTAAAAGAGACCTGCATGGCATCTAATGACGTTGTAACTTGACCTCCACAAAAAATAGTGGGCCTCTCCATCATTATGCATGTAAATTGGTGTTTGAGATATCATATTGTATCCGGAACTTGTTTGGGATTTATTCCCACCGTTCTTATCATACGCTATATATTAAGCTTGAAAAATGACTTACGTATACAACAACACAAGCAAGTTTGAAATTGTCTAAAGAATCATACAACAAAATCTATAACCATTCTGAAACAACAACCTACATACATATGAGCAGGGACAGCAACAAAAAATTTGTCGTAAGAGTTGGGCAGGGGCCGCGCGAACGCAGGCCCCCGGTGGAACAAATTATGACGTTCACTCTCCCACTTGGGGAGATGATAGGCCAGCACCCCTCCAAAGTGCAATGGAGGCCACTGTCCTAGGCCTAGGCCTTCATGTTCACCCAATGACCCCATCCAGGTAAGTATGTTTAAAAGCTGGACAAGGCCCTCTATTTATAGCCAGCTCTTCTTCCCTCGTGCTTTGTGCACATCCGATGTGGGACTATAGTAAGTATATTTCAACAATTAATTAATTCTGTGACTTACACTCTTGCTACCTAGCTTATGATCCTTCTTGGCATCACATCCGTACAAAACATTACGTACCTCATCTTAAAAACATGCACTACTAGCTAGTTGTGGGCAGCACCATTTTCTTTTCTAGCTTTATTAAATAAATGTAAGGAGAACAACATGCCCCACATTAGAAGATCAACTGGCCGGTGGTTTACTCTTCAACAATTTCATATTAATGTGTTGTTACTCTTGGTTCGTATTGGGGTCATTTGGCCAAAAACAATAAAAGCAGCAGTATTTAAGTAGTACGTTCAGCTAATATTAGTTTGGATTGGATTGGATTGGATTATGCAAACAAATAAACTTAATTTGCTTTTTAATTAACCGTATGGATTTTTTCAGTTGTACATTGTTCACACGGCCGCGGGTGGGTACGTGGGGGAAGCAACACCAAGACGCTAAGTACTGATCTCTTCACTCCATTACACCATATTTACTTTTCATATTGCAACAACAATAATATTGCTAAAACATGGGCAGAAAAAGACTCTAAATCCATAAGGCCTACCTACTCCTAACTCGCCGATTTAAAATAGAATCATTATCCTACTTTTTGGAACGTGATCTGTATATCTGACTACATTTTTTTTTGATGCTTAGAAAGTAAGAGAGAATGGAAAATGAAACTAATATCATGATCCAGGATCAAATGATTTAGTTTTCTTTCATTTTTATGCAGCATAATCTTTTCGATCGAGAAAATATCCTTGGAAGTTCATGTTGTGAAAAATGCTTGCCAAAAGATCTTGTTGAACAATTAACTTTGGTCGAGAGAGACGAAGATCATGCATGACCACCCTCTTAGAATACGTATCCTATTGTCCAACCAAGACTGAAAACGAGACGTTTGAAAAAATCATTAGACGGTGCGGTGGAATGCAGGAACGTATGTTACCTTAGCAAATGCCAAAAGAAGAAGGCGAACTTGTACGCTTCAATACTTGTTCTTCCGGACCAAAAAAAAGTATATGGGTTCAAGAAAACAATAATATTTGCATTTTGAAAGAAAAAAAAGGAAAAAAAATGTTAGGATCCTTGTGTTGAATGGGTTTGACCGGGTTTGTGTCAGGCTGGGTCAGCCCTGTTAGGAGCCTTATTAGCAATCAACCGAATAAAACTCGTATTATACGTGAATTTTTTCGTATCTTTCAGAAACATATAATACTTACGTACTTTCGAAAGATTCAGATTAGTATGTAGCATGTGAAGTCTTAAACGTGCTCCGTACGAATTATTAACAAATTTGGCTAAATGAATGTGTGACAACCAGTTTAATTAACCAAATTTGACAACTTGTTTAAGTATGTGAAGTTTCTAACCTCAATATTTTTGTTTGACGAATATTTGACCCTATACTCATACTTTTGACGTTCCGAATTTTTTTCGTTTGCTGAATTGCTAACAAGGGTTTGGAGTCGGGTCTGGATCAGGCTAGGCTCAAAGAGAAAATTCTAAATCCATCTCGCCTACAACCCGGTGAAACTGGGTTGGGCTGGATCCGGGTCGAGTCTGGGCGAGGCACGGGTTGGCCAAATTTTTATTTCAAGAAAAAACCCCAAAAATGTTGGTCATTGCCTTGGCTATGGACTTTGGGCTTTAAGCCATTGCCTATATAGAAAAACTAGTAAGAAAAAAGGACAGTTTATTTAATTGAAACATTTTCACTATATCATTCTCATTACATATGTGTTTGTTGATACGACTTATGTTTTGAGTTTTTACTTTCAAACTCTCTGAAAGCCAAAATAAAAAAAATGTCCCATAAAAAATATAAAATACATATCTAACAATAGTAGAATATATAATAAAAATAGCTGATAATTGCAACTAATGATAAATAAAATAATAAGTATTGAAAAATTCTTGCAGCTAATGCTTCGAACTCATACATGATTATTGTGACTACCTAAATTCAAATTACTAATAGCTAAAAAAATTAAAATAGACTTTTTTTCATGAAGATGTAAAATACTATATATAATTGTTTAGATGCCTACGGAGTTTTTATGTGCCTAAGTTAGGTGCTCATTTGATTCGTTTTCCACAATACATGTATTACACAAGAGTTGCACACGAGTGACTTCTTCGGGATCATTTTTATTATAAACTCCACTAAAGTGGTATCAAACTTATGATATTAGCCAAATATTATTCACTCCTTAGAAATAATAATGCTTGTGGGATCAAACTTATTCAATCCTATTACTAAGAGCTAGATATCCCCTAAGATTGCTCGTGTTGAGATTATTGATCTCGCGGTTTGATGAAGTTTCAAGATTAAATTAATTTAATTTGTTTGTGAGGATTAAAAATAATAATGGAAAATGTATCCCGTTAGATTAGTTTGGATGATCTTTTGGTTGATGAGTTGATATTCTTTTATTTCTTTGTTATTGGGAAGTTAATTTAGATATGAAGCTTATGTTCCTTATAATTATTTTGTTACTGTTGAAGTTATTTTGTGTTATCTTATGGTTAACTGCAAGGATATAAAAATAAACAAAGAATTATAGAAGATAGGAGGATAAATAAATAAAATTAAAAATTGAGTTTATATACGTTAGTGCGAAGCCTAAGTAAATTAAACGTAATTTTCAAAAGTGTTTCATCTACCATAATCTTCTTATGTGCGCTCTTCGTCAACACATCGTCAGCATTGGATTCTAGAATATTAGGTATATTTTAAAACTCGCATTTAAGTTCATTGATAAATCTTTGCATCTTATGACAATTTTTGTGAAATTATATCAATAATTATGTTCATAATTAGGAATCTCCTATAAACCCTAATTATAAAATTGGATTGTGCAAACAAATAAACTTAATTTGCTTTCTAATTAACCGTATGCATTTTCAGTTGTACATTATTCAAACGGCCACGGGTACGTGAGGTTATCGCCTCTGCTAATTCCTGAAGATGAAGGCGAGATCTAGGGTTCTTCCACAGGGTTCTCTTTCTAACTATTATCGATTACAACTACCAAACCAGATTACAAAAATTAGAAAAAAATGACTCCTCTTAGATCACAGAACTAAAGACTGCAAATGCATTTGCAATTGGGACAGAACATTTATAACTAGAAGAAGGGATAATAAGATAGAATAAAAAATTATTCTTGCTGGGATGGTGATGACCACCGTTGCTCAAAGCAAGATTCGTCCTCTTTCGATGATCTACTTTCAGGAGTCAGCAAGTTCACAAAAGAAGTTTTGGAACGCTCGTAGTCACCTCTGTGTGTGACTTGAATGAACTCCCTGGACTCCTCTAATTTTAATTTTTTATGTGTCCCCAAAAGGAGGCCCAAGGATTCTATTTATAGAGAAATGGTGGAAACCCATCTCCATTCCTAGCTGATGTGGAAGTAAAATATCAACTTCGAAAATAAGGATTGATATTCTATATTCCTCTAACAACGGAGTCTACGTGCAATCAACACAGCCCGCGCATGCGCGCAATAACACAATAACACATGCGCGCAGACTTGCAAACATGCAGTTGTGCATAGTCACATATGCCGGGAATGCACGTATATGTGCATAACAATGCATAACTGTGCATATCCCGCATACACAGGAACCACGCATGCAACCTGCATAGCCCGAGTCTGAGTTCGAGTTTGAGTCGCTAATCACCATTAGGAATTAACTCATAAGAGAATTTTTCCAAGAGAGTGACAAAAAGCATAAATGCTTTCTCTGAGGATTTATTCATTTTTTCACCTAGAAAACACCCCCACCTAACACACACATGTGCCCCACCACACCCCATGTACACACCTCAACTCATACACAGTATTATATTAAGATACCTACTTAGTGGTGTAGCCAATATGGAATTATTTTTCACTAGTCCAAAAGAAAAACACCAACACGTGGGGGGGGGGGGGGGGGGGCAACACCATGACGCTAACTAATATCTTCACTCCATTACACCATGATCCGGGTAGCCAAAGCTTGGCTATAGGGGAGGATAGGGAGGAGGGCTGGATTACGGTAGAGAGAAGGAAGAAGGGGTTTCGAATCTCCACCTTGAAGAGGACAACCAACAAAAAGGAACAATGTTAGGAATGGGTTTTAAATCATAAAAAATTTACAGTAAAAGTTGGGAAGGGGCAGCCCGAACGCAGTCCCTCGGAGAAACCAACAAATTACGATGTTCACTCTCTCACTTGGTTCATGTCCGAACGTGCCTTTGCTTCATGGGCCTCAATGATTACGCTGGTCCGTTTGGGCCCGGTCCGTTGGGGTATATGTCACGCCCCAGTCCCAAAAATATATGGAACTAGGCCACGTGGCACTGGCCAGCTGACACGTCACTAAGGGATCACCCAATTTAATGGACCCAAAGTGATGTGCTACGCTGTCCTAAATACTACAAGTCTAAATATAGGTAAATCTATCTCATCCACAAAAATATCAAGAAAAGTGCTGAATATATAGATGCTAAATCTGAAATATCATATACAAATCAGATAAAGTCAGTGGGAACAAACCCACTACATAAAGATAAGCAGAAAGTGAAATAAGATAAACTAGCGCATCGTCCTCAAAATATATAGCTCCAACTCCAGATGTACTCAGGCAGACTCTGATGGCATCTCCTCTAACTCCATCTCAAGGGCATGTCCAGACTCCTGTCCAGGTCCAGGTACTGTGGGGTGGAATGTCTCAGCTAAACATGGCAGGGAACCAGGTCCTCAGAGGGACGTAACAAGATACAGAAAAATAACATGCCATGTATGTAAATACTGAATAAATAAATACAAGGTGCTAACCAGCTAAGTGAATGCAAATTGAGACAACCTAGTACGTATGGGAAAGTGTGGCTAGACATATGCTGACGTAATTCACCAATCTGTAGTGACTGGCTAGTATATGCCACATATGCCCCCGTTCAAGGGCACTATACAATTTTTCATCTACGATGAGTATGGTCACATGAATATAT
>JAYESA010000006.1:147586490-147588990 GCA_036927795.1 Iris macrosiphon | reverse complement strand
TTTTTGGCAGATTTTTTTGGATTTTTAGGTGGGTCCCATGCCACCTATTATCTAGCCAATGAGGTTATGCCACCTCACATGCATTTTTGCATAAAAACCCTTAAACTTTCATAAATTGCAAATGGGTCCCAAAATTGGTATTTTGCGTAATTTCACAATTTGCCTGATATAAAATACTGATTCCTCGAAATACTGAATTGTACAAAAATGAGGGGGAAAGCTGGGAAAATGTTTTGGAAAGTGTGGGGGTGAGCCTGGGCAGAGGCAGGGTCTGATTCTTTGGGTGATACGGGTCATCGTATTTATTATTTAATAAATACTGCGTACGAAGTTCACTAATTATTTAGGGGCAGTTAGGATCATAATTTTTCTACGGTGTCAATACACTAATTGTATTATATTCAGTCTAGAATATTATCGTATTTTTGTTTGGGCAAAACAGGTGCCTACTGGTCCTCAAATCTCTAGGGGTACAGAGATGGGTAAAGAGCAGAAAATTAAATAGGCATTAAATACGAACTTTTGTAACGATATTTGTGCGACTAAAACGAAGCACAAAACGAAGTATCTGAGAGTTGCACAAAATTCATAAAAATAGTCTAACATGTCTAGGACAGGTATGTGAACTTTGTTTGGGAATTACAGCTAGTGTAATGCTCTAATTAATTGTGTAATGGACAGGTGCACAATCAATAGGATATAAATAAATAAAATATTGCAATAAATTCTAATTTGCTAAAAATAATTTTAAAATAGTGAAATCTGGTCGAGGGAGTTTACAATCTACCCTCCTTAGAATATTTCGTCCTCGAAATAAAAATAGCCATATAATGAGAACGAAAGATTGATTAATCCAAAATATTTTGACATAGACATAGCTGAAGATTTGATTTGAAATTATTTTGGATTTAGACATAGCTTAAGATTGATTGATTTGAAATATCTGGACATACCCTGGTCTGAAAATAGATGGGGGAAACATTATCGAATATCCTCTTCTCGTTCCCAGGTTGATTTGCCTGGTGCATGATGTTTTCATGCAATACGAATTAAAGGATAGTCTGGCCTTGCAACATCTTCTCGCTTCGATCTAGGATTTCTACGGCTCCTCCTGGTATGATAAGCTTGGACCGATGGTGATCTCTGAATGGTCCAGCACATGACTTGGGTTTATAGTGTATCATCTTAATTGGGATACGTGAGTGACGTCATGTACTTTCTAATATCTGAGGAAGAGTTTATCTTGTAATTTATTTCTCCGATGTGTTCCATCACATCGAAGGGTTTGATGTACCTCGGCTTAGTTTTTCTCATCCTCCAAGTCTGATAGTTCCTCGGGTAGGTGGGATCTATATGATCTCCTATTTTACTCTATGTATACCCTTCATCCAAATCATAGGGGTATTATCAGGTTTACAACAGGTCGTATATTATTGGTAGTTCATGATATTTTTCTCAAGGTTAACATCTGCCTACCTTCTCTCCTTCAACCTAATGGTTCTATTCCCGATACTGGCTATAGTACTCAGCTATCATTTTTTTTCATATGATTGAGTCTAGCAATCAATGTCTAGCAATCGATCTGTCGGTTTGGCTTAGTCCTGATCATTATCTAAGGGTGGAACATAATTTAGGTCGGTCGGTAACTAGGGTTAACTACTATGATTTGCTATCCTAGGTACTATCTATATCTGGATGGGTAACTTGGTAGTCTAAAGATGACGCTTCTCTTCCCGTAGTCTAGTATAGCATTTGGACTAGCTTAACCAGTCCATGTCTAAGACAACGTTAGAGTTTGGTATTGGAAGTACCAAGAATCGCGTCCTCATACTCTATTATACATGACTACTAGCATGCTTTAGTAATATTGGTAACTGGAACAATGCCTCCTCTGGTAAAAGTGGCTATTTGCATGGCTACGAAACTACTAGATATGATGACAGTGTAGCTAATGCATTTTTGTAGGTTATAATGCAACTATAATGGTACCTGAAATGGTTTCACCTTCCGGTTCTTCTACAACTGCAGCTAGTGCAAAGGCCTGCTCGTGTCTTTGTCTTTCGGTTTGTTGTCTGGCTAGGTAGTACTGCGTGTCTTGGGTAGCCAAGGGTGGTCCCCTCTGAAATCTTCCAGATGCTGGAGAATGCTGACCTCTAGTAGGGAGTTGCATTCTCTGGGCTGGTGCTGCTGGTTCTTGCCCATTCTGGAGTGCTGCTTCTCTGTGTTGTGGGCAATCTCTGGCCCGATATTGATTGTCTCCACATATCAGGCATAGTCTATACTTTCTTCGGCAGTTTTTTAGCATAATGTCCCTGCCTGCCACAATGGTGACAAGTCAAAAGTTTCTTGTGTTGATATGGCCCCGTCTTGTGTTGTGTCTGATTTCCCTGGTGACGGATTAGTCCTCTTGCTCCAGTCTGGTCTCTGGCTGATATGGTTGGATTTGAGCGTCTTGCTTCTCTGCTAATGGCTTCTTGTATCCTTGCCTCTGAAAGAACTT
>JAYESA010000006.1:147353990-147581490 GCA_036927795.1 Iris macrosiphon | reverse complement strand
ATTAGTTTACGAATTTTAAGCATGTGAAGTCTTAAACGTGTTATGTACGAATTATTGACAAATTTGGCAAAAAAAACTTGTGGTAACTTATTTCATTAACCAAATTTGACAACATGTTTAAGTATGTGAAGTTTCTAACCTCAATATTTTTGTTTTATGAATATTTAACCAAATTTTTTTAACGTATATCTGACTATATTTGTTTGTTATTTGGAGGTTAATTTTGTAACGACCCATTTTTGCTCAACGTAGAGAGCTGATTCAAACAGCTCAAGTGCGATGACCCGTCCCACCTTGCTCCCTGAGATGACTCACTTGATGCAAACGAATTTAGACTTGGCCCTTTAGGAGTTTAGAATTAAACTTTTAAAGGTGCGCTCGGAGTATCATTCGGCCGAGGCGAACCATCGCTAAGGTGGTGGGCTACGATTAACATGTCTTTGCATAGCATGCACACTTAAAAATATGGAAGATATATGCTAGTCGTTAGGCGTATCACCCCTTGCATGCTAATAAAGAATACAACATACCTAGCTAAGGAAATAATTGCATCTTGTATTGCTTGTCTAGAACATGAAAAAAGAAGTAACTTGATATATTTTATTATACGTTGCTCTATATGCCTCTATATGATTTCAATCCTAGCACTAACCCTTTAGACCAACGCTAGTGTAAAGGCATATGTTTCTACTGTTTTAATTCTTGCCTACTTTATATGTTAACTAATACTCGCTCATCTCATTTCAATGCTTGTCACATAGAATCATGCTACGATAAAGAAACATAATTCATGTCTTTTATCATCAAGTTTCACCGGAAGACTATTGAATAGTCGTTCCGTGCAAGCCTGAACCTTAAAGTATGCGGGACCGTTAGGTCGCCAAGGCAGTGCCTGAACTAAGGGATTGCATTGTGTCAAGTCAAGCAAGAATCATGATATCAAAATAGCTCGCGAGCAATACTCGTCATGAATCAAGAATGATCATGTTCCTGTCGTGTAATCTTGTAGACCCCAGACTTGCATCATCGCGGACAACTTTTACATAAGGTATTCATATTCAGGTTCCTGCGGACAGTCGTCGGGCACTGGGGCCAATCCGATCCGATCCAGACGAAACTTCACGATAGTCGCATGTTAGTGGGCGGGATGGAGTTAAATGCCCCATGGCATGTAGCGATTCTTACCTCACACATCTAACCGCCCAGAGACTATAACTTGTCCTTTATGGCTATGCCAGCGACCGTTTCATGTCATAGTAGTTCAAGTACTATGCACGAGGGGCCTAGCGCCCAATAACTATACGGAGGCTACAAGTGACATGTTCATATAGATTAAGTCATCTCGCTTAGCGGCTATCCGTGTGCGAGTCATTACATCAAATCAAGTAATATGAACACCTGTCCAAGCTAGTGTATCATACCTGTCACGCCCCAGTCCCAAAAAATATGTAGGACTAGGACACATAATCATGCCAGCCGCATGGATATGGCAACTCCAATATATGGAAACCAATCCACACGTACGCTGTAATATGAATATAAAATCCACAAGTGGTATAAAATGTAATACAAGTCACAGGGTAAAATCTAAATCTCATCCACAGAAAATCAATATAAATAAATAACCAACATCTATATAACTAGATCTCAATAAGAAGTATCTAAAGATGATAGTTGGATGGAAACAAATCCACTACCAACTCGAATGTAAGAGCAAATATTAAAGTAAGTACAACACAACAACACCATATAAGAACACCATCTAGCAATCACGGGCTCGAAGAGAGGACATCCACGAAACATATATAGCCATCCAATCTGTGCTCCTGCAAATACTCAAGAATAGATACACCTGGCAGAGGACCAGGTCCTCAGAGGGACGTAACAAGATACAGAAAATACGAGCCAACTTGAATACAGTAAACATGCATATAATTTGAAAATAAATAAGTACGCTGTACAAGACAATCTATATGAATGCAAATAAGGATAACTTTTTGACGTATGGGTAAGGGTAGGCTACTCGATCTACCTCACAACTCGCACACACGTCAATGGACATCAGAAATCGACATACCGCGGGGGTAGCGACCACCGAGACTCCAGAAATCGACATACCGCGGGGGTAGCGACCAGCGCGACACACGCCCGTAGTGCAAGCTATATACTACGGTTTACCAGAGTGGTTAAAAGCCCATACGCCTAATAATTGTCCTCTATGATACTAAGTGCCATGTGTGTGTCAACATATCTAATACATAGTAATGACTGAAAGAAAACTACACATGCAAGAACTATACAGAAATGAAATAAATAAATAAATAGAAATATAAATAGCATGCAAAGCACTGTAAACAATTTGGCAAGGTATCTTGCTTGGTAAGAAAGCTGCAAGGTGTACTGTACAGAAGTCAACGCACAGGATCAAAAGCTATGGCCACAGAACAAATATCTCCGGATGTTGAAATAAATATCACCAATGTTTCTAGAATAAGCAAAATAGCTAAAAAGCACTTCCCTTTCGTCCAATTTGGACACAGGGGCAAAATGGTAATTTCGGGTAAAAGTGGGATCCACCTGTGGCCCACTTTGCACCGAAAAGCGTGCCAAGGGTAACAGTCTCTAAATGGGACAAACTATAGGTCAAACAACTCTACATGTCAGTACGAACCCAACGGTATGTCCAAATGTGGATTCCGATGGGCCGAACACAATTTTGTCCAAAAAGTCAACTGTGGGGCCCGCCAATTGGCGATCTGGTCAACCGTCTCAGAATTGCGTAAAAATTGGGTCACAGGACCAGCGCGTTACCACGAGTCCAGTGGCGCAAGTTTCGTCGTAATCTGACAAGCGTGCACGAAATACGTGCGAGTTCCACAAAAGTTGCGACACGGGATGTTTCCGCGGATACGGCCTGATTCTGGCGCGCACACGCCTCCGAATCAGTTCCCACAAATTTTTACGTGTCCAGTTATGCTGCGTACACCATTCAGTACACTTGGCACACGGCGGGGCAGTCCCGTTTGGCGGGGCGCGCTCCGTTTTCCAACTTTTGGAAATCTAGAAAAAGTGGGTGCGCGCAGTTTTGTGACGCATTAAACTATGTCCACAGCAACTAATAGCATAGGGTTATTTTACAGAAAATAAACTAGGTCAGTTATTCTACAGGTATCAAAAAGAATCACCGAATTCGGATCTCTGTGGTGGGAGATACGAACTCGGCAATATGGGTGGTCATTCTGGAATTCTGCGATTTTAGAATTCTGTCTGCTCGCGCCGACTTGGGCGCTGTTTTTTACCTAGGGGCATACGTTTTTCGAGGTTGGCTATAAAACAGATATGGAAGAGGGTTAAGGGGTGATCATACCTATGAAGACGGAACAACGTTTGGTCGAGCGAGTCAACGGAAAACAATTCCGGAGAGAAGGTGCCTCGAGTGGGAATCTGCAGGCGCGAGGTCGGCGTCGACGGGATGGTTGGATTGCTTGGTGGGGCTTCTCTGGCTGCGGTGACGGCTCTAGATGGAAAGAGGAGGTCTGGAGATTTAGGTTAGGGCTTAGAATTTTTGAAGAGATATTATATATATATATATATATATATATATATATATATATAAATATAAATAAATATATATATATATGCAAATAGGTCCGCGGGGGGGGGGGCGCGCGTACACTGGGCGCTGAATGCTTTGCTTGCTTAAGCTTACGCATGCTAGCAAGTTGCCAAGCTTGCTAACTTGCTGTGCATTAGCTAGCAATTGCTAGCAAAAGTTGGAATTGCTAAGAATAGTAGTTGTAGTTTAGTAGTAATATATTACTTATTAATTATTATTATACTTATTAAATTCTTATTTAATAATTTCTTTTCTTAATATTTTCTTAATCTTTTCTTTTCCTATTAATATATATATACATATATATATTTGTGTATACATATATATTATATATATTCTCATAAGAAAATTTATAGATTAGGGTAATGCACATCGTTGGGCTAGCAACTGCTCAAGGGGTCCCCTACATGGAATAAATTTCGAAAAATTCCTGATGGTCACATAAGTTCTCTAAGTGCCCGAACACCTAAAATAAAAATTTATAAAAAATCTATTTCTCCTATTTAGCACATATTTACCATAATTAAATTATTAATTAATAAAAAATATAATAAATACGATTTTTAGAAATAGGGGTTTTACATTCTACCCAACTTACAAAAATTTCGTCCTCGAAATTAAGATTAAGTCACGATAGGATGTCAAGGATGGTATAAGATTTTGTATTGTTTAAAATGCAAGGCTAGGTTTAAAGGGGTGGGCGATGTTGCACGTTGCACATCCCGAAAAAAAATCATGGAAAACTCCATATGAGCGAAAAATAGGTTTCTTCATGTGTCATGTCCAATGGTGTGGACACATAAATGCTCTTTTGTATAAAAGCATCCAACAATTGGAAAATTGCACAAAGATGAGAATTGGATGATGGGCATGTCTAGGATAAGGGTGTAGAATTTGTAGGAAGGCAGTGGCTAGTGTAGTGTTCCAATTATCAGAGCACGGTAAGGGCGCTAAGTGATATAATATTGCAAAATTAAATAAAATACTGTGTTCTACTTCTAACTGGATTCAAGCTAACCTTAGTCTCACTAACTCAGCCAAGTAGGTCAAATTTTTTTTTTTTTTGTGAAGGGTTCACAATCTGCCAAACTTAAAATTTTCCATCTACCACCTAAGGCCATACATCTAGAAAAACTATTGCTCAAATTATTTAATCATAATTTTTAATCCTCAAAGGTTTAACACCAAACATATCACCTATGATATGCCCTTAACCAATTATAAAAGAGTCACTAAGTCATGTGTTTAGCCTTATGGGGTATAGCTAGTACTATCAGTGTCAACTTATACTAGCACGAGGTTTCGTCTTTCCGAAATAGGGGAAGATGGAGAGAAATAATAAAGAACTCAAGGTGAAGGTGACAGAATACAAGTACGAGGTTCAAAGAGATTAAAGAATCGAAAAGAGAGTTGTCAGGACAGTTGTGTATTGAAATCCTATTTTTGGTAATTTCTTATTTACATGCTCGTATCAGTACAGTTATGTAACCGATAAGATGTGTCAGACATATCTAGGGGTAAGTATATCTGTCTACTACCATATATCTCAATCCACGTAAAGTAGTAATGCGAAGAGCGAACCAAGTGCACTAAGGTTAGCTAGACCTTAATACACCGATTCTGATTAGGCAATTGTATCATTGTGTGCACCCAATAATATATATGCCATGAGCAAGCTCGATGAAAGAATGAGCTTGCAAAAACTAGGCTATAATAGCAGCATAAATCAAGGTAGTATAACAAATATAAATACGCTGGATTATGATGAAAGAAGGTACAAATTAATTCAAGTTTGCAAAAACAAAAACAATATAAGCAACAATAACAAAAGACTCTACAATCTCTACAGTTATCATACTAATTCCTTGTCTAGGTCGATATTTGACAAAGCAGGGGTATGGCTTCTAAGCTCTATAGTCTGAGAAAAAAAACAATGCCGTCCTAAACTAGCATACAGTTAAATGTCATTCATTCACACTTCAATAATAATAAGGCAAAAGACTATATGATACTATGTTGTGCGGTATACTACCCACTTATAACAATAAACTAGTACTGTAATTGTCTTAAGGATACCGTAGAAAATCTTGTTAAGGTTTACGAGAAGGGTCTTGGTACTTATTAGGGTATCCTCTATACTAGGTTCAAACATTATGGTAAAACTTCTGACTAACTCTAGTAGTGTCTATACTACTCTCAAGTCTTCATAATACATCAAGAGGTGATGGTAAATCAATCCTAGAGATAAGAAATTCTAGGGTTCACTAGGTATTCTAAACTTAGTGGTGTGTCTATATTCTCGTTGTATTCTTAATAGGTGTGCTACCATAATCATCATCCTAATAGCAGGGGTTTCTATATTCTAGCAGAAGGCTATACTCAAGGAACTATTAGGGAAGCACATGAATCAAGCAGGATACAATTGTTCAAAATAGAACAGATATGAGGAGATGAATCACAGTCAATTGTGGATGAGATCCTATACTCTAGTCCTAGGTGCAGGCTTGTTCGGTACAGTAACGTAACCGAGACAATATGCTCTTGACCTGCATGGGCCACCACAAAAACATGTCACGCCCCAGTCCCAAAAAATACGTAGGACTACGACACGTAATCATGCCAGCCGCATGGATATGGCAACTCCAATATATGGAAACCAATCCACACGTACGCTGTAATATGAATATAAAATCCACAAGTGGTATAAAATATAATACAAGTCACAGGATAAAATCTAAATCTCATCCACAGAAAATCAATATAAATAAATAACCAACATCTATATAACTAGATCTCAATAAGAAGTATCTAAAGATGATAGTTGGATGGAAACAAATCCACTACCAACTCTAATGTAAGAGCAAATATTAAAGTAAGTACAACACAACAACACCATATAAGAACACCATCTAGCAATCACGGGCTCGAAGAGAGGACATCCACGAAACATATATAGCCATCCGATCTGTGCTCCTGCAAATACTCAAGAATAGATACACCTGGCAGAGGACCAGGTCCTCAGAGGGACGTAACAAGATACAAAAAATACGAGCCAACTTGAATACAGTAAACATGCATATAATTTGAAAATAAATAAGTACGCTGTACAAGACAATCTATATGAATGCAAATGAGGACAACTTTTCGACGTATGGGCAAGGGTAGGCTACTCGATCTACCTCACAACTCGCACACACGTCAATGGACATCAGAAATCGACATACCGCGGGGGTAGCGACCAGCGAGCCTCCAGAAATCGACATACCGTGGGGGTAGCGACCAGCGCGACACACGCCAGTAGTGCAAGCTATATACTACGGTTTACCAGAGTGGTTAAAAGCCCATACGCCTAATAATTGTCCTCTATGATACTAAGTGCCATGTGTGTGTCAACATATCTAATACATAGTAATGACTGAAAGAAAACTACACATGCAAGAACTATACAGAAATGAAATAAATAAATAAATAGAAATATAAATAGCATGCAAAGCACTGTAAATAATTTGGCAAGGTATCTTGTCTGGTAAGAAAGCTGCAAGGTGTACTGTACAGAAGTCAACGCACAGGATCAAAAGCTATGGCCACAGAACAAATATCTCCGGATGCTGAAATAAATATCACCAATGTTTCTAGAATGAGCAAAATAGCTAAAAAGTACTTCCCTTTCGTCCAATTTGGACACAGGGGCAAAATGGTAATTTCGGGTAAAAGTGGGATCCACCTGTAGCCCACTTTGCACCAAAAAGCGTGCCAAGGGTAACAGTCTCTAAAAGGGACAAACTATAGGTCAAACAACTCTACATGTCAGTACGAACCCAACGGTATGTCCAAATGTGGATTCCGATGGGCCGAACACAATTTTGTCCAAAAGTCAACTGTGGGGCCCGCCAATTGGCGATCTGGTCAACCGTCTCAGAATTGCGTGAAAATTGGGTCACAGGACCAGCGCGTTACCACGAGTCCAGTGGCGCAAGTTTCGTCATAATCTGACAAGCGTGCACAAAATACGTGCGAGTTCCATAAAAGTTGCGACACGGAATGTTTCCGCGGATACGGCCTGATTCCGGCGCGCACACGCGTCCGAATCAGTTCCCACGAATTTTCACGTGTCCAGTTATGCTGCGTGCACCATTCAGTACACTTGGCACACGGCGGGGCGGTCCCGTTTGGCGGAGCGCGCTCCGTTTTCCAACTTTTGGAAATCTAGAAAAAGTGGGTGCGCGCAGTTTTGTGACGTATTAAACTATGTCCACAGCAACTAATAGCATAGGGTTATTTTACAAAAAATAAACTAGGTCAGGTATTCTACAGGTATCAAAAAGAATCACCGAATTCGGATCTCTGTGGTGGGAGATACGAACTCGGCAATATGGGTGGTCATTCTGGAATTCTGCGATTTCAGAATTCTGTCTGCTCGCGCCGACTTGGGCGCTATTTTTCACCTAGGGGCACACGTTTTCCGAGATTGGCTATAAAACAGATATGGAAGAGGGTTAAGGGGTGATCATACCTATGAAGACGGAACAGCGTTTGGTCGAGCGAGTCAACGGAAAACAATTCCGGAGAGAAGGTGCCTCGAGTGGGAATCTGCAGGCGCGAGGTCGGCGTCGACGGGATGGTTGGATTGCTTGGTGGGGCTTCTCTAGCTGCGGTGACGGCTCTAGATGGAAAGAGGAGGTCTGGAGATTTAGGTTAGGGCTTAGAATTTTTGAAGAGATATTATATATATATATATATATATATATATATATATATATATATATATATATATATATATATATATATATATATATATATGCAAATAGGTCCGGGGGGGGGCCGCGCGTACACTGGGCGCTGAATGCTTTGCTTGCTTAAGCTTACGCATGCTAGCAAGTTGCCAAGCTTGCTAACTTGCTGTGCATTAGCTAGCAATTGCTAGCAAAAGTTGGAATTGCTAAGAATAGTAGTTGTAGTTTAGTAGTAATATATTACTTATTAATTATTATTATACTTATTAAATTCTTATTTAATAATTTCTTTTCTTAATATTTTCTTAATCTTTTCTTTCCCTATTAATATATATATACATATATATATTTGTGTATACATATATATTATATATATTCTCATAAGAAAATTTATAGATTAGGGTAATGCACATCGTTGGGCTAGCAACTGCTCAAGGGGTCCCCTAAATGGAATAAATTCCGAAAAATTCCTGATGGTCACATAAGTTCTCTAAGTGCCCGAACACCTAAAATAAAAATTTATAAAAAATTTATTTCTCCTATTTAGCACATATTTACCATAATTAAATTATTAATTAATAAAAAATATAATAAATATGGTTTTTAGAAATAGGGGTTTTACATTCTACCCAACTTACAAAAATTTCGTCCTCGAAATTAAGATTAAGTCACGATAGGATATCAAGGATGGTATAAGATTTTGCATTGTTTAAAATGCAAGGCTAGGTTTAAAGGGGTGGGCGATGTTGCACGTTGCACATCACGAAAAAAAATCATGGAAAACTCCATATGAGCGAAAAATAGGTTTCTTCATGTGTCATATCCAATGGTGTGGACACATAAATGCTCTTTTGCATAAAAGCATCCAATAATTAGAAAATTGCACAAAGATGAGAATTGGATGATGGGCATGTCTAGGATAAGGGTGTAGAATTTGTAGGAAGGCAGTGGCTAGTGTAGTGTTCCAATTATCAGAGCACGGTAAGGGCGCTAAGTGATATAATATTGCAAAATTAAATAAAAATACTGTGTTCTACTTCTAACTGGATTCAAGCTAACCTTAGTCTCACTAACTCAGCCAAGTAGGTCAATTTTTTTTTTTTTTGTGAGGGGTTCACAATCTGCCGAACTTAAAATTTTCCATCTACCACCTAAGGCCATACATCTAGAAAAACTATTGCTCAAATTATTTAATCATGATTTTTAATCCTCAAAGGTTTAACACCAAACATATCACCTATGATATGCCCTTAACCAATTATAAAAGAATCACTAAGTCATGTGTTTAGCCTTATGGGGTATAGCTAGTACTATCAGTGTTAACTTATACCAGCACGAGGTTTCGTCTTTCCGAAATAGGGGAAGACGGAGAGAAATAATAAAGAACTCAAGGTGAAGGTGACAGAATACAAGTACGAGGTTCAAAGAGATTAAAGAATCGAAAAGAGAGTTGTCAGGACAGTTGTGGATTGAAATCCTATTTTTGGTAATTTCCTATTTACATGCTCGTATCAGTACAGTTATGTAACCGATAAGATGTGTCAGACATATCTAGGGGCAAGTATATCTGTCTACTACCATATATCTCAATCCACGTAAAGTAGTAATGCGAAGAGCGAACCAAGCGCACTAAGGTTAGCTAGACCTTAATACACCGATTCTGATTAGGCAATTGTATCATTGTGTGCACCCAATAATACATATGCCATGAGCAAGCTCGATGAAAGAATAAGCTTGCAAAAACTAGGCTATAATAGCAGCATAAATCAAGGTAGTATAACAAATATAAATACGCTGGATTATGATGAAAGAAGGTACAAATTAATTCAAGTTTGCAAAAACAAAAACAATATAAGCAACAATAACAAAAGACTCTATAATCTCTACAGTTATCATACTAATTCCTTGTCTAGGTCGATATTTGACAAAGCAGGGGTATGGCTTCTAAGCTCTACAGTCTGAGAAAAAAAACAATATCGTCCTAAGCTAGCATACAGTTAAATGTCATTCATTCACACTTCAATAATAATAAGGCAAAAGACTATATGATACTATGTTGTGCGGTATACTACCCACTTATAACAATAAACTAGTACTGTAATTGTCTTAAGGATACCGTAGAAAATCTTGTTAAGGTTTACGAGAAGGGTCTTGGTACTTATTAGGGTATTGTCACGACCCGCACCCGGTTATTCGGGCACGAGTGCGTGGGCACGTCCAGCCTACGCCGCAGTGTCGGCGGTAGCGGAGTGAGGCCGAGAGGGGAACGGGGGGGTTTTAAATAGGGCAGCGGCGGTGGGGGTCGAGCCGAGGGAGGCGGAGAGGGGTGGACGACGTGGGTGGCGTGGCGGGCGGAGCGGAGCGGAGGACGCGGCGGGCGGCGGAGGAAGCGGGGCGAGGGAACGGGGAAGACGGGTCGTGGGGGAGGCCGGGTCTGGGTCGGGTCTGGTTGCGCGGATCCAACCCGACCCGCTAGGGAGTTGGGCCGGATTCGGGAAATGGGCCGGGCCGGCCCAACGGGCCGTGGGCTGGGGGGTTATAATAAATAATAATAATAATATTAATAATAATTAAAAACAGTAAATTAATTAATAATTAATTAATTAATTAAATAAATAGTTTTTAAGCATTTAAAAATAGGTCTGGGGTCCGATAAATTCCAGAAAAATTACCCTAAGTCCAGTTTTTTATTTTACACCCAAAAATATTATTTCCATGACATTTTAATATTAATTATTAACAATTAAAAATCATTTATTAATTAAAAATCTTGATTTTAATTACAGAAAATTCCCAGAAAATTTCAGAAAATTGGGGAAAATCCAAGATTTAAAAATTCTTACAAAATCTGGGGGTTTACAATCTACCCAACTTATAAAAATTTTGTCCTCAAAATTTAAAAATTAGCCATAATCTGTTAATCCTTCATGTACATCAATCGAAATTTCCTTACGATAATTAGAATCCCGATCACATCCACTGCAATCATTTCGTGGTTAAGATGTCTATTGTTCCAATCAAGATTCAACCTAGAGTTATCACTTCTTATTTTCTCAAATTACCCACAATCAAAAATTTTAGAGTAAGCCCTTATAACATCTTCAAGGATTGCACATACTTATGACCTTGCCTCACTATTCTAACTATCATAATTCCTCTAGAAGTAATTCGAGTCCAACAGTATTCCCATTTGTATGCTCCAACCTTGTAAATTCCATTCACATCCTCAATATTCTAACTAGGTAGTCCAACCCTCAAATTTTAATCCTTAAATCAATCACCAAATTAAAAAAATAATTTAAATGTAGTCCACCAATGTTCAAGTCTGAAATTTTATAATTCCATCCTCTAAATTTAAATTGATGATTTTACTTGCATTATCATGTACCTAAGATACAACTATTGGGTCCTCGATATCAATTCATTAATCATCTTAGTCACCCCTCTAAATTTTCAGAATTAGAAATGGCTTGCTTCTCCCAATCTACCCTTACTCGGTCACAATCCAAAAGACATTCCTCTCGAGTTGACAAATGCATTGCTACCCAACTTAGAGTTTACCCATTCATCACAAAAGACTATATACCTTAAGAAAAATATTCCTTAATATGTTTACTCATGTCATTCAATCCTCGAAATTTTAACGCCGATCATATCACATATGATATGTCCTCAATTACGAAAGGTTAGTCCTCAAGTATGTAATCGGCCTAAGTGGCATATCTACTACTATCTATGTATCAAACTTATACCAAGCACATGATTTCGTCTTTCCGAAATAAGGGAAGACGAGGATCAATAATAAAGAGTTCAAGGGTGGGGTGATAGAACAGAAGTATAGGGATCAAGGCGTTTAAAGAATTCTAGTGGGATTTGTCAGGCGGTTATGGATTGAGGTTCTATTCTGGTAGTCATTTATTCGCATGCTCGTATTAGTTTAGTTATGTAACTGATACGATATGCTCAGCATGTCTAGGTCAAGTATATTTATCTACTAATCACTACGTATCTCAATCCACGTAAAGTAGTCGTGCGAAGTGCGAATCAAAATGCACTAAGGTTGATCAGACCGTAATACACTGATTCTGAACAGACACTTGTATTAGTGTACGCGTCCAATAATACACGTGTCATGAACAAGCCTGATAAAGAGTAAGCTTGCAAAACTAGGCTATAGAATAGCAGCATAAACAAAGTACATCAAAATTAAGTGCGTTAGATGATGATGAAAGGAGGTACAAAATTTAAATTCACATAATAAGCAAAATAACAGAAGACTCTACAATCTCTACAGTTATTAAATATAAAAGCATACCAGGTTATTAGCAAGTTCAAAATTACTAGGTTGGGGCTGAGGTCACGAACCAATAGGCACAAGCTAAAATAATACTAGAAAACGGTATCTACGAATCACTTACGTGCATTAGTGACTCTAAGAGTCTGCACGTTCTCCACGGTCATCGTGTAAGCTTGTCCGTGTTCTTGGAGCAGCTGCACAGTCCCTCACTTGATGTGCTGCTGATCCACAATATAGACAGACACCTAGCCTCTTTCTACAATCCTTCCAAATGTGACCTTGTTTCCGATAATAGCCACAAGTGGGAGCTCGTTGGTTATGCCTTTGGGTTGGATTCATCTGTGGTCGTTTTGCCGCTCTTTCCTGCTGTGCTTGGTCTGGTGCTGACGCATACGGCCGCTTCCGGCTAGACTCGATCCTTGTGGTGCACTCCACAGGTCATGCTGCAGTAAGGACGTTCTCGTTGAAGGTAATTGCATTTGAACTGCTTGGCTTCCGTGACTCCGAGCTAATTCTGTCGATGAAGTTCTCCGCTTGGTTTTGCTGAGCTTCTTGTTGAACCTTCTGATAGGCTTGCATCATCACGTAGAACATTCGGAACATTTGTTGTTCGTCCATAGGCGGTCCCAGTGGGAAGGAAGGCATCGGTGGAGTAGGCTGCGTCGAGGGTGGAACGTCATCTTGGTGGATTCTTGAGGCAGGCTGACTTGCTTGACTGCCTTGTGATGATTGGACGACTGGCATCACATTGTCTTCTTGGGTAACCACAACGGCTTGTGGTATTTTTGCATGAGCCTCGTTGCTGGCTGGTGGGTCCATTTCCCTGCATTCAAAATAACCGATAAGAGGCGCACAGAAATCAAAGCAGGATGCAAGTCAATAAAATGATTTGAAACCGATATGAATATCAAGAATGATTCAATCAAGTGGATGAGCTTTTCCTAAAAATCCTCAATCTTATTGCAGGCCTGTTCGGTCCCTAAGTTGAAACCGAACAATTTAGTCGTGACCTGCATGGGCCACCACAAAAATATGTCACGACCCGCACCCGGTTATTCGGGCACGAGTGCGTGGGCACGTCCAGCCTACGCCGCAGTGTCGGCGGTAGCGGAGTGAGGCCGAGAGGGGAACGGGGGGGGGGGTTTAAATAGGGCAGCGGCGGTGGGGGTCGAGCCGAGGGAGGCGGAGAGGGGTGGACGACGTGGGTGGCGTGGCGGGCGGAGCGGAGCGGAGGACGCGGCGGGCGGCGGAGGAAGCGGGGCGAGGGAACGGGGAAGACGGGTCGTGGGGGAGGCCGGGTCTGGTTGCGCGGATCCGACCCGACCCGCTAGGGAGCTGGGCCGGATTCGGGAAATGGGCCGGGCCGGCCCAACGGGCCGTGGGCTGGGGGGTTATAATAAATAATAATAATAATATTAATAATAATTAAAAACAGTAAATTAATTAATAAATAATTAATTAATTAAATAAATAGTTTTTAGGCATTTAAAAATAGGTCTGGGGTCCGATAAATTCCAGAAAAATTACCCTAAGTCCAGTTTTTCATTTTACACCCAAAAATATTATTTCCATGACATTTTAATATTAATTATTAACAACTAAAAATCATTTATTAATTAAAAACCTTGATTTTAATTACAGAAAATTCTCAGAAAATTCTAGAAAATTGGGGAAAATCCAAGATTTAAAAATTCTTACAAAATCTGGGGGTTTACAATAGGGTATCCTCTATACTAGGTTCAAACATTATGGTAAAACTTCTGACTAACTCTAGTAGTGTCTATACTACTCTCAAGTCTTCATAATACATCAAGAGGTGATGGTAAATCAATCCTAGAGATAAGAAATTCTAGGGTTCACTAGGTATTCTAAACTTAGTGGTGTGTCTATATTCTCGTTGTATTCTTAATAGGTGTGCTACCATAATCATTATCCTAATAGCAGGGGTTCCTATATTCTAGCAGAAGGCTATACTCAAGGAACTATTAGGGAAGCACATGAATCAAGCAGGATACAATTGTTCAAAATAGAATAGATAGGAGGAGATGAATCACAGTCAATTGTGGATGAGATCCTATACTCTAGTCCTAGGTGCAGGCTTGTTCGGTACAGTAACGTAACCGAGACAATATGCTCTTGACCTGCATGGGCCACCACAAAAACATGTCACGCCCCAGTCCCAAAAAATACGTAGGACTAGGACACGTAATCATGCCAGCCGCATGGATATGGCAACTCCAATATATGGAAACCAATCCACACGTACGCTGTAATATGAATATAAAATCCACAAGTGGTATAAAATGTAATACAAGTCACAGGATAAAATCTAAATCTCATCCACAGAAAATCAATATAAATAAATAACCAACATCTATATAACTAGATCTCAATAAGAAGTATCTAAAGATGATAGTTGGATGGAAACAAATCCACTACCAACTCGAATGTAAGAGCAAATATTAAAGTAAGTACAACACAACAACACCATATAAGAACACCATCTAGCAATCACGGGCTCGAAGAGAGGACATCCACGAAACATATATAGCCATCCGATCTGTGCTCCTGCAAATACTCAAGAATAGATACACCTGGCAGAGGACCAGGTCCTCAGAGGGACGTAACAAGATACAGAAAATACGAGCCAACTTGAATACAGTAAACATGCATATAATTTGAAAATAAATAAGTACGCTGTACAAGACAATCTATATGAATGCAAATGAGGACAACTTTTTGACGTATGGGCAAGGGTAGGCTACTCGATCTACCTCACAACTCGCACACACGTCAATGGACATCAAAAATCGATATACCGCGGGGGTAGCGACCAGCGAGACTCCAGAAATTGACATACCACGGGGGTAGCGACCAGCGCGATACACGCCCGTAGTGCAAGCTATATACTACGGTTTACCATAGTGGTTAAAAGCCCATACGCCTAATAATTGTCCTCTATGATACTAAGTGCCATGTGTGTGTCAACATATCTAATACATAGTAATGACTGAAAGAAAACTACACATGCAAGAACTATACAGAAATGAAATAAATAAATAAATAGAAATATAAATAGCATGCAAAGTACTGTAAATAATTTGGCAAGGTATCTTGCCTGGTAAGAAAGCTGCAAGGTGTACTGTACAGAAGTCAACGCACAGGATCAAAAGCTATGGCCACAGAACAAATGTCTCCGGATGCTGAAATAAATATCACCAATGTTTCTAGAATAAGCAAAATAGCTAAAAAGCACTTCCCTTTCGTCCAATTTGGACACAGGGGCAAAATGGTAATTTCGGGTAAAAGTGGGGTCCACCTGTGGCCCATTTTGCACCGAAAAGCGTGCCAAAGATAACAGTCTCTAAATGGGACAAACTATAGGTCAAACAACTCTACATGTCAGTACAAACCCAACGGTATGTCCAAATGTGGATTCCGATGGGCCGAACACAATTTTGTCCAAAAAGTCAACTGTAGGGCCCGCCAATTGGCGATCTGGTCAACCGTCTCAGAATTGCGTGAAAATTCGGTCACAGGACCAGCGCGTTACCACGAGTCCAGTGGCGCAAGTTTCATCGCAATCTGACAAGCGTGCACGAAATACGTACGAGTTTCACAAAAGTTGTGACACGGGATGTTTCTGCGGATACGGCCTGATTCCGGTGCGCACACGCCTCCGAATCAGTTCCCACGAATTTTCACGTATCCAGTTATACTGCGTGCACCATTCAGTACACTTGGCACACGGCGGGGCGGTCCCGTTTGGCGGGGCGCGCTCCGTTTTCCAACTTTTGGAAATCTGGAAAAAGTGGGTGCACGCAGTTTTGTGACGCATTAAACTATGTCCACAGCAACTAATAGCATAGGGTTATTTTACAGAAAATAAACTAGGTCAGATATTCTACAGGTATAAAAAAGAATCACCAAATTTGGATCTCTGTGGTGGAAGATACGAACTCGGCAATATGGGTGGTCATTCTGGAATTCTGCGATTTCAGAATTCTGTCTGCTCGCGCCGACTTGGGCGCTGTTTTTCACCTAGGGGCACACGTTTTCCGAGGTTGGCTATAAAATAGATATGGAAGAGGGTTAAGGGGTGATCATACCTATGAAGACGGAACAGCGTTTGGTCAAGCGAGTCAACGGAAAACAATTCTGGAGAGAAGGTGCCTCGAGTGGGAATCTGCAGGCACGAGGTTGGCTTCGACGGGATGGTTGGATTGCTTGGTGGGGCTTCTCTGGCTGCGGTGACGGCTCTAGATGGAAAGAGGAGGTCTGGAGATTTATGTTAGGGTTTAGAATTTTTGAAGAGATATTATATATATATATATATATATATATATATATATATATATATATATAAATATATATATATATATGCAAATAGGTCCGCGGGGGGGGGGGGGGGGGGCGCGTACACTGGGCGCTGAATGCTTTGCTTGCTTAAGCTTACGCATGCTAGCAAGTTGCCAAGCTTGCTAAATTGCTGTGCATTAGCTAGCAATTGCTAGCAAAAGTTGGAATTGCTAAGAATAGTAGTTGTAGTTTAGTAGTAATATATTACTTATTAATTATTATTATACTTATTAAATTCTTATTTAATAATTTCTTTTCTTAATATTTTCTTAATCTTTTCTTTTCCTATTAATATATATATACATATATATATATTTGTGTATACATATATATTATATATATTCTCATAAGAAAATTTATAGATTAGGGTAATGCACATCGTTGGGCTAGCAACTGCTCAAGGGGTCCCCTACATGGAATAAATTTCGAAAAATTCCTGATGGTCACATAAGTTCTCTAAGTGCCCGAACACCTAAAATAAAAATTTATAAAAAATCTATTTCTCCTATTTAGCACATATTTACCATAATTAAATTATTAATTAATAAAAAATATAATAAATACGGTTTTTAGAAATAGGGGTTTTACAATACCTGAGTATCTTCAGTAACTCGTATACCTGAATCAGAAACACGCCCGAAACACTTGTATTTGCTATGTGATCCTTGGATTTTATTTTATATATATCTGTGCTAGTTAACTTGGTTTTATCTTTAGACAGGAAATGACACATAGTAAGTTGGTTAATCTCGTTGTGTTACTCTTATATCGCTGGACGCACTGCTACACGAGTTATGCTTTATATTATTACCATGAAACTGATCCTAAGGCAAGATTAGAAAAAAAACTTAATATAGGTTCACGGAACTTATATAACGTGTTTGGATTTGTCGAGCGGACGAGAAGGCTCCCCACCAATGCATTCATGTACTGATAACCCACCAGGTTGCTTGCAGGGTACGGGAGAACCTCGTTCCGTGAGGAGTATCCCCTCGTGCGTGCTAAGATTTGGAGTTTGCTCTGGAGCCTCAGAATGTTACGTCTAGAGCTGAAGCACGTATACAAGGCATAATGTTGGAACATCGTCTATGTATAATTCCATATTATAAGTCGCTTAGCACACTTTTATTGTTTCGAGAGAGAGAGCTTGAGCAACTTATAATCTCGGCCTAGATCCGCTTGTAACCTTATTCATTATCAATAAATAGCTTGTTTTTGTATTATACTTGTGTTTATTATATACTTCCGCTATATCGACCTTGTAAACTAGTTATCGAACGGCCGTTTACTCGTATCGTTCAATTTTTTGTTGCACTGGAGACTATTTGGGCGACTTTGTGGCTTAGTCATTTTATCGCATGTTCGAACCTTGGCCTTGTGCAGGCGCATCTTGTGCTCCTGCGGTATCACGTCATTATGGGATCGCTAGTGTGGTGATTCGTGTTCAGTGGGGACAGTCGATCCTGCGGAAGATCGAGGTATGACAAGTTTAGATAGGACGCTTATCTTCCTTAGGATTATTTTGTTATCCTTGAAGTTATTTTGTGTTATCTTATAGTTGAATGCATGTCTATAAAAATAGCCGTCAAAAAATTGTAGAAGAGGGGGAGATAAATAAAAAATTTGATAATTGAGTTATATACGTTGGTGTGATGCCTAAGTAAATTAAACTTAATTTTCAAAAATTCTTTCATCTACCATAATCTTCGTTTGTGCTCTCTTCGTCAACATATCGTCAGCATTGGATTCCAGAATCTTTGGTATATTTTAAAACTCACATTTAAGTTCATTGGTAAATCTTTGCATTTTGTGATAATTTTTGTAAAATTATACCTATATATTTTGTTCAAAATTAATAATCTCCTATAAATCCTAATTATAAAATTGGGTTATTTGAATTTAAGTTCCCGTCCCGCGTCACGGTTGTTATTGTGATTAATCATTTTCTATGACCATGAAAAAGAAGCTACTTCATCGACTAATAGGACAAGAGATTGCTTAATATAAGTATTAGAAAATCGGGAAGAAATTTTGGTGTTATAAATTTGGATTAATCAAGCCTTATTCATAAGAATTTTTTTCGTGTCAAATCATTACAAATACCTTTAGAATAAAGATGTTATAGGGGATTTTCATTATTTTCAATAAAATGACCAAAATGCCCCATATTAACGTTAAAAAATAATTAAAAATAGGGGCATTTTTATCAAACTACCGTCTAGAAAACTAGAATGGCCTTGAATATGGTTGTTGGAGGGTTTTTTCAATATACCATATTTTGACAATGGTTAGGGGGATAAAATAATAAAATACCCACTGACAATTGGTTGATAATAAAGGGGACACGCAACTATATATGAATGACAAGTCAAAATGGGTAAAAAGAATGATAAATGAGCTATAAATGCACTAAATTTGATTTTCTAGGTCAAGACTAGGTCACTCTAGTTAAACTAAGTCAAACTAGGTTTTACCTTGGTTTTAGGTCCATACCTAGCTTCTAGGTTGATTACAAGTCCACAATAATTGATACTAGGTTGTACTAGGTCATACCTAGGTTCCAAGGCTAATACCTTAAAGCTTGAAGGGGTTACTATACTAGCTAATATCAACTACACCAGCTATTTACTAATATATATATATATATATATATATATATATATATATATATATATATATATATATATATATATATATATACACTAGTATCTAAGTTATAAACTAGTATCTATCTATTACCTTAGTTATGACAATACCTAGATTAATATGCCAATACCAAATATCTATACTCACCTCATGGTATCTTGAGATACTCATCTAATCAATAATTCACAACTCAATTTCTAAAGTCAATACCTTAACACCAATGTTAAAGCCTACATAACAAATTGACCTAACCTATGTGGCCACACCAGTCATTAGTATTGTATAAACTTTCACCCACATGCTCCTTGTATATACTGATACTCCAAGTTGAATGATACCAACACCAACATCCAATACTCTCACCCAAGCATTGAGACACACCTCAATATAGATACACTCTTATACCAATACCTTATATATATATATATATATATATATATATATATATATATATATATATATATATATATATATATATATATATCCTGGTTTTTAATACCTCACACAACACTTAACCCCAAATTCATCTATTTCAATACCCATTGATGCCCACTTACAGACTTGAACATGAGCCAACTTCCCACAGAATATGCACAGCAGTATGGACTGATGCTTCTTTCACCAATTAATACTCAAGTTCCCTTACACCTCTCACTGTTATATGCCACTGCTTCTATTCTTGTATTTTATTGCTGCTACTGCTCTGTTTAATTACAACTGCTACTTAAATGCCTATTGCAACTGATGTTGCAAGTAAGTTGCTGATACTTGACATTGATCCCCGAGCCCCCTTCAAGTTATTGCAGTTTGTTGTGATGCTGCTATTGACTGCTGGTGCTACTTCTCTTGACCATTCCCAGTAGCTGCTACTATGCTCCATTGTTTTGATACTCTCGGATATCAGTAATACCCGAGCACCAATTCCCCCTTACAACTAGATCCTGTGATCTTGCCTCACGTTGCTGCTGCAACACAAACTTCCCTTAAACTAATTTGTTCATAATTCTTGCAACTCCAGGCTCCTTCTGCTGTTGCTTTACTTTCTTTCCTTGGCACTACACCTACCTCTCTGTCGACTTCCCTCACCCGAGCTCAGATACTGCTACTGCAGTAGTTGCTAAACTTGGTGTGCCCACTACTATAGCTGTTGTAATTATCTGCTAACACATATCATTGCACACAGTGCAATGATACTCATTCTCCCCCCTTATCACACCCAACAGTTCACACCAAGAGCACACACACACATCCACTACACACATATAAACATATACTTATGCTAATACAATGTATATATACAATATCATATGATACTATAGATAAACACTCTCACTAACACTAATATTATTTTATCAAACACCTTGAGTGTACAATTAGGAATTTCCATGATACACTCTCATCCAACAAGCCAAATCTCCCAAAATGAGTCACGTATCATACCGTATCACAAGATACTATGATACGCTCTACTCGTGTCCAATTATGGACACATATCTAGTTCCATAATCCGGAACTAAGTTTAATTAGATCTAATTTTTCTCATAACACACACTTGATGTGTCAATCTCGTAATTGTCCCTAATTGGACACAAGTTACCATGTAGATTCCAAAATACAAGTCATATGAACCTAGTTCTTGGTCCTATGGGTAGTCCTAAGCCAAGAGATGATTCTTAATGGTTAAATGCATGAATTAGAGTCTAAATTATAGATAAAATTTAGAATTTACCTATTAGGAGAAAGATTTCAAATGAAATATTTAATGGACACAATTACGACACAATCTCCTTATCAATTTCCCCTCCTTCAATTGCTTCTTGCAATCCAAGCTCCAATAATTCTTAGATGGTAAAATTTAAAGGAAATGGGTATGAATTGGGTTAAATTTGGTGGAGGGATGAGTTAATTTGGGGAAGAACACAACTGGAAATCCAGAATAAATGAACTAATAAGAGGAGAGAGAGTGAGACCTCCTCTAATTGCCGTCCCCCTCTTTCCCCCTTTCCAAGCAATATACAATATCCATGATGCCTCTACTAGCTAGTCATGAGATTTAATTAGGAATGGTTATATTAGGAAGCTTCTAATTATACATGAAACTAATCTAATCTTCTTAATTAATTAAAGGAATGGATCTAATGGACCTAGTCCAATGTTGGGCTCAATGTGTCATGACAATCTAATGGGTCCACTAATGACAAGTCTAAATAAAATAGGCTATCCCACTAGTCAATAATTTAATAGCATAAGTCAATATAATAATTAGTAGCACATAATATAAATATTCAATTACTAAATAATAAATATGCTAAATGAAAAAAATATGGTAGTGACAAGTCTACCCTCCTTATAAAAAAAATTCCTCAAAATTTAAGGAAGAACTAATATTACAACAAGCAATCACAACACGCAAAAAAGAACGATACCTCACGCCTCAAAAAGATAAGGGTATTGCTCGCGCATCTCGGCTTCCCTCTCCCAGGTAGACTCTCCCGGAGAGTGATGCCTCCACACGACTCCACATGACACGTACTAAGGGGATCGTCTGGTTTCGCACCACCTTCTCCCTACGGTCCAGAATTATCACTGCCTGTTCTGGGTAGCAGAGAGTCAGACCCACCCTAATCTCCGAGTGATCCAATAAATGACTAGGATCTTCCATGTATCGTCTCAGCTGCGACACATGGAATACATCATGTACTCCCTCTAGTACAGACGGTAAGTCTAGTCTGTAGGCCATTGCACCGACCCTCGCAAGAACATCGAAGTATCCAATGTACTGTAGACTAAGCTTTTTGCCACCACCAAAGCAAATAGTGCCTTGTGTTAGAGAAATATGTAAGAATACCAGATTGCCAAACTAGAACAAAACGCAGGCTTAAAACTCAATCTAAAATAAAATAATCACAAGCAATGCAAACAAAATCTATACCTCAAACTCCAAAGGTCTCTAGTGGCTATCGGCCTAATGATGTTGTCTGTCCTGCGCTATCCGAAGTCAATCTCTAATAAACTTTACCTTCTCGGCTGCATCCATAATCATATTTGGTCCCAACAAGACTCTCTCACCAATATCATCCCAAGATAAAGGAGTGTGACATCTTCATCCATATAATGACTCGAATGGTGACATATTGATACTGGCCTGGTAGCTATTGTTGTAAGCAAACACTACCATGTGAAGATGATCCTCCTAAGAGCCTCTGAAATCTAAAACACAAGTGCGAAGCATATCCTCAAGAATCTAAATAGTCCTCTCCGACTACCCGTCTGTCCGTGGGTGATATGCGGTACTGAACTTGAGCTGGGTGCCCAAGCTAGCATACAAACTCCTCCAGAAGTAGAATATGAAGTGACTATCCCGATCCGTGATGAGGCTCACAAGATCTCCATACAATATGATAATCTATCGCATATACATCTTCTCTAGCTTCTCCATAGACGTACCCACTTTAAATGGCAAGAAGTGGACCGATTTGGTCAATCTGTCTACGATGACCCAAATCACGTTTTTCCCACCTGGAGAACGCGGAATCCCTGAAACAAAATCCATAGTAACATCCTTCCACATCTACTCTGGAATGGATAAAGGCAGAAGTAAACCACCTGGCCTCTGCCTCTCTGCCTTTACCTACTGGCACACTAAACATCTAGATACGAAGTGCGCCACCTCCCCCTTAAAACCATACCACCATACATGCTCTCTCAGATCTCTATACATCTTGTTGGCATATGGATGTATATAGTACTGTGATCGATGTGCCTCCAGAAGAACCTCTTTGTGCAATATCCCATTTGGCACACACAACCTGGTACTGTGCTGCAATGAACCATCCTCAGCAATAGTGAAGTCCTCGGATAATCTCATCTGAACCTGTGCTCTAAGTCTCCTCAGAGACTCATCGTTATACTACGTAGCTCGAATCATGTCCATCAGATCAGACTGTATCTGCATTCCCCATATCTGTATCTCGATACCTGGTATCAGTACCTCAATACCCAAGCTCTCAAGATTAGACAATAAATATCGATCTTTAGTCAAGCATATAGCCACTGGATACCTACTCAAGGCATCAATGACTACATTGGCCTTCCCAGGATGGTAATGCAATGATATGTCAAAGTCCTTCATCAACTCCAACCATCGCCGTTGTCTCATGTTTAGCTCTTTCTGGGTAAATACGTACTTCAAGTTTTTATGGTCTACGAAGATCTCCACATGCTCTCCGTACAAATAGTATTTTAACAACTTTAGAGCAAAAATGACTACTGCCAACTCTAAATCATGGGTAAGGTAATTCTTCTCATGAGAATGTAATTGCCTAGAAGCATAGGCAATCACCTTTCCGTTCTACTGTAAGACACAACCCAAACCCATTCCTGAAGCATTACTATAGATAGTGAATCCACATAGTCTTGATAGCAATGTTAATACTGGAGATGTCGTCAACCTCTTCTTCAACTCCTCAAAAGCAGCGTGACTCTCCTCTATCTAGACAAACTCCATATCCTTCTTGGTTTGCCTACTCAATGGCTCCACGATCCTGGAGAAGTCCTGTACGAACCTCTGGTAATAACCTGCTAGCCCCAGGAAACTCCTGATCTCTTTAACTAAACTTGAAGTAGCCCATGAGTCCAAATTTTCTTCAGGTCCACTGAGATTCTGTCACTTGTAATCACATGACCATGGAATTCAACCTTGTTAAGAAAGAACTAACACTTCAAAAACTTGACATAAAGCTTATCCTTCCTGAGAGTCTCTAGAACTATCCTCAAGTGTTCCTCATGCTCCTCCGGGGTCTTCGAATACACCATAATATCATAAATAAATACCACCACAAACTTATCAAGATACTGGGGGAACACCTTGTTTATCAGATTCATGAATACCGCCGGGGCATGGTCAACCCAAACGACATCTCCATGAACTCAAACTGGCCATACCGAGTCTAAAAAGCTATCTTGGGAATATCCTCCTTCACTTTCACCTGGTGGTAACCTGACCTCAAGTCTATCTTAGAAAATACCTTCACTCCGCTCAACTGATCAAATAGATCATTAATCTTTGGCAGCGAATATTTTTTCTTGATAGTGAGGTTTTTTAGAGTCATGTAGTCGATACACATACATACCAACCCATCCTTCTTCGGTACAAACAATACCGGAGCACCCTATGGTGATGAACTGGATCGAATGAAGCCTTTGTCCTGTAACTCATTCACCTGATTCTTTAACTCTACCAGTTCACTGTTGTTAACTCTATAGATGTGTTGAGATATCGGCTCTACGTCTGGAATAAAATCTATAAAGAACTCAATGTCTCGGTCTGACGGCAAAACTGGCAACTCCTCCGAACAAATATCCATAAACTTTGCTATCAACGGATGTGACAACTCCTTCTCTTCTACCATGGCTCCATAGATGGCATCCTCGCTCTGTTTTACTGCTCCTTTGGTAATCTCAAAGTCTGGCTCTCCTGGCGGTTGAAACAAAACTATGCCTCCACGATAATTTATACTAGTATGGTGCCTACTCAACCAATCCATCACGAATACAATATCGTAGTTCGAAAGTGGCATTACGAGTAAGAACACACTCAACTCCCGGCCTCCCAGTGCAACTCTTCGATCCTTGCAAACATCACTAACCATGATAATGCCTCCCCCAGTCATGATCTTAAAAGTCCTAGCCAAAGGTTCAGACTCTAAACGTTGCTTAAGATCAAAAGATACAGATACAAAAGAATAGGAAGAACTGGAATCAAATAAAACATAAGCTAGAATAAAATCAAGGAGAACTGAACCTGATATCACTTCTCCGACTGGCACCTCCTCCTCAACTGTCTTGGCGAAAGCACGCCCTCGCAGTGCACCTCTCTACTGCTACTGGAGGACAAAATATTATTGCTGAGTCGGTTAAGGAGGTCCCCTCTGTTGTCCCGCAGGTAGTCTTTCTAGTGCCCTCTGTGCCAGTTTTGCTACCTGGCCTGCCCAAACTCGAGTCACTAGACACTCCCTCAACTGGTGGCCTAGCTCTCCACAGTAGAGGCACACTCTCAGCCTCTTCCTGTAAACCTCCCGTGCATGCCCGATCTTCCTACAGTGAGTACACCGAGGGACCTGCTGTGCCGGACTCGGGGCCTGGTATGTCTGTTACGCTGGTGCTCGGAATGGTGCATGAAATTATTGTCTCTGCTGCTGGAAGGTCCTCTGCTGCTGGAAGTGGAGTTGTTTGGCTGGACCCACACTACGGCAAGCTCCTTTTGTTGTGTCTCGCATCATCTTGTATTTGAGCTCCAAGTCATCCTCTACCCTCTGTGCGTCAATCAGGATATCCTAGAATATCGCTGTGCGGTGTCCTCTAGTGAGGGATTTGATCTCCCTGATCAAATCCTTCCAAAACTTCTAGGCCTTCCATAGAGGATTATGGCCCTCTACAAATCTGCCTAGTCTGCATAACTCTGCTTCGTACTCGTCTACTGTCATGCTACCCTGGACGAGGTCTAGGAACTGGCTCACTAGAGCAATCAGAGCCACATCCGGAAAGAACTTCTCCTTGAATTTTTTTTTGAAAGCTTCCCAAGTCAGTCTTAGCCTCGCGATCCTCGGGTATGTATAAAACCATGTTAGAGCACTGTCGAACATATGGCTGCCTGCTGCCTCCACCTGTAGGCCCTCCAGAATCTGTGCTAGCCTTAAGGCCCTTTCTACGTCCTCGATCCAATCGTCGGTGTACAATATCCCTTCGATGCCTCTGAAGTTCTTGGGTCCCATTCTCTTGAAGTCAATGATAGTACCCGGCCTCGGCTGGTATGGTACGGGATAAAGTGGTACGGTCTGTGGATGAACAAGTGCTACCTTCTCCATAGTAGCTAGTGCTAACTAGTGAGCACTCTCGATGCCCGGACGTAGAATATCTGTCTGCCTCTATTGTGCTGCTATCATCTTCTAGAATATAACAAATATCTGCGTCCCGTCTGCTGGCATAGGTAGTGGTGGTGGAAGATCCTCTGTGACTAATGGAACAATCCTCGAAACTGGTAGTAGAGCACCCCCAAAAACTGTTACTAAAAGGCCCATCTGGACTGGTGAAGCAATCCTCTACCCGAAAGAAGGCGAAATAGTCGTTGTTGTCTCTCTCTGGGTGACGAAGTAATAGACCTCGCCGAAACTGCTCCAGAGCACTGCGATCGGGTCTTCGACGGCAACCTGAAGACAGATTCAAACAAAGAATAAATATTGTGCAAGATACAATAGCATGAAGGAATGACAGTAATATTTCAAAAAAAGTAATTATTCTGAAGGATAAAGATAGCAAATTAAATAGATTAGAAATGTTTCTAGTAGTGATTGAGTATCCTCACATCCTATATCCTAGTCCTATATCCAATAGCCAGTTTATAGTAATACTTTAAGTCTGAGTACTATAATTCGAATACTTCTAGACCTGCATGGGCCACCATAAAAATGTATCACGATCCGCACCCAGTGTATGGGCATGAGTACGTGGTTATGTCCAGCCTATGCCGTAGCAACGACGGTAGAACGCTATCTAGGTCAACAATACTATCTAAACATCTCACATAATATATATAATGTACATGTCAAGATATCTCAACTCCCAAATGGATGATAATATGATAATATGATAATGGTAAACAATACTCAATTACAATAACAAACTAGAGAAAGATATGGCATGATATGGAATAGAAGGAAAGAAATAAAGTCACAATACATCACAAGTCCAAGTCTAATCTCAACACAAGATCTCAAATAATAATAATACAATGCCAAAGTATCAATCTGACATATACAATATCATAAATGAACTAGCTAAGTCTCAACGACTGATGGTACTAACTCAAAACGCTCTACAGATGCTAACTCAACCGGCTCGCCATCCTGTGGCACGTAGTGCTTAGGACACCAGTCCTCTAATAAATCATCTGAAAACTATATCCAATCAGAATTGGATCGAAGTACAACCCAAATAGCAGTTCCAATAATTGACAGAAACTATAAAACAGTAATAGCAATAAAAATAAATAATAAAAATAACTGAACTAGCAAATATCACAAGAAAAAGATCATGGTAAAATGGTAAGAAATAGAGAACAATATTGTGAGGAACATCAATGTAATAAATTTGAATAAAGAAAATAATATAATAAATATGCCTTAAAATATTAGTAAGATAATGTGATCGGCTTGGGCCTAATACGGGCTATATATAAAAGGTGAGCTATCATGATCACACATGAGTTGCATGATCTTCTAATTATCACTGGCTAAACTAAATCATGGGCTATAAGGTATAATCATATATCTAGTATTACTTTCCCAACCCCTGACTAGTACACAGATCCAAATCACGATATGTTATAACACGTATATCACACTGTACGGTCTATAATATCATGCACTATGATCATGGTCTATATAATCACTAAGATGTCACAGTAATCACTGAGTAATCATGAAGCATGACACGACGATCATTGAGTAATCACGATAATAATATCTCATGACCAAGATCTATGTATACCAATCCGTGTAACCATCGTGTCAGGAATCAAATATCTCAATACTAAATATATAAACCATATAGGCTATTAAATAAAAAACTATCAGAGAATGTACTCGCCTCTGATCCTGAGCAAAAGATGTATATCCCAGTATCCAAGCTGGTGTCACATACACCTATATATGAATGGCATGTCAAATCGGTGAAAAGAATGATAAATGAGCTATAAATGCAGTAAATATGATTTTCGAGGTCAAGGCTAGGTCACTCTAGTTAAACTAAGTCAAACTAGGTTTTTACCTTGGTTTTAGGTCCATACCTAGATTAAAGATTCATTACAAGTCCACACTAGTTGATACTAGGTTGTACTAGGTCATATCTAGGTTCCAGGGCCAATACCTTGAAGGGATTACTATACTAGCTAATATCAACTACAATATATATATATATATATATATATATATATATATATATATATATATATATATATATATATATATATATATATATATATATATATAGTATCTAAGTTATGGACTAGTATTTATTTATTACCTTAATTATGACAATACCTAGATTATATCCCAATACCTAATATCTATACTCACCTCATGGTATCTTGAGATACTCACCTACTCAATAATTCATAACTCATTTTCTAAAGTCAATACCTTAACACCAATGTTAGAGCCTTTATAACCAATTGACCTAACCTATGTGGCCACACCAGTTATTTGCATTTCATAAACTTGCACCCACATGCTCCTTGTATATACTGATACTCCAAATTGAATGATACCAACACCAACATCTAATACTCTCACCCAAGCATTGATACAAACCTTAATATAGATACACTCTTATACCAATACCTTTTATCTCAGAGGATATATATATATATATATATATATATATATATATATATATATATATATATATATATATAGACACACACACACACACACACACACACACACACACACACACACTTAAGCTTCTCATATATCCTAATCTTTAATACCTCATACAACACTTATCTCCAAAGCCATTTATTTTAATATCCACCGATACCTACTTGCAGACTTGAACACGAGCCAACTTCCCACAGAATACACACAACAGTATGTACTAATGCTTCTTGTCCCAATCAATACTCAAGCTCCCTTACACCTCCTACTGCTATATGTCATTGTTGTTATTCTTTTATTTCATTGATGCTACTACTCTGTTTAATTGTAACTGCTACTTAATTGCCTATTCCAACTGATCTTGTAAGTAAGTTGCTGATACTTGACAGTCCTCCCTGAGCCCCCTTCAAGTCATTGTAGGTCCTCACGCAATAGTTTGCTGTGTTGGTACTATTGACTGCTGCTGCTACTCCTTTTGACCATTCCCAGTAGCTGCTACTACTGCTCCATTGTTCTGATAATCTCGGGTATCAGTGATACCCTTGCACCAATTCCCCCTTACAACAAAATACTATGATCTTGCCTCACGTTGCTGCTGCAACACAAACTTCCCTTAAACTAATGTGCCCACAATTCCTGCAGCTCCTGCTGCTGTTGCTTTACTTCCTTTCCTTAGTACTGCAGCTCCCTCTCTGTCTACTTCCCTCACCTGAGCTCACATACTGCTACTTTGCTAAACTTAGTGTACCCACTGCTATAGCTGCTGTAATTATCTTTTAACACATATCATTGCACAGAGTGCAATGATACTCATTCTCCCCCTTATCACACCCAATAGTTCACACCAATAGCACACACACATCCATTACACACATATAAACATATACTAATATTAATACAATATAAATACAATATCTATATGATACTATAGATAAACACACTCTCACTAACACTAATATCATTTCATCAAACACCTTGAGTATACAATTAGGAATTTCCATGATACACTCTCATCCAACAAGCCAAATCCCCCAAAATGAGTCACGTATCATACTATATTACAAGATACTATGATACGCTCTACTCGTGTCCAGTTATGGATATATATCAAGTCCTAAAACTCTAATCTATGTCAAATTAGATCTAATTGGTCTCATAACACACACTTGATGTGTCAATCTCGTAATTCCCCCTAGTTGGACATAAATTACCATGTACATTCCATAATACAAGTCATATAAACCTAGTTCTTGGTCCTATAGATAGCCCTAAGCCAAGGAATGATTTCTAATAGTTAAATGCATGAATTATAGTCTAAATTATAGTAAAAATCTAGAATTTACCTATTGGAAGATAGATTCCTAATGAAATAATCAATTACATAATTAGGACACAATCTCCTTGTCAATTCCTCCTCCTTCAAGTGCTTCTTGCAATCCAAGTTCCAATGCTTCTTAGATGATGAAATTTAGAGAGAATGTATGTGAATTGGGTTAAATTTGTTGGAAGAATGAGTCAATTTGGAAAAAAACATAATCGAGGATCTAAAATGAATGAACTAATGAGAGGAGAGATAGTGAGACCTCCTCTAATAGGGGGCCCCTTCCCAAGCAATGTACAATATTCATGATATCCCTACTAGCTAGTCATGAGGTTTAATTAGGAAGAACTATATTAGAAAGCATCTAATTCTACATGAAACTAATATCTCCTTAATTAATTAAGAGAATGGGTCTAATGGGCCTAGTCTATTGGGCTTAATGTGTCATGACAATCTAATGGGTCCACTAATAATAAGTCTAAATAAAATAGGCTAGTCCACTAATCAATAATTAAATAGCATAACTCAATATAATAATTAGTATCACATAATATAAATATTTAATTACTAAATAATAAATATGCTAAATGACAAAAATACACTCATGTAGAAATATGGTAGTGACACCGACACTCGATGGCGCAACCGAAGGATCAAAGCTGATCGGCTGATACAACCATTGACTGGTCCCTTTGACCGGGCATGGTAAGAGCAGCCTAGTTTTGACCAGGCCGGTCTTAAGGTAGGCTTCTGGCCGCACGAGCCATATAACATAATGAGGCAAACCCATGTGTGTGTATTTTAATATTTAAATTCTTTAATTATTGGCTTGTATTCATGTGATATGTTAGCTCAAATGGTAAGTGTGGTTGGGTTTTATTAATGGAAAAGTTTTAAATCTCACAAACAATATTTCTTTTTATCATTATTTAAAAAAATTCCTTTGGAACTATTCTCGAACTCGGGGATGGACGAAGGGGTAAAATGGTGCTTCGATGGTGCCTCTTTGAGAGACTATTATAGTTTTATCGTAGCCGAGCAGGTGGTCTTGTAGGGTCTGTCATGCCCCAGTCCCAAAATATCGAGGGACTAGCCACCTGGCAATAGCCAGCAACACACACTAATGGACAAACCCAATTTAATGGATCCACCAGGGCGTACTTAAGCTGTAGAACAATAATCAGGGTCTGCTATACTAATCTCATCCACAGAATGAATATATCAATAACAACAAAATAAAATAAACATCATCCAGTCAAAAGTAAATAAAATCAGGGAACAATCCGATATTAAGTCTGTTATAATTGTTCATTTAAACAAGACTAAAAGAGTTTATTTGCCACAAAAACTGAGCATAGAGAAGCAGATGTTCAGAAAAAATCCTCAGCGATCACCTCGTCCTCAGGGTCTGGTACTGTTCCTGCTAATGCTCCTATTCCGTATACCTCTGGATAGACCTCGTCTGCTAATCCTGGAGACATAATCCGGATCCAGGTCCTCAGGGGACATAGCAAGGTACAGATAATACAAGCCAAAATAATGCAGTGCAGCAATAAATGAAACAATAGGGTAAATAAATAAACCAGCTAAGTGATATGCAAGTGAGAGTTTTATTCATACTCGGGCTGAGACTACTATAGGATCAGTGTCGGAGAAACCTATAGCAGTATTCTCTCGAAGGGCCAGAACTTGCGCCAAAGCTCGGTATCAGAGACTAAGACACCTCCAGATGATAATATTTAAAATATAATCAGCCTTTGATATGGTAATACTCTCCCCACCCAATGTAATCTCACGTCACAGTTTTATAATGTCTCATGTCCATGTCACGCAAGATCAAACTAATGCAATAAGTCTGAATAAATTCTAAGCATGTAAAAATGTATATGTCATAAACCTGTATCCTATACAGAATTACCTTGAATATTTTGGGAAGATTCTGTCTCATGATTCGTGTCAGGTGTCGTGGGTATAATGTACTTGATATAGCAAGTACGAGAATGTAAATGTCACGATATCCATCTCTAGGTGACGTTACACAACTCCGCGTACGGTGTTGGCACCCGACTATAATCGGACGCTAAGTAAGTCACACGGTCCTAGGTTAAGTATGTATAACAGATAAATAAGACAAGGAATTATGTAACAAGAACTGCAAGCTTCGGCAAGGTACACTTGCCTGGGGTTCTGGCTCCAACTGTAGCTCTGACCTCAGTGGGATTTGTAGGTACTCCTCCGGTTGCTGAAATAGACATCACCATCAGATTCAAAAAATATCAAAAAGCTAGAAACGCCTGTCCTTGAGTCCAATTTGGATACAGGGACAAAAATGACAATTTATGGTCAAAGCGGGGTCCACATGTGGGCCGCTTTGCACCGAAAAATGTGTCAGAACCAAAGGTCTCAAAATTTGTCAAACTTAGTGTCAACAGGTCCAGAACGTTGATACAAACCCAACGGAACTTCCAGAATTGGATTCCGATGAGCCGATCACAAAATCGCCGTCAAGTGGAGCTGTGGGGCCCATAATACGCGATTTTGTCAACTTTCTCAGAATCGAACCAAACTTGTGTCACAGGACCAGCGTATTGCTACGAGTGCGATGGTGCAAGTTTCATTTCGATCCGACATGTGTACACAAAGTTACGACACATTCCAGAACGGACGGATACGGGACGTTGTCGGCAGATACGCGTTGATTCCGGTGTGCATGCAGATCCAAATCAACTTCTGCAAAATCTCGCACGTCCGTATCAACGGCGCGCACGTTTCGGTGAAGACCGCACACGACCATGTTCTCCTGTTTGGCGGGGCGTACTCAGTTTCGGGGTGAAACAGGGTATTGTTTTTCCTATTTTTTGATCGAGGTTCGCGATCGCCACAGGACGCGATACACCGAACGGGTTGCACGGACATCGAGGGGGTCACACAGCCTACGCGTCACAACTGACAGAACCAAAAATGGGGCAACAAGGAGAGAGAACGGGCTACTTGAACAGGGCTCCGTGGAAACTGAAATTCCTGTGTCCGCGAGTCGACACAAGACACTGCGACACGATACGGTGCACTGTTCAGCCTAGGGTTAGGGTTTGCTGCTCGAGTCGTCGGAGCTGGCCGGAGCTTCGCCGGAGGGGCTCGCTGGGGCTGCCGACGGAGGACGGCGAGGCAGGGACGGCTCAGGCGGAGGCTGTCCGGCACCGGGGCTGCTGCTGGGCTCGGGTGTTGGCCGGAGATGCTGCGGGAGGGAGAACGACAAGGCGGAGGCAGCGCTGGAGGGCAGAGCGGGCTCGGGAAGGGTCGTTGAGGAAGACGACGGTATGGCGGAGCTAGGGCAGCGGGGGTCGTCGGGGAAAAGTGGGGCGGAGGAGGAGGGGTTTTTATAGTCGACCGAGGGAGAGGGAGAGGCGGCCGGTGCGGGGAGGGGAACCAGAGCGGCGGGCGGTTGCGGGGAAGAGGAGGCGGAGCGGCACAGGGGACGCGAAGCAGCGCGGGGTGCCGGAGCGGCGCGACGGCCGGGGTCGGTTACAGGGAAGAGAGAGGGTTTCGGTGGCGGGCCGGGTCGGGTCGGGTCGGGTCGGGTTGGCCGGATCCGACCCGTTCTAATAAGCAATGAATGCGGGTCGGGTTAACGGGTTTCGGGTCGGCGGGTTAGACCCGAATCTGACCCGCTAAGGTTTGGTTCGATTTAGCTAAACCGGTCTAGGATGGTTCGGGTTGGTTTGGTTCAATTGAACCGGATTTAATTCTAGGTTTATTTTGGTTTAATTATAACTTGGTTGTTAGGGCTTTAAAAATGTTTCCGGGGTCCAATAAATTCCCGAAAAATTATCCTATGTCTAATTTTTCATTTTACACCAGAAAATATTATTTTCATAATATTTTAATATTATTTAACATAATTTAAAAATTATTTAAATTTAAAATACCTTTGTTTTAATTACAGAAAAATCCCAAAAATTTACAGAAAATTATGAAAATTCCAAATTAAAAATTCTTAAAAAATCAGGGGGTTTGCAGGGTCATCATGCTAGGGCATTGCGTAGGGTAGCCTCACTTCATTGCCTGCAGGATAGTTCGGCCACCTAGCCTCGCCCAGATTCTCATATAGCCTCACAACAGTTGTGTGGTAGCTCCGCCCATGATGCGTGGTAGCTTCGTCACGGTTTCGTTAATCGACTAATTCCTGGATTGCTAATTTTGACAATTACTAATGCTGAATGTTGATTATAGGAGCAATAATATTTGTATTTTGAAAAAAAACAACCATTAAATAATCCATGATGTCTCTTTTCTCTTAAAGAAACCATAATATTTTCTTATTAAAACATATTTTACGATATTATCTTTACTCCTAAATTTGTTGAAAAAGTCCGTGAGTTTGTTAGGCCCAAATATCATACATCTTCTCCAATGGTTATCCTTGGTTATCCATATTTTTCTGTTTTATGTGCCATTTTTAAAATATAGTAACTCAACTATAAAAATATATCTCAAACTGTTGATGTTTATATTTATTTTATCATACATATCATTTAAAAAAGGCTTTTATATATTACATATATTTATTTATATAGAAAATCAACTAAAAAATATTGTGGGACCAATTTTTATATGCCACATAGATATATAAAAATTCTATCACGGGCTCTACATGTCAAGGTGTTATATGAGTCGGGTAGGGCCAGCCCAATCCCTGAGTTGATAGGGTTTGACTAGGCTTGTATGAGGCAGGGTCTGCCCGGTTAGGAGATCGGGTCCGGGCAAGACGAGCTCAAAGAGTAAAAACCAAACCCGGCTCAGCCTACAACCTGGTGAAAACTGGATCGGGCTTTACTAGTTTTGGTCTAGGTTGGGTTGGATCTAGGCCGGGCACTGGTTGGCCCGAGTTTTATTTCAAGAAAAAACATTAAATATTTGGTTTTGCCTAAGGCATTGGGCTTTGAGCCTTTGACTAAATAAAAAAATAGTAACATATATTTAATTAAGAAAATTTTAATATATGTTATTATTATTACATAGGGGTTTGTTTGACTTAAGTTTTATGTTTTTTTCTTTCAACATATTTGACAGTCGAAATGTAAAACATAAGTCGCATAAGAAAAATAAAATACATATCTAACAATAATAACATATATTAAAAATGATACATGGTAATTGAGACTAATGATAAATAAAATAGTAAGTATAGAAGAATTGTTGTAGCTAATTCTTTGAACTGAAATGTGAATTACCTATACTAACAGCTAAATAAATTTAAATATACATTTCTTTAAGAAAATTTAAGATACTAGATACAATTATCTAGATGCCTACATAGTTTTCAAGTGCTATAGTTAGGTGACTATTTGATTCGTTTCCCACAATGCATGCATTAAAAAAGAGTTGCACAATAGTGTCTTCTTTCTGTTAAAAATACGTGCGCTCTAATACCACGTGTTAGGCGCGTCATGGAAGCATTTTGCCAACCCACCTGAGATGACCAATCAATTTACGAACACCAAGCATAGATGAAGACAAGTATATGGCGGTGACTACGTCACCAGGACAAATCCTAACCTTTATAACTCAGATGAAATTACAAGATTGCAAAAACAAATGTTCAAACCCTTTGCCCTAATAGGTTCAACCCCCTCACCACACTCAAGAAGAAAGGCAGAAGATTATAACTGAAATCACTCACCAACATGTAGCAATCTTCCTAACCGAAGTTGACGACTCATCGATTAGATCTCCTTCTTCCTTCTTTCTTGGATGGCGAAGTCCTAAGAGCAAAGCACGGACTTTCTTTTAGATTTTCTGTGGACGATCACCCCGAATCTTCAACTTGTGCTTATTCTTTGTGCCTCCACCCTCCTCCCTATTTATAGGATAAAACCTATTTTAGGTCATAATATGATTTCCTAAATAGGAAACCCTAAAATAATAATCCTTACACCTAAAATAGCCAAACACCAATTATGGACGTCCAAATATGTCAGATTAAATATTTGATACAAATTTAAAATCTAATCAAATCTTACATTTAATGTAGATTTCTAAATTGTATCAAATCAAATCTTTGACCATATTTGGGCTCCAAAATTTACCAAATCCAGACTGGGCCCCAACACTTTCAGGATGATATTTATTATAAACACCGCAAAAGTAGTGCCAAACTTTTGATCTTGGTAATTATGATTCACTCCTCCAACATAGCCTTGTACCCCGTTAGGTTGTGTGGGTTGAGGTTGTTGATCTTGTGGTTGCGTGGGTTGAGGTTGTTGATCTTGTGGTTGCTGCGGTGGTTGTTCATCTTCCATGGTTGTGAATAAGAAGCTACTTCACCGAATAGAATATGAGATTGCTAGCAAGGGTTAGAAAACTAGAAAGAAATTTTATTGTGGTAAATTTTGATTAATCGGTCTTATTTATAGCAATTTTTCCGATGCTGAATGACCACAATACCCTTAGAATATGGTTGTCATGGGGGTATTTTGGTTATTTTTAGAAAATAACCAAAATACCCCTTATTAACGTTCAAAAATGATTAAAATGGGGGTAATTTGGTAAACTACCAACCACAAATCAATAATGACCTTGAATATGGTTGTTGGAGGGTTTTTTCAACATATCCCCTACCTTGTTTTGATAACAGTTAGGAAGAATAAAATGGTAAAACACCCCTTGGCAGTTAATGACAAAGGGGGGCATGCATATTGAGGGGACTGGGTCGAGAGGGTAGGATTGGGCTTCAGTTTGTGCCAGACCCAGGTCACCAACCTGGCCGGGTCGACTGAATTCGGGGTGAAATTCAGATCGGGCCCGGTAAGGGAGATAGGTTGGGCCAGGTCCGGTCGTAGGTTTCTACGAAGACAAAAAGGATGATCAACAATACCTCATTTTGAAGCTTATAATTATAGATTAAGATAAGTTATGAATCATGTATAAATTTTGGACGAAAAGGACAAAAAAAAAAAACCTCATTTTGAAGCTGATAATTATAGTTTAAGAGATTTAATGAATCAAGTATTAATTTTAATATGGCAATGATATAATAACTAGCAGGGAATATATTTATGGTCAACTGACTTGGGACATATTTTTACCTCTCAATTAGTAATAATGTGTTCTTTTTAGTTAAAATATTCCCTTGGCAATACCTTAGCTATAACCCAATTAGTATTCAATCCGAGTTAGAGTTAAGTATCAAGATGAAATTAACAGTACAATTGAGTACAAATCCATTATAAGTTCAATAAGTCGAATATACAAATAGCTCAAACTAACTCAGAGTATAATATTTCCCTTGAATTTAATGTGACCATATAAACTACAAATAGCTCAAACTAACTCAGGCAAAAAGAAGAAAAATATGACAAAAGTTAAATATGTAAGATCATATAACCATAAAATTTGGCTATTGGGGGTTTTATTTAACCTAATACCTCCCAATATTTTAATAACGATTATTATAGGGTAAAATGCTAAAACCTCCCCAACCCCCAATAATTAGTTTCAAACAGAGGGAGGGCCACTACAAGGGGTGGGGGACAGATGATGGCTAGACTAGGTTTAGAATCAGGTCGGGCACAGTTTAGACTGTATAACACCCAACCTGACCCAAAGCTGAAGATGGACTTGGCTGGCCCATTGATCGGGAATGGGCCGAGCAGCCAAAATTGACCAGGACGATCTCAAGGCGAACTTCATACCGCACATCACATTTAACACGTTGAGAAAAACCCTATGTGTGTGTCTTTTAATATTTAAATTCTTTAATTATTGAATTGTATACATGTGATGTGTTAGCTCAAATGGTAAGTGTGGTTGAGTTTTATTAGTGGAAAATGTTTAAAGCTCATAAACATTTACTTTTATCATTAGTTTTTTTACAAAAATCCATTTGGAACTAAGCCACAAACTCGGGGTAGAGGAAGGGGTAAAGTGGTGCTTTGATGGTGCCTATATGAGGGACTATAGTATTCATTGTAGCCAAGCGGGTAGCCTTGTAGGGTAATTATTTTAGGCATTGTGCAAGGTAGCCTCATTGTGTAGCCCCGCTACCTTGCCTCTCTCCCACTCAACAGAACCAATATGTTCATTATGTGAGTGCAAACAATTATTATATGTGGTCTTTCTAGTCTTATCTTAGGATCTTGCATCTACATGGCATAAAATATGTGTCTTGCAAGCATAAATGTGCAACGCAATAGAGTAACAGAGTTGATCTTACTAAATACTTACCATCTATCCTTCCTTGTCAGATACAACAATGACAACAACATAGAATGAATCGAAAGACTCTATAATCAAAGTGTCACGAGTGTGTCTCTACAGAAGATAAACGTTAGGCCCATAAATATAAATAGTTTGCAGTGCACTATTTTCTGACAACATCCTCGATAAACCTGCACACAGATGGACATTAGCATGCATCCTATAAATTATATGTTGGTCACTAGCACCATAATCCATCTTGGATTGTACATAGATTAGAGGATGATCCTCTTAGTGCAGGTAACGAGCTCCACTGAAAGTTCCTGAATCACCAAATGCTAGTTCAACAACAAACTACTGCACTAGTACATTAGCACTGTTCTCCCGGTCCGATACGATCACGGTGCCACGATGATCGCTCGAGAACATTTTCTTGTGCACAAGTTGTCCATGACCATGCAAATGCATAAACATCTAGACTTTACATATATGTATGGTAAAAACTGATATATGCTACACTATCTCTCTTACCATAATACCATACTTACGCATTTCCAGTCCAGAGATATTGCCTTAGTGACCCAAGGGTCCCAATACTTTTTATTGTGTATCTTTGAAACCTAATGTGATAGTTTTCCCGCCTAAGCGATATAACAATATTCTATATGATAACTCTAAAAATAGTAACATACTCCAAGTAATAGGATACTAAAAATGCATGAAGTCTACATATGTACAACAATTTGATAATACAAATGCAATGATAAGAACTTCTCTAAATTACCAAGTCTATAGCAGGAGTTTAAAGTTCCATGTTTTAAAGCAGTATTACGAAAGGCTATCTCATACAACCAGTTAATAATCCATGTTCTATATAATATGATACAAAATGATATTACTCTCGTATCTATATTGGTTCTTTTATTTATTAGCATGCATCTACTTATAAAATAACAAACTAAACATGCAGAATCTATTTGTTAAGTGTAAAGGTAAAGCAAGAAAAGGTTCATCGAAACAACCCACCTAAATGAGTACTCTGCCTTGACCAAACAGATCTCTAAACAATCCTCTAAATGAGATCAAGTACAAACGACACTTTGAACCAAGAAACCATCTCTCTGGACCAAGTGGAGATGGTCGTTACACATGGGCCAAGCAGCCCAGGTTTGACCGGGCCGATCTCAAGGCGGGCTACGGGCCGCCCGTCCAATATAACACCTTGAGACAAACCCAATTTGTGTGTATTTCAATAATTAAATTCTTTAATTATTTACTTGTATACACGTGATGTGTTAGGTCAAATGGTAAGTCTCATTGGGTTTTTTGAGTGAAAAGGGTTCAAATCTCATGAACAATATTTCTTTTTATCATCATTTTCTAGATAAATCCCTTTGGAACTAGGCCTCGAACCCGGGGAGGGGGGGATGGAAGAAAGGGGTGAAGTGGTGCTTTGATGGCGCCTCTATGAGTGACTATAGTATTCATCGTAGCCAAGTAGGTGGACTTGTAGGGTCAATATGTTAGGACATTGCGCAGGGCTGCCTCATTGCGTAGCCTCGCAGGATAGCCCCATCACCTATCCTCGCCAAGCTTCTCTTGTAGCTTCACAGTAGTTGTATGATAGCTCCACCTATAATGCGTGGTAGCTTCGTCACAGCTCCATTGATTGTCTAACAACTTGATTGCTTAGTTTGACAATTACCACTATTGAATGTTGATTAATATTAGCTACTCAGTATGCAGTTATGCTAATTTGATTACCAAACTTTTTGTTGTTTCTACCACATTCTTTTCTATAGAAATTGCTTATTCCAACATCAACATCATTAACAACAACAACAAAGCTTTTATTCCAAATAAGTCATATAACCTCCTGGTGATGTCGCAGGTTGAAGATTAACTATGATCATGCATGTCTAGCGTTATTGCTTATTAGTCCTTCGGAGGCTTGGATTAAGCATGTCTACAACATTTCATAATCTTCAAAGGATCAAACATTCAAATCAAATTTTGATTAATGGGTTGGGTAGGAGAAGGTATTATGTTGCCTTTTGTCTACTGCAACCTGAATTTTTTATCGGTTCTTTCTGTAAATTTTGCATAAAAGTCAATATCCTCATACTCTTGTAAATATAAAAACTACATATTTCGTTCCAAGTAATGCTTTGACATACTAAGAAAAATTCTAGTAAGAGTTGGAAAAATTCTAGTAAGAGTTGGGCAGGACGTTCACTCTCTTACACAATGGAGGCCACTGTCCTAGGCATGGGCCTTCATGTTCACCCAATAACCCCATCCAGATAAGTATATTTAAAATAATCGCTATAAGTACCAATATCTTGTAGCTACTTCAAGTTGTGAAACAATCTTTACTCTCTTGTCAACCTGCTTTATAGAATTACTGGCACTTATCACTTGGCAATGTGAATTTATTGTTTTTTTCTTCTCAGCCTAGGATACTGATGGCAATGGATAGAGATGGATTGTTGCCACCCTTATTTTCGGATATTCACGAACGTACACAAGTTCCTGTCAAGAGCACAATTCTGACTGGAAATTTTTTTGCAGCTTTCCTAGCTTTCTTCATGTTCGTTTCACAATTGGCCGGAATAGTAATATTTTACATGAGTATTTTTTATCTTTAATATGCTGAATACACATTGTTCTTTTGCACAATTGTTTGTAAAATTAGTAGGAGCAAAGTATTTTAATCATATACAGTAGATGGAACTGAGTTGGAACTGCAATACTATGTTGTGCAGGTTAGTGTTGGCACGCTGCTTGCATTTACTGTTGTAGCAATTTCAATCTTGATACTAAGATATGTTCCTCCAAATGAGGTACCTCTACCATCGTATCTCCAACAGTCAATCGACTCGGTATCATTTCAGTATAGTATCGAAGAAAAAGAGAGTGGGAGTTCGAAAATTCTTGCTAGAACGGTCGATAAGGACAGTGATTCCATTGAGTACCTCTTATTTTAAAGGAGAACGATTCAGGTAACAAGTAGGAATTGCATCAATTTCACCTATTTTGTGCACATTCATATATTAATGTGCTGTTCCTGTGAGTAATTCCCTTCATTTAAGCTTTGCAGATAAAATGAACGAAGAAAAAAGCATCATTTTCCTCCTTGCATGTGTAAGTTTTCCTGTTGAAAACATTTATATATTTTTCAGTGATTGCATTCTATATCGTATTAAGCATCCACTTGGGATTGATATGATTAGCTTTTCCATATGAACTATATCCTATCAGGTTATGCAGAAAAGTTTCCATTGTTTATTTTCAGCTATAAAATATCTTCTCACCGAAATGGTTGATTAAGTTGATTGTTGAAGTCATGGTAAGTAGTTGAATTGGTTTAAATTGGCAAAGTCAAGTGAAAGAACAGAAAAGTGGGGAGGGGATGATGGAATTGTAGTTCATACCGCATTTGATTCTATTGTTGGGACACTAAATCTCGAATCGTGAGAATATGACTGGAATTACTGTATTTTATTATGTTTTTGACCATGCTGCATCAGTGAACTAGTATTCTACTTACCCATATCAAGATAGGTAGACTAAGCTCTAAATACATCCAATATCACACCTGTGGTGTCACACTTCATGACAAATATGATCATCTCAGCAAGAAGTTGTGTGAGTATCAGACACATTCTGGTCTCTATAAAATCTGCAGATTTTTTTTGATTTAGAATGACTGCTTCCAATTATTTTTTTCACCTGTAAAAGTATCTTTATGTGGAACAACAATCTACATTGTTGCTTGCATATTGAAATCTAACATTCAGTGTCGATCATACTCGACAGAGAGCCTGTTGAGACATTTGACATGGATGTGTTGCAAAGATCTTTCACAATTATGTCAATGTATATGATGGTATTCTTATTTATTAGTTTGTTGTTCAACTTTCAGTTTTGCACAATACTCAGTATGTTATGTTGGTGGCTTTCTCCTACTGGGAGGATTGGTAGTGCTTTCTTGTATTGATCAAGATGATGGCCGGCATAATTTTCAGTTCTGAACAATACTCAGTATGAATCATTAAATTTAGTACAAGTAATTTATTTAAATCAGTTGATTCCTTGAAACTAATTTGATAACTTGCAAGAATTTGCCCTTTCTCCAGGATTCACTTGTCCATTTGTCCCTCTACTGCCAATCTGTTAGGTTCTTATAAATGTGTGCTTACTAATAAACCTTAGGTGAGTAGAGTACAAACCCAGCCTTGTGTTGCTTTCATCATGTTATATTGTAAATTTTGTATTATTGAAGTCATGTTCTGTTGTATTGATTTGATAGAAAATTGTATAAATACAAATTGAGACTTCTTAGGAATGCCAAATTAGAAAAGGAAAAATAGAAGTAAAAAAGACAGTAAGAAGATAAAATCTTGAAATTAGAAATTTGCATAATGTGTAAAATCATTGAACTTTCACATTGTTGAACTGAAAAGTCCGTAGGTCGTTTCCTCCTGAACTACGACGAAATGTTTTTTCTATGACTTGTCTGAACTTTCCGATACAATCAAATTTCTATGTTGTTCATGCTTCTTATCCAGTTTAGAAATAGCACTGGAATAACTACCTAATCTTTTACCTCCGCTGAATTTCTATTCTCCAGTGCTGGCACCTGGATACGCGTTTCTATATGGTTGTTGGTTGGGGTTGTCATATATCTATTCTATGGCCGATGCTACAGCTCATTGACTGATGTAATTAATACGTAGCTTAGAGTACCAACCTTGTATGGTGTACTAGTTGGTGTTGTACTATTGAATATGCTTATATTGCCATCATTTATAGCTAATTGATCAATCCATGCCTGCAGAGGGAGAATAAGTGTGCTAAGTCACAAGCATCCTTGTCAAGTAAATTGTAAATATGTTTTAAATGTACTCGTGCTAAAAATTCATGTTTTCAGCTGGAACTGTCTGAGAGAAACATTTGCTTTTTACCTTCACTATAGTGGTGTTCGAGTTCAAATTTCTACTATTTTTCCTTTTTATTTCGTTTTTTTTTCTCCCCATTGCTATATATTATGGAAAAGGCCAAGGGTCTCAAATGCCAGCATATCAAGGGACCTATATGTGTGTAGATCTTGAGGCCCAAATAAGATGATTAGATGTTGATCAATGTGCGATCCTTCTTTTTTTAAAATAAATAAATATAAAATATAAAATATAGAAGTCGGGGCTCCAAATTGAGCGAGTTCTTACAATGTAGAAATTATAAGGTCCAGACTACAGTTACTATGGTTGGGAAGGGATTACCATGGAATCCAATTGAGCGTTACTATGCTAAAAAAAGAGTTCCTACATTAGGAATCTAGAATCTCGAAATTGAGATGAGCCTTACAATTGATGCTCTAAGCAATACAAAATAAGTGGAGCTGCTTTCTAACTTAGGAATACAATCGAGATTCCACTGTTTCATATACGATTTCAACTGCTACCAAGCAACAGGTAGAGAGCCATTCCATATAGTAGTGTTATATAAACACAACTCAATACATCTCTGGAAATAGCATCAGTTAGGAATAAAATTGAGCAAATACTCTCAAATTGGTTAAGTCACCAAAACTGGGGACAATACCATCCAGTACTATTTATACTTGGTTTAATATTGCATCATTTAGGTCTAGGCAATATGGATTGCATAACCCTCATCTATTTTTAGGTCTAGTTCAATTTTGCATCACTGATGGCCTGAACCAGCCCAACAATAAAGGCATAGAATTTGGGAAGGAAATTTTCAAACAAATTCATTTTCGCACACACACTAATGAGATAAACTAATCTAGAATGCACACTATTGAGATAAACTAAAATAGAACGAAAGAATCCAAATATAAAGGAGATAAATCGGAACATGGTTCCCAAGAGCAGATATGTCGAATTTGCTTTGTGCAACGGTTGAATTAAAGACTCCAGCAGATTGTTCTGCTAATTTGATTAGCGAACTTTCAGCAATTTCTACTACTTTCTTTTCTATAGCAGATTATTTTGCTTAGCAGTTCGTCTATTATTTTCTTATATTTGTTTTCGTTGTTGAGATTTTAATCTCTAGCAAGATATAATCTTCCACAATCATTCTCGACAATTATTTGATATTAATATTAATCGAAGTTTCCTATTACTGGATTATGAAATCAGTCAAAAACATTATTTGATAAAATCTATGTTTCTATAAGTGGTGCCAAGGTGTGTTCTATTTCTTTCTTCTATATCTAAACCTAGTTACTGGTTAATCATTTTCAGTATCAACAAATAATGGAAGCATTAAATACTTCAGAAACTAGTTCTCTAATGTTCTTCACACTAATATTGTTTTCCTTGCGATCTTTTAATCATATACATGTTTAAGTATGTCATTGAAGTTCTACTTGTTGAAAATCAGACATGTCCTGCAAGCGTTTTGACACCGTGTCTGAGAGTGTCCGTATCGAAAATTTTAGGCCAACCCACCTGAGATAACAAACCTCTGTCTAACGAACACCAAGCACAGATAAAGACAAGTATATGGCGGTGATTACGTCACCTGGACAAATTTTGACATGTATAACTCAGGTGAAATTACAAGATTAACATAATCAATATTGAACCATTTTTTCTAATAGATTTAACCCCCTCACCACACTCAAGAAGAAAATAAAGAGATTACAATTGAAATCACTCACCAACCCGTAGGAATCTCCTTGGGTGAAGGCGATGACTCCTCGATCAGATCTCTTTATTTCTTCTGTCTTGGATGACGAAGTCCTAATAGAAAAGCATAGACTTTCTCTTAGATTTTTTGTAGATGAGCACCCCGAATCTCCGACTTGTATTATATCTTTGTGCCTCCACCCTCCTCCTATATTTATAGGGTGTGAAATCATATTTTAGGTCATAATAGGATTTCCTAAATAGAAAACCTTAAAATAAAAATCTTATTCAACCTAAAATAGTCCAACACAAATTATGGACGTCTAGATATGGTTGAATTAAATATTTGATACAAATTTAAAATCTAATCAAATCTTATATTTAATGTAGATTTTTAAATTATATAAAATCAAATCTTTAACCATATTTGGGCTCCAAAATTCACACCCAAACAATCTCCCCCTCCAGTCTGATGAGAGAGTGTTGACCCCATGGCTTCTCAACTGGACTACATGCTTGTCGTCCCGCGACAGAGTTCTTGCTCCTTAATGCCACCGATCTCCAATCTTCCGAGTTGCTTTGCATCTTCTTTCATCTCCAGCTCCTCGACTGTCATGTTGACGCTAGATGCCATGTGTAGCACCTTCTGTACCACTGGGATACTGCCGATATCAATGACACGGCTGAGACCAAAGTCCTTGACTATCAGCCTCACCGTGACTCTTGGCTCCCTCTTCCTAACTTCCATCTTCCACTGAAACGTGTTAACGTTCCGATGAGCTTCTTCACCCTTGGCTGGGCCAACCAAGCGGACGGTACGATTCTTCCGAGATTCGAACTCCCGAATTTGCCTACCTTCGTGTCCGAATTTGAAGCTCCCCCATACATATGCGTCTTCGAGCAGAATATCATGCACTGTGCATATCGTCGATAACCCAAAGCTCCCCTGGAACTTTGTGAATGGTGACGCTCCCTCCTCAGATTGATTTTGCTGCAAACCTTGATCTCCTTACTGGCTTCGAACTGCTGAAACCAATGTCGCTCCATAAAGCTTTCGCAAACCACCCATCGCCAAAATTGGATTCGTGAAGCAACCCCCACCTGGAGATCGACCAGTTGTTATGGGACCGACATACTGACCGTTAATCATTGGCTCATCACCATTCATCGCTTTGTCTCAATGAACCGAATCCTCCGAAATCCTCAAAGTATCTCGAACCCCCTCTTCAGCAAGTTTTCGACGATCCAACTCTTGTCGAATACCCCTCGATCCTCCATCCGATGTCTGTGGTCTGCCTGTACAACTCAGCGGCTTAAGCCTGTACATGCCATAATATAAATATCCTCGAGCCAGCTGTTGGAAACCCTTCGTAAGCATCCAAGTTTTGTCACCAAATAAACTGCGACAGCCATCATCCGTCAGCCTCCCTACCGAAACCAAGTTGTAGCACAAACTCGGTACATGTCGCACATCCTAGAGAACGAGCTTCTCACTAAGCTCCGTTGTCAAGTGCATATTACCGATGCCTACAACTGTAGTCGTCCCTTTTTTGTCCATCTTCACACGTCCAAACCTGCCGTCGTGGTATAACATGAAGATCCTCCTATATGGTGTGGCGTGATACGATGCTCCCGTGTCCATGACCCAATCACCATCATGACACATGCCACAAGATTCCTCTGCGTCGGTTGCTACGATGATGAGATCTCCCATAGCCATGAGATCCTCCTGATCATCATTGTCTTTGGCCTTCTCATCTTTGAGCTTCATACAGTTTCTCTTGATATGACCCATTTCGCCACAGTAATAGCAACCCTCCTTGTGGTCCACAGTCGTAAGATCTTGAGAACTCCCCCATGTCCTCGCCTTTGACTTGGGTCTTCCCTTCCCGTAGGAAGCCATCAGAGCGGACTCCTGGGACAATTCCACCTGCTTATATCGGATCTCCTCGTTCAATAAGCAGCTTTTGACTGCCTCCATCGTGACAAATCCACCAGGCGCGGAGTTGCTCACCGACACCACCAACGTCTCCCAGCTTTCCGACAGAGATCTCAAAAGTAAAAAGGCATGAAGCTCATCATCAATCACCATCTTCATCGCAAACAGCTGATTGATAATACCCTGAACCTCATTCAGGTGTTATGTCACTGGGGCACCCTCCGTGTACTGTAAGTTGACGAGTTGGAAATCAGAAATGCCTTGTTATCAGTCGTCTTCCTTTCGTACAGCGAATGTAGCTTATCCCACAATGCTTTTGCCGAACTCTCCATGGACACATGGTAAAATACTGAGTCGTCCAGCCATTGACGAATGGATCCAATGGCCTTCCGATCCAGTCATTTCCAGTCTTCAGCAACTTTGTCCGATGGCTTAGCATTGTCGCCCTCCAACGGACCATGCAAGTCCTTTCCTGACTGGATCCGTTGACATTTAGGCGATGATGAGGACTATGCCCCCACCTTGTATGGCCCATATGACGTAGCAGATGATACTATTGAGGAGCCGGTTCCTACTCAGGAGATACTTTTGGGGAGTAGTTAGCCAGTTAGCTAGTATTTTCTTTCAGCATAGTACTCGGGTTTGTCCCCGATTTATCTTCTGGTTCTGTATTAAACTGTGGATTTGGATGACACAAAATTTGTCTTATGAAATCTTAGCATTCCTATTTCCTGTTATTATCCTTGCCTATTTATTCTTGTCAATGAGCTAGATTTTAAATTACCTGTGAATATGACCTAGACAGCGTACTACGGCCGACACTGCGGCGTAGGCTGGACGTACTCGCGAACCGGTGCCTGAATTATCTGGGTGCGGGTCGTGACAAAATTTGATTAATGAGTTGGAGAAAACGACAGTGTATGCTGCTACCTTAACCTTCAGCTGATTTCTTGCTGGTGATATTATGTTTTAATTAATGAGCTGAGCTAAGAATTTTTATTAGTAAGAGTTTGGCAGGGGCCGCACGAACGCAGGCCATCCGGTCGTTGACTCTTCCACTTGAAGAAAATGCTCTTCCACTTGGAGAAAATGATAGGCCAACACCCCTTCAAAGTGCAATAGCGGCTACTTTTCTAGGCCAACACCCCTCCAAAGTGCTGTGGAGGCTACTATCCTAGGCCTGGGCCTTCATGTTCATCCAATGACCCCGTCCAGGTAAGTATGTTTCAAAGAAGGACAATGTCCTATACTTATATCCAGATTCTTCGCTCATGTTCTGGGTCCATCCAACATGGGACTAAAGAGAACAATGTTTTCAACAGTTGCTCGGGGGAAGGGGATTCTTATGCAGTAGAGCACCTCATTCTCATGCAATGTCATTCCCGTTCTTATTCTCACAACCAAAACAGTGAAAAACAATTGATTCGACAGAAACAGTAAGTATACAAATAAATATCACTGAAGAATATAATCGTCGCCAAAGTAACTACAACAAGTGAATTTGTAAGAAGAGGTAAGATATACCACAAATAAGACATTGCAAAATGACAAATCGCACATCACTTTCTACCAATCTATTGTTACATTAAGATTTAGTTTATATTGTCAAAGAAAAGAAGAGGTCTAGAATAGAATGAGAATTCAAGTTTCTCAAGAATATGAATAGAAGCAGCACGTGTTGGAAACGAAATGCGAAAATTGTTTCCCAAATCAGAAAGTATCTGCGAGAGAACTGAACAAAAATGCACAAATTTAAAACGTCAAACACAAATCGCAGACACAGAGATATTTACGTAAAAAATTCAGATGGAAAAAACCACGAGACGATCGAAAAAAACCACGAGACGATCGGAATCCAACCCTGAAGAACCCCCAACAATGGAATAAAAAGAATACATCATATATAAGCTTCTCCGGTCCAACACGGGTCTCCACAACACTTAGAAATAGAAAATAGATTACACCACGAAGATATAAGACAAAGAAAAATTATCCAAAACTTATCTCCTCCTCTGAAACGGCCTCCAATTCTTCTTTCTCCTTCTCAAAGTTGCTATGACACTCTTGCCTCCTTTTTCTCTTCTTATTGCACGCCTTTTAGGGTTAGAAAAAACATAACTTATGCTCACCAATTTCGTAACCAATCTGGACCGTAGGATACGATCCAACGGTGTATAAAATACCTTAATTTAAACTTCAGTCTGCCGCCACCGAGTTCGGACCAAACTTGGTAGAATCGGTGTTTGTGAGTAAAAAATTAAAATAGCAGCCGAAGCGAGATTCTGGAACCCATGGGACCGAACTCCGCCAGATTTCGGACGGGGATCGAACTCGGCCAGAATGTCATCTTTTGCACCCCGAGCTTTTACCGTGAAACTAATTTTTATTATTATTATACAATAGTATAGATAAGGCTTCATTATAACCGTTTGAACACATGCTTCTTTTAATTTTTTAAAGCCCAAGGGGTTTAAAAGAGACCTGCATGGCATCTAATGACGTTGTAACTTGACCTCCACAAAAAATAGTGGGCCTCTCCATCATTATGCATGTAAATTGGTGTTTGAGATATCATATTGTATCCGGAACTTGTTTGGGATTTATTCCCACCGTTCTTATCATACGCTATATATTAAGCTTGAAAAATGACTTACGTATACAACAACAAAAGCAAGTTTGAAATTGTCTAAAGAATCATACAACAAAATCTATAACCATTCTGAAACAACAACCTACATACATATGAGCAGGGACAGCAACAAAAAATTTGTCGTAAGAGTTGGGCAGGGGCCGCGCGAACGCAGGCCCCCGGTGGAACAAATTATGACGTTCACTCTCCCACTTGGGGAGATGATAGGCCAGCACCCCCAGGCCACTGTCCTAGGCCTAGGCCTTCATGTTCACCCAATGACCCCGTCCAGGTAAGTATGTTTAAAAGCTGGACAAGGCCCTCTATTTATAGCCAGCTCTTCTTCCCTCGTGCTTTGTGCACATCCGATGTGGGACTATAGTAAGTATATTTCAACAATTAATTAATTCTGTGACTTACACTCTTGCAACCTAGCTTATGATCCTTCTTGGCATCACATCCGTACAAAACATTACGTACCTCATCTTAAAAACATGCACTACTAGCTAGTTGTGGGCAGCACCATTTTCTTTTCTAGCTTTATTAAATAAATGTAAGGAGAACAACATGCCCCACATTAGAAGATCAACTGGCCGGTGGTTTACTCTTCAACAATTTCATATTAATGTGTTGTTACTCTTGGTTCGTATTGGGGTCATTTGGCCAAAAACAATAAAAGCAGCAGTATTTAAGTAGTACGTTCAGCTAATATTAGTTTGGATTGGATTGGATTGGATTATGCAAACAAATAAACTTAATTTGCTTTTTAATTAACCGTATGGATTTTTTCAGTTGTACATTGTTCACACGGCCGCGGGTGGGTACGTGGGGGAAGCAACACCAAGACGCTAAGTACTGATCTCTTCACTCCATTACACCATATTTACTTTTCATATTGCAACAACAATAATATTGCTAAAACATGGGCAGAAAAAGACTCTAAATCCATAAGGCCTACCTACTCCTAACTCGCCGATTTAAAATAGAATCATTATCCTACTTTTTGGAACGTGATCTGTATATCTGACTACATTTTTTTTTGATGCTTAGAAAGTAAGAGAGAATGGAAAATGAAACTAATATCATGATCCAGGATCAAATGATTTAGTTTTCTTTCATTTTTATGCAGCATAATCTTTTCGATCGAGAAAATATCCTTGGAAGTTCATGTTGTGAAAAATGCTTGCCAAAAGATCTTGTTGAACAATTAACTTTGGTCGAGAGAGACGAAGATCATGCATGACCACCCTCTTAGAATACGTATCCTATTGTCCAACCAAGACTGAAAACGAGACGTTTGAAAAAATCATTAGACGGTGCGGTGGAATGCAGGAACGTATGTTACCTTAGCAAATGCCAAAAGAAGAAGGCGAACTTGTACGCTTCAATACTTGTTCTTCCGGACCAAAAAAAAGTATATAGGTTCAAGAAAACAATAATATTTGCATTTTGAAAGAAAAAAAGGAAAAAAAATGTTAGGATCCTTGTGTTGAATGGGTTTGACCGGGTTTGTGTCAGGCTGGGTCAGCCCTGTTAGGAGCCTTATTAGCAATCAACCGAATAAAACTCGTATTATACGTGAATTTTTTCGTATCTTTCAGAAACATATAATACTTACGTACTTTCGAAAGATTCAGATTAGTATGTAGCATGTGAAGTCTTAAACGTGCTCCGTACGAATTATTAACAAATTTGGCTAAATGAATGTGTGACAACCAGTTTAATTAACCAAATTTGACAACTTGTTTAAGTATGTGAAGTTTCTAACCTCAATATTTTTGTTTGACGAATATTTGACCCTATACTCATACTTTTGACGTTCCGAATTTTTTTCGTTTGCTGAATTGCTAACAAGGGTTTGGAGTCGGGTCTGGATCAGGCTAGGCTCAAAGAGAAAATTCTAAATCCATCTCGCCTACAACCCGGTGAAACTGGGTTGGGCTGGATCCGGGTCGAGTCTGGGCGAGGCACGGGTTGGCCAAATTTTTATTCCAAGAAAAAACCCCAAAAATGTTGGTCATTGCCTTGGCTATGGACTTTGGGCTTTAAGCCATTGGCTATATAGAAAAACTAGTAAGAAAAAAGGACAGTTTATTTAATTGAAACATTTTCACTATATCATTCTCATTACATATGTGTTTGTTGATACGACTTATGTTTTGAGTTTTTACTTTCAAACTCTCTGAAAGCCAAAATAAAAAAAATGTCCCATAAAAAATATAAAATACATATCTAACAATAGTAGAATATATAATAAAAATAGCTGATAATTGCAACTAATGATAAATAAAATAATAAGTATTGAAAAATTCTTGCAGCTAATGCTTCGAACTCATACATGATTATTGTGACTACCTAAATTCAAATTACTAATAGCTAAAAAAATTAAAATAGACTTTTTTTCATGAAGATGTAAAATACTATATATAATTGTTTAGATGCCTACGGAGTTTTTATGTGCCTAAGTTAGGTGCTCATTTGATTCGTTTTCCACAATACATGTATTACACAAGAGTTGCACACGAGTGACTTCTTCGGGATCATTTTTATTATAAACTCCACTAAAGTGGTATCAAACTTATGATATTAGCCAAATATTATTCACTCCTTAGAAATAATAATGCTTGTGGGATCAAACTTATTCAATCCTATTACTAAGAGCTAGATATCCCCTAAGATTGCTCGTGTTGAGATTATTGATCTCGCGGTTTGATGAAGTTTCAAGATTAAATTAATTTAATTTGTTTGTGAGGATTAAAAATAATAATGGAAAATGTATCCCGTTAGATTAGTTTGGATGATCTTTTGGTTGATGAGTTGATATTCTTTTATTTCTTTGTTATTGGGAAGTTAATTTAGATATGAAGCTTATGTTCCTTATAATTATTTTGTTACTGTTGAAGTTATTTTGTGTTATCTTATGGTTAACTGCAAGGATATAAAAATAAACAAAGAATTATAGAAGACATGAGGATAAATAAATAAAATTAAAAATTGAGTTTATATACGTTAGTGCGAAGCCTAAGTAAATTAAACGTAATTTTCAAAAGTGTTTCATCTACCATAATCTTCTTATGTGCGCTCTTCGTCAACACATCGTCAGCATTGGATTCTAGAATATTAGGTATATTTTAAAACTCGCATTTAAGTTCATTGATAAATCTTTGCATCTTATGACAATTTTTGTGAAATTATATCAATAATTATGTTCATAATTAGGAATCTCCTATAAACCCTAATTATAAAATTGGATTGTGCAAACAAATAAACTTAATTTGCTTTCTAATTAACCGTATGCATTTTCAGTTGTACATTATTCAAACGGCCACGGGTACGTGAGGTTATCGCCTCTGCTAATTCCTGAAGATGAAGGCGAGATCTAGGGTTCTTCCACAGGGTTCTTTTTCTAACTATTATCGATTACAACTACCAAACCAGATTACAAAAATTAGAAAAAAATGACTCCTCTTAGATCACAGAACTAAAGACTGCAAATGCATTTGCAATTGGGACAGAACATTTATAACTAGAAGAAGGGATAATAAGATAGAATAAAAAATTATTCTTGCTGGGATGGTGATGACCACCGTTGCTCAAAGCAAGATTCGTCCTCTTTCGATGATCTACTTTCAGGAGTCAGCAAGTTCACAAAAGAAGTTTTGGAACGCTCGTAGTCACCTCTGTGTGTGACTTGAATGAACTCCCTGGACTCCTCTAATTTTAATTTTTTATGTGTCCCCAAAAGGAGGCCCAAGGATTCTATTTATAGAGAAATGGTGGAAACCCATCTCCATTCCTAGCTGATGTGGAAGTAAAATATCAACTTCGAAAATAAGGATTGATATTCTATATTCCTCTAACAACGGAGTCTACGTGCAATCAACACAGCCCGCGCATGCGCGCAATAACACAATAACACATGCGCGCAGACTTGCAAACATGCAGTTGTGCATAGTCACATATGCCGGGAATGCACGTATATGTGCATAACAATGCATAACTGTGCATATCCCTCATACACAGGAACCACGCATGCAACCTGCATAGCCCGAGTCTGAGTTCGAGTCTGAGTCGCTAATCACCATTAGGAATTAACTCATAAGAGAATTTTTTCAAGAGAGTGACAAAAAGCATAAATGCTTTCTCTGAGGATTTATTCATTTTTCCACCTAGAAAACACCCCCACCTAACACACACATGTGCCCCACCACACCCCATGTACACACCTCAACTCATACACAGTATTATATTAAGATACCTACTTAGTGGTGTAGCCAATATGGAATTATTTTTCACTAGTCCAAAAGAAAAACACCAACACGTGGGGGGGGGGGGGCAACACCATGACGCTAACTAATATCTTCACTCCATTACACCATGATCCGGGTAGCCAAAGCTTGGCTATAGGGGAGGATAGGGAGGAGGGCTGGATTACGGTAGAGAGAAGGAAGAAGGGGTTTCGAATCTCCACATTGAAGAGGACAACCAACAAAAAGGAACAATGTTAGGAATGGGTTTTAAATCATAAAAAATTTACAGTAAAAGTTGGGAAGGGGCAGCCCGAACGCAGTCCCTCGGAGAAACCAATAAATTACGATGTTCACTCTCTCACTTGGTTCATGTCCGAACGTGCCTTTGCTTCATGGGCCTCAATGATTACGCTGGTCCGTTTGGGCCCGGTCCGTTGGGGTATATGTCACGCCCCAGTCCCAAAAATATACGGAACTAGGCCACGTGGCACTGGCCAGCTGACACGTCACTAAGGGATCACCCAATTTAATGGACCCAAAGTGATGTGCTACGCTGTCCTAAATACTACAAGTCTAAATACAGGTAAATCTATCTCATCCACAAAAATATCAAGAAAAGTGCTGAATATATAGATGCTAAATCTGAAATGTCATATACAAATCAGATAAAGTCAAGTGGGAACAAACCCACTACATAAAGATAAGCAGAAAGTGAAATAAGATAAACTAGCGCATCGTCCTCAAAATATATAGCTCCAACTCCAGATGTACTCAGGAAGACTCTGATGGCATCTCCTCTAACTCCATCTCAAGGGCATGTCCAGACTCCTGTCCAGGTCCAGGTACTGTGGGGTGGAATGTCTCAGCTAAACATGGCAGGGAACCAGGTCCTCAGAGGGACGTAACAAGATACAGAAAAATAACATGCCATGTATGTAAATACTGAATAAATAAATACAAGGTGCTAACCAGCTAAGTGAATGCAAATTGAGACAACCTAGTACGTATGGGAAAGTGTGGCTAGACATATGCTGACGTAATTCACCAATCTGTAGTGACTGGCTAGTATATGCCACATATGCCCCTGTTCAAGGGCACTATACAATTTTCCATCTACGATGAGTATGGTCACATGAATATATATATAACATCCGTATCACTCCATCGAGTGCGGCACATGATAAAGAGGTGGGTGTCCCATACGTATTTTAGTCGTTCTCCCCGCCCAATGTAACTAATGTCAAGTCGTAACCTTCATGATTTTAAGCTAAGCCGTGATGCACGTCGTACGTACTGGTAGCTAATCAACTACGTAAACTTGTATCCCAAAATAAAGTGCAACCTTGTTGCGTGTACCCGTGATAGGGTCTAAGAGGATATTAGAATACCCTCACAGTTGATGGTAAGTCTGTATAGACTAAGTTAATTACACTACGTGTCAACGTACTTGTTGACGTACCCGAGGCAGTCCCAGATACATACTGTTATATGTAAATTTACTACAATGAACATTCAACAGTTAATAATTTAAACAGTATAAACTTGGCAAGGTATACTTGCCTACTCCCTGATAGTGTTGGAAACCTGTTCTCAAATTCAGGTTTGAGGGTGCTGGTGACAGGGGGTCACTGGCTGTGCTGGAGTTGGATTCTGTTAAAACATACATGTTTGTGATTATCAGGGTATAAATAAAGTATATACATACTTAGGTATAATATATATATATATGATACACACACATATATATAGTATTTATATATATATAGATATAATATATAGTAGTTTATATTTAGTATATATATAAAGCAAAAAAAATGCACGAATGTAAATATATATATTAGCAGGGTATAACCACTGTTTATATATATTATCAGGGTGTATCCACTGATATATATAGTAATATAATATTATCAGGGTGTATCCACTGATATATATAGTATAAATAAATTGAAATGACAGTGCAGAAAGTAAATAGTACTATATATAGCATCTAATGTATATAGATATTATATATATACATATATAATAAATTTAAAGACAGTGGAAGAAATGTAAATATGCATATATATAGATATATAGGCTGTATTATCCAGCAATAGAATAAATATAAATATATAATATATATGTACTGTATATCCAGTACTATGATAATATAATGTATATAATTATATAATACATATATAATTATATAGAGTAATATATATAGATATATATATATAAATATATACTTACATATATTTATATACATAATTTATATATAGGTAATACATATATCCATAGATATATGTATACATAAATATAAAGAAAAGAAAAAATGCAGGAATGAATTAAAAATGAAAGGCATACATATGTATACATATATATATATATATAATATATATTTATACATATATATATATGGATATATATATATATATATAAGAAAGAAAAAGAAATACATATATATATATATATATATATATATATATATATATATATATATATATATATATATATATATATATATATAATTAAAAAAAATGAACAAAATACATATATATATATATAAGTAAATATATATATATACTGTATTTATTATATACTGTAATATTAATAATAATAATAATAATAAAATATATATATATGATAACATATATATTGATATACATATATATACATATATACATACATATATATATACATAAATGTGTACATATAATAATAATAAAAATAATAATAATAATAATAATAATCATACATATATATACTATATTTATATAGTATTATATAATATATATTATATATTATAATATATAAAACACATATATATATTAATATACAAATATCTATACATATATATATATATATATATACATATACATATACATATACATATACATATACATATACATATACATATATATATTTTAAATACGAAGAGAGAGAGAGGGAGGTGAGTCACCTGCCACGTCGGGGGGGGGGGGGGCCCGCGTCGTCGCCGGTGGAGGTCCGGCGAAGCTCCGGCGAGCTACGGCGGCGGCTGCAGCAGCAACAGTCAGCAGTAGCAGCAACAGCAGCTGCTGCGGTGGCTATGGCGGCGGTTGCGGTGGTGGTGGAGGCAGCTCAGGGTGGCAGGGCTGAGGAGGAGGGGACGGCGAAGAGGTCTGAGGTGGTGGCGGAGGTCGGAGGCTGCCGGAGGGGGAGTTCGAGGCGGTTGGGGTGGCTCGGGGAGGCAGTGGCGGTTGAGGGAGGAGATGCTGCGGGGGAGGTAGAGGAGGCTGGGGGTGTCGTGGGGCGGTGGGGGTGGTCTGGTCCGGCGGAGGAGGTCAGAGCGGAGCAGATTGGGGTGGTGGCGGTGGGCTACGGTGGCTAGGGTGGCGGTGGTGGGCGGTCGGAGGTGGTGAGGAGCTGCTGTTGGTGTTGGGGTGGTCGGGTCTGCGGGCGTTGCCGGAGACGGAGGCGAAGGCCAGGGAGGGCGGCGGTTGGCCGGAGGGTAGCCTAGGGAGTGGCGAGGGGGGTTGGCGGTGGTCCGGTGGGTGTAGGGTGGCCGAGGTGAGTGAGGTCGGGTCGGGAATGGGTGAGGGTTGGGGAGTTATATATAGGAATTCTCCCAATGGCAAAGTTGTAATTAATGGCAACTTTAAGGGCATTTGGGTAATTTTGTATTTCAGGATATTTTTGGCAGATTTTTTTGGATTTTTAGGTGGGTCCCATGCCACCTATTATCTAGCCAATGAGGTTATGCCACCTCACATGCATTTTTGCATAAAAACCCTTAAACTTTTATAAATTACAAATAGGTCCCAAAGTTGGTATTTTGCGTAATTTCATAATTTGCCTGATATAAAATACTGATTCCTCGAAATACTGAATTATACAGAAATGAGGGGGAAAGCTGGAAAAATGTTTTGGAAAGTGTGGGGGTGAGCCTGGGCAGAGGCAGGGTCTGATTCTTTGGGTGATACGGGTCATCGTATTTATTATTTAATAAATACTGCGCACGAAGTTCACTAATTATTTAGGGGCAGTTAGGATCATAATTTTTCTACGGTGTCAATACACTAATTGTATTATATTCAGTCTAGAATATTATCGTATTTTTGTTTGGGCAAAATAGGTGCCTACTGGTCCTCAAATCTCTAGGGGTACAGAGATGGGTAAAGAGCAGAAAATTAAATAGGCATTAAATACGAACTTTTGTAACGATATTTGTGCGACTAAAACGAAGCACAAAACGAAGTATCTGAGAGTTGCACAAAATTCATAAAAATAGTCTAACATGTCTAGGACAGGTATGTGAACTTTGTTTGGGAATTACAGCTAGTGTAATGCTCTAATTAATTGTGTAATGGACAGGTGCACAATCAATAGGATATAAATAAATAAAATATTGCAATAAATTCTAATTTGCTAAAAATAATTTTAAAATAGTGAAATCTGGTCGAGGGAGTTTACAATCTACCCTCCTTAGAATATTTCGTCCTCGAAATAAAAATAGCCATATAATGAGAACGAAAGATTGATTAATCCAAAATATTTTGACATAGACATAGCTGAAGATTTGATTTGAAATTATTTTGGATTTAGACATAGCTTAAGATTGATTGATTTGAAATATCTGGACATACCCTGGTCTGAAAATAGATGGGGGAAACATTATCGAATATCCTCTTCTCGTTCCCAGGTTGATTTGCCTGGTGCATGATGTTTTCATGCAATACGAATTAAAGGATAGTCTGGCCTTGCAACATCTTCTCGCTTCGATCTAGGATTTCTACGGCTCCTCCTGGTATGATAAGCTTGGACCGATGGTGATCTCTGAATGGTCCAGCACATGACTTGGGTTTAGAGTGTATCATCTTAATTGGGATACATGAGTGACGTCATGTACTTTCCAATGTCTGAGGAAGAGTTTATCTTGTAATTCATTTCTCCGATGTGTTCCATCACATCGAAGGGTTTGATGTACCTCGGCTTAGTTTTTCTCATCCTCCAAGTCTGATAGTTCCTCGGGTAGGTGGGATCTACATGATCTCCTATTTTACTCTATGTATACCCTTCATCCAAATCATAGGGGTATTATCAGGTTTACAACAGGTCGTATATTATTGGTAGTTTATGATGTTTTTCTCAAGGTTAACATCTGCCTACCTTCTCTCCTTCAACCTAATGGTTCTATTCCCGATACTGGCTATAGTACTCAGCTATCATTTTTTTTCATATGATTGAGTCTAGCAATCAATGTCTAGCAATCGATCTGTCGGTTTGGCTTAGTCCTGATCATTATCTAAGGGTGGAACATAATTTAGGTCGGTCGGTAACTAGGGTTAACTACTATGATTTGCTATCCTAGGTACTATCTATATCTGGATGGGTAACTTGGTAGTCTAAAGATGACGCTTCTCTTCCCGTAGTCTAGTATAGCATTTGGACTAGCTTAACCAGTCCATGTCTAAGACAACGTTAGAGTTTGGTATTGGAAGTACCAAGAATCGCGTCCTCATACTCTATTATACATGACTACTAGCATACTTTAGTAATGTTGGTAACTGGAACAATGCCTCCTCTGGTAAAAGTGGCTATTTGCATGGCTACGAAACTACTAGATATGATGACAGTGTAGCTAATGCGTTTTTGTAGGTTATAATGCAACTATAATGGTACCTGAAATAGTTTTACCTTCCGGTTCTTCTACAACTGCAGCTAGTGCAAAGGCCTGCTCGTGTCTTTGTCTTTCGGTTTGTTGTCTGGCTAGGTAGTACTGCGTGTCTTGGGTGGCCAAGGGTGGTCCCCTCTGAAATCTTCCAGATGCTGGAGAATGCTGACCTCTAGTAGGGGGTTGCATTCTCTGGGCTGGTGCTGCTGGTTCTTGCCCATTCTGGAGTGCTGCTTCTCTGTGTTGTGGGCAATCTCTGGCCCGATATTGATTGTCTCCACATATCAGGCATAGTCTATACTTTCTTCGGCAGTTTTTTTAGCATAATGTCCCTGCCTGCCATAATGGTGACAAGTCGAAAGTTTCTTGTGTTGATATGGCCCCGTCTTGTGTTGTGTCTGATTTCCCTGGTGACGGATTAGTCCTCTTGCTCCAGTCTGGTCTCTGGCTGATATGGTTGGATTTGAGCGTCTTGCTTCTCTGCTAATGGCTTCTTGTATCCTTGCCTCTGAAAGAACTTCCTTGTAGAAAATCCTCGACTGTGCCGTGGTATGCCCTTGGAGCTCGAGGGTAAGGCCGTGATAAAATTTCAGGGCCTTCTCCAGCTCGTTGGGTATCAGGTTTGCACCGAATTGACTTAGTCGACTGAATTCTGCGTCGTAGGCATCGACGGTCATATTTTCTTGTTCCAAATGCAGGAACTGGGAGTACAGATCATCTCTGACCGTGGCTGGAAAGTATTTTGCCTTGAAGTATTCCAGGAATTGCTCCCAAGTATGGTTCTTGCCGGTGCTGTGCTCGATGGCGTCCCACCAGTGATGGGCGTTGCCTTTTAGTTGGGCCCTTACTGCGGTCATCCATAGATCGGGGTGAAGCTGTGAACCTTCTAGCAGTATTTCTGTGTTGGAGATCCAGTCTGAGATCTCTTCCGGAGTTTCGTTGCCAGAAAAGGTTCTCGGGCTCATTCGACGAAAGCCTTGAACAGTGTTAGGGGGTTGGACAGGTGCTAGTGCCGGGGCAGTTGTCATCTCCAGAGCTGTTATCAAGGTCTGTCTCAGGGCTTCAGTTTGTTGCCACTGAGCCTGTCTCAGGGCTTCAGTCTGTTGCCACTGAGCCTGCAACAGGGTTTGGAAATATTGGAACATCTGGGTTTGTCCCTCAAGTTGTGGCATCAGGGCTGAGAGGGCTGGAGGTGGAGGCAAAGGTGTCTCCGTCTGCGGTGTTGGTGCTTGGAATATTTGCCCTTCTAGCTGGGCTGGGGTTGTCTCCTGGGTAGGGTCCTGGGGAAGGTACGGGGTTGTTGGATTGACCAGCATCCTTCTTGGGGATTGGTCTCTCGGAAGGGTTGGAGTCCTTTGGACATCTGGCGATGGGTCTGTTGCTTGGTCAACCCCATCATTAGCGTGTCCGCTGGGTATGTCCATATTTCTGAAGAAGATAGAATAATTTAGAAAAATACGAAGGAAATAATAAATGATAGTCAAGTAGGATACAAGAATTTATGGATGAAGTCAGATTGGATGAGACCTAGTGTTCCTATCCTAGTGCAGGCTTGCTGGGCATGTAATCACACCACTAGCAATTAACTAGACCTGCATGGGCCACCACTAAAACCGTGTCATGCCCCAGTCCCAAAAATATACGGAACTAGGCCACGTGGCACTGGCCAGCTGATACGTCACTAAGGGATCACCCAATTTAATGGACCCAAAGTGATGTGCTACGCTGTCCTAAATACTACAAGTCTAAATACAGGTAAATCTATCTCATCCACAAAAATATCAAGAAAAGTGCTGAATATATAGATGCTAAATCTGAAATGTCATATACAAATCAGATAAAGTCAAGTGGGAACAAACCCACTACATAAAGATAAGCAGAAAGTGAAATAAGATAAACTAGCGCATCGTCCTCAAAATATATAGCTCCAACTCTAGATGTACTCAGGCAGACTCTGATGGCATCTCCTCTAACTCCATCTCAAGGGCATGTCCAGACTCCTGTCCAGGTCCAGGTACTGTGGGGTGGAATGTCTCAGCTAAACCTGGCAGGGAACCAGGTCCTCAGAGGGACGTAACAAGATACAGAAAAATAACATGCCATGTATGTAAATACTGAATAAATAAATACAGGGTGCTAACCAGCTAAGTGAATGCAAATTGAGACAACCTAGTACGTATAGGAAAGTGTGGCTAGACATATGCTGACGTAATTCACCAATCTGTAGTGACTGGCTAGTATATGCCACATATGCCCCCGTTCAAGGGCACTATACAATTTTCCATCTACGATGAGTATGGTCACATGAATATATATATAACATCCGTATCACTCCGTCGAGTGCGGCACATGATAAAGAGGTGGGTATCCCATACGTATTTTAGTCGTTCTCCCCGCCCAATGTAACTAATGTCAAGTCGTAACCTTCATGATTTTAAGCTAAGCCGTGATGCACGTCGTACGTACTGGTAGCTAATCAACTACGTAAACTTGCATCCCAAAATAAAGTGCAACCTTGTTGCGTGTACCCGTGATAGGGTCTAAGAGGATATTAGAATACCCTCACAGTTGATGGTAAGTCTGTATAGACTAAGTTAATTACACTACGTGTCAACGTACTTGTTGATGTACCCGAGGCAGTCCCAGATACATACTGTTATATGTAAATTTACTACAATGAACATTCAACAGTTAATAATTTAAACAGTATAAACTTGGCAAGGTATACTTGCCTACTCCCTGATAGTGTTGGAAACCTGTTCTCAAATTCAGGTTTAAGGGTGCTGGTGACAGGGGGTCACTGGCTGTGCTGGAGTTGGATTCTGTTAAAACATACATGTTTGTGATTATCAGGGTATAAATAAAGTATATACATACTTAGGTATAATATATATATATATATGATACACACATATATATATAGTATTTATATATATATAGATATAATATATAGTAGTAGTGTATATTTAGTATATATATAAAGCAAAGAAAATGCACGAATGTAAATATATATATTAGCAGGGTATAACCACTGTTTATATATATTATCAGGGTGTATCCACTGATATATATAGTAATATAATATTATCAGGGTGTATCCACTGATATATATAGTATAAATAAATTAAAATGACAGTGCAGAAAGTAAATAGTACTATATATAGTATCTAATGTATATAGATATTATATATATACATATATAATAAATTTAAAGACAGTGGAAGAAATGTAAATATGCATATATATAGATATATAGGCTGTATTATCCAGTAATAGAATAAATATAAATATATAATATATATGTACTGTATATCCAGTACTATGATAATATAATGTATATAATTATATAATACATATATAATTATATAGAGTAATATATATATATAGATATATATATATATATATATATATATATATATATATATATATATATATAGATATATATATATATATATATATATATATATATATACATAATTTATATATAGGTAATACATATATCCATAGATATATGTATACATAAATATAAAGAAAAGAAAAAATGCAGGAATGAATTAAAAATGAAAGGCATACATATGTATACATATATATATATATATATAATATATATTTATACATATATATATATATAGATATATATATAAGAAAGAAAAAGAAATACATATGTGTATTTACATATATATATATATATATATATACACACATATATATATATAATTAAAAAAATGAACAAAATACATATATATATAAGTAAATATATATATATACTGTATTTATTATATACTGTAATATTAATAATAATAACAATAATAAAATATATATATATATGATAACATATATATTGATATACATATATATACATATATACATACATATATATATACATAAATGTGTACATATAATAATAATAATAATAATAATAATAATAATAATAATAATAATAATAATAATAATAATAATAATCATACATATATATACTATATTTATATAGTATTATATAATATATATTATATATTATAATTTATAAAACACATATATATATTAATATACAAATATCTATACATATATATATACATATACATATACATATACATATACATATATACATATACATATATATATTTTAAATACGAAGAGAGAGAGAGGGAGGTGAGTCACCTGCCACGTCAGGGGGGGGCCCGCGTCGTCGCCGGTGGAGGTCCGGCGAAGCTTCGGCGAGCTACGGCGGTGGCTGCAGCAGCAACAGCAGCTGCAACAGTCAGCAGTAGCAGCAACAACAGCTGCTGCGGTGGCTATGGCGGCGGTTGCGGTGGTGGTGGCGGCAGCTCAGGGTGGCAGGGCTGAGGAGGAGGGGACGGCGAAGAGGTCTGAGGTGGTGGTGGAGGTCGGAGGCTGCCGGAGGGGGAGTTCGAGGCGGTTGGGGTGGCTCGGGGAGGCAGTGGCGGTTGAGGGAGGAGATGCTGCGGGGGAGGTGGAGGAGGCTGGGGGTGTCGTGGGGCGGTGGGGGTGGTCTGGTCCGGCGGAGGAGGTCAGAGCGGAGCATATTGGGGTGGTGGCGGTGGACTACGGTGGCTAGGGTGGCGGTGGTGGGCGGTCGGAGGTGGTGAGGAGCTGCTGTTGGTGTTGGGGTGGTCGGGTCTGTGGGCGTTGCCGGAGACGGAGGCGACGGCCAGGGAGGGCGGCGGTTGGCCGGAGGTTAGCCTAGGGAGGGGCGAGGGGGTTGGCGGTGGTCCGGTGGGTGGAGGGTGGCCGGGGTGAGTGAGGTCTGGTCGGGAATGGGTGAGGGTTGGGGAGTTATATATAGGAATTCTCCCAATGGCAAAGTTGTAATTAATGGCAACTTTAAGGGCAATTGGGTAATTTTGTATTTCAGGATATTTTTGGTAGATTTTTCTGGATTTTTAGGTGGGTCCCATGCCACCTATTGTCTAGCCAATGAGGTTATGCCACCTCACATGCATTTTTGCATAAAAACCCTTGAACTTTCATAAATTGCAAATAGGTCCCAAAGTTGGTATTTTGCGTAATTTTGCAATTTGCCTGATATAAAATACTGATTCCTCGAAATACTGAATTGTACAGAAATAAGGGGGAAAGCTGGGAAAATGTTTTGGAAAGTGTGGGGGTGAGCCTGGCAGAGGCAGGGTCTGATTCTTTGGGTGATACGGGTCATCGTATTTATTATTTAATAAATACTGTGCACGAAGTTCACTAATTATTTAGGGGCAGTTAGGATCATAATTTTTCTACGGTGTCAATACACTAATTGTATTATATTCAGTCTAGAATATTATCGTATTTTTGTTTGGGCAAAACAGGTGCCTACTGGTCCTCAAATCTCTAGGGGTACAGAGATGGGTAAAGAGCAAAAAATTAAATAGGCATTAAATAAGAACTTTTGTAACGATATTTGTGCGACTAAAACGAAGCACAAAACGAAGTATCTGAGAGTTGCACAAAATTCATAAAAATAGTCTAACATGTCTAGGACAGGTATGTGAACTTTGTTTGGGAATTACAACTAGTGTAATGCTCTAATTAATTGTGTAATGGACAGGTGCACAATCAATAGGATATAAATAAATAAAATATTGCAATAAATTCTAATTTGCTAAAAATAATTTTAAACTAGTGAAATCTGGTCGAGGGAGTTTACAGTATATCCAATCAATTTTAATTTTGGATTAAGGAACTCATTTCAACTTTTTTCGATTAGTACTAATTTTTAGAAAACCATATTTACTGTTCATATTGCAATAACAATAATTAATATTGTTAAAACATGTGGGTAGAAAAAGATTCTAGATCCATTAGGCTTACGTGCTCGTAACTGGCCGATTTAAAATAGAATCATTACCGTACTTTTTGGAATGTGATCTGCATATCTGATTACATTTTTTTTTGGTTGCTTAGAAAGTGAGAAAGGGAATGGAAAATAAAACTGATATCATGATCCAAGATCAAATGATTTAGTTTTTCTTTCATTTTTATGCATCATAATCCTTTTCGATCGAGAAAACATCTATGGAAGATCATGTTGTGAGAAATACAGGCCAAAAGGCCTTGTATGAACAATTAACTTTGGTCGAGAGAGACGAAGATCATGCATGACCACCCTCTTAGAATACAGATTATATTGGCCAACCATGACGTAAAATAAGATGTTCGAAAAATTTATTAGGGGTGCAGTGCACTGCCGCGCAGTGAGCGTGGTTAACCTTAGCAAAGGCCAAAAGAAGAAGGTGAACTTGTACGCTTCATTACATGTTCTGCAGACCAAAAGAAAGGTATACGGGTTCAAGAAAAGCAATATTTTTTGCATTTTGAAAAGAAAAAAAAATTAGATAGTCCTTGATGTCGCTTTCCACTTATAAAACAATATTATTTTAAGTTTGAATCATAATTTATGATATTATCTTATTTCCTATTTTCATATGCCACACAGACAGAAAAATTATATCAAGGGCCCCTACATGTCAAGGTGTCATATAAGTCGGTTAGGGCCAACTTGATCCTTGTGTTGATCGGGATTGGCCGAGCTTTTGTCGGGCCGAGTCTGCCCTGTTAGGAGCCTTGATAGAAATCACCAGAATAAAAACCCGTATTATACAAAAAAAAATTGTATCTGTACTTTTGAAAGATACGGATTAGTTTACGAATTTTAAGCATGTGAAGTCTTAAACGTGTTATGTAGGAATTATTGACAAATTTGGCAAAAAAAACTTGGGTAACTTATTTCATTAACTAAATTTGACAACATGTTTAAGTATGTGAAGTTTCTAACCTCAATATTTTTGTTTTATGAATATTTAACCGAATTTTTTTAACGTAAATCTGACTATATTTGTTTGTTATTTGGAGGTTAGTTTTGTTAACGACCCCATTTTTGCTCAAACGTAGAGAGCTGATTCAAACAGCTCAAGTGCGATGACTCGTCCCACCTTGCTCCCTGAGATGACTCACTTGATGCAAACGAATTTAGACTTGGCCCTTTAGGAGTTTAGAATTAAACTTTTAAAGGTGCGCTCGGAGTATCATTCGGCCGAGGCGAACCATCGCTAAGGTGGTGGGCTACGATTAACATGTCTTTGCATAGCATGCACACTTAAAAATATGGAAGATATATGCTAGTCGTTAGGCGTATCACCCCTTGCATGCTAATAAAGAATACAACATACCTAGCTAAGAAAATAATTGCATCTTGTATTGCTTGTCTAGAACATGAAAAAAGAAGTAACTTGATATATTTTATTATACGTTGCTCTATATGCCTCTATATGATTTCAATCCTAGCACTAACCCTTTAGACCAACGCTAGTGTAAAGGCATATGTTTCTACTGTTTTAATTCTTGCCTACTTTATATGTTAACTAATACTCGCTCATCTCATTTCAATGCTTGTCACATAGAATCATGCTACGATAAAGAAACATAATTCATGTCTTTTATCATCAAGTTTCACCGGAAGACTATTGAATAGTCGTTCCGTGCAAGCCTGAACCTTAAAAGTATGCGGGACCGTTAGGTCGCCAAGGCAGTGCCTGAACTAAGGGATTGCATTGTGTCAAGTCAAGCAAGAATCATGATATCAAAATAGCTCGGCGAGCAATACTCGTCATGAATCAAGAATGATCATGTTCATGTCGTGTAATCTTGTAGACCCCAGACTTGCATCATCGCGGACAACTTTTACATAAGGTATTCATATTCAGGTTCCTGCGGACAGTCGTCGGGCACTGGGGCCAATCCGATCCGATCCGATCCAGACGAAACTTCACGATAGTCGCATGTCAGTGGGCGGGATGGAGTTAAATGCCCCATGGCATGTAGCGATTCTTACCTCACACATCTAACCGCCCAGAGACTATAACTTGTCCTTTATGGCTAATAAGCCAGCGACCGTTCATGTCATAGTAGTTCAAGTACTATGCACGAGGGGCCTAGCGCCCAATAACTATACGGAGGCTACAAGTTGACACATTCATATAGATTAAGTCATCTCGCTTAGCGGCTATCCGTGTGCGAGTCATTACATCAATCAAGTAATATGAACACCTGTCCAAGCTAGTGTATCATACCTGTCACGCCCCCAGTCCCAAAAAATACGTAGGACTAGGACACGTAATCATGCCAGCCGCATGGATATGGCAACTCAATATATGGAAACCAATCCACACGTACGCTGTAATATGAATATAAAATCCACAAGTGGTATAAAATGTAATACAGTCACAGGGTAAAATCTAAATCTCATCCACAGAAAATCAATATAAATAAATACCAACATCTATATAACTAGATCTCAATAAGAAGTATCTAAAGATGATAGTTGGATGGAAACAATCCACTACCAACTCGAATGTAAGAGCAAATATTAAAGTAAGTACAACACAACAACACCATATAAGAACACCCATCTAGCAATCACGGGCTCGAAGAGAGGACATCCACGAAACATATATAGCCATCCGATCTGTGCTCCTGCAATATACTCAAGAATAGATACACCTGGCAGAGGACCAGGTCCTCAGAGGGACGTAACAAGATACAGAAAATACGAGCCAACTTGAATACAGTAAACATGCATATAATTGAAAATAAATAAGTACGCTGTACAAGACAATCTATATGAATGCAAATGAGGACAACTTTTCGACGTATGGGCAAGGGTAGGCTACTCGATCTACCTCACAACTCGCACACACGTCAATGGACATTAGAAATCGACATACCGCGGGGGTAGCGACCAGCGAGACTCCAGAAATCGATATACCGCGGGGGTAGCGACCAGCGCGACACACGCCCGTAGTGCAAGCTATATACTATGGTTTACCAGAGTGGTTAAAAGCCCATACGCCTAATAATTGTCCTCTATGATACTAAGTGCCATGTGTGTGTCAACATATCTAATACATAGTAATGACTGAAAGAAAACTACACATGCAAGAACTATACAGAAATGAAATAAATAAATAAATAGAAATATAAATAGCATGCAAAGCACTGTAAACAATTTGGCAAGGTATCTTGCCTGGTAAGAAAGCTGCAAGGTGTACTGTACAGAAGTCAACGCACAGGATCAAAAGCTATGGCCACAGAACAAATATCTCCGGATGCTGAAATAAATATCACCAATGTTTGTAGAATGAGCAAAATAGCTAAAAAGCACTTCCCTTTCGTCCAATTTGGATACAGGGGCAAAATGGTAATTTCGGGTAAAAGTGGGGTCCACCTATGGCCCACTTTGCACCGAAAAGCGTGCCAAGGGTAACAGTCTCTAAATGGGACAAACTATAGGTCAAACAACTCTACATGTCAGTACGAACCCAACGGTATGTCCAAATGTGGATTCCGATGGGCCGAACACAATTTTGTCCAAAAAGTCAACTGTGGGGCCCGCCAATTGGCGATCTGGTCAAACGTCTCAGAATTGCGTAAAAATTGGGTCACAGGACCAGCGCGTTACCACGAGTCCAGTGGCGTAAGTTTCGTCGTAATCTGACAAGGGTGCACGAAATACGTGAGAGTTCCACAAAAGTTGCGACACGGGATGTTTCCGCGGATACGGCCTGATTCCGGCGCGCACACGCGTCCGAATCAGTTCCCACGAATTTTCACGTGTCCAGTTATGATGCGTACACCATTCAGTACACTTGGCACACGACGGAGCGGTCCCGTTTGGCGGGGTGCGCTCCGTTTTCCAACTTTTGAAAATCTGGAAAAAGTGGGTGCGCGCAGTTTTGTGACGCATTAAACTATGTCCACAGCAACTAATAGCATAAGGTTATTTTACAGAAAATAAACTAGGTCAGGTATTCTACAGGTATCAAAAAGAATCACCGAATTCGGATCTCTGTGGTGGGAGATACGAACTCGGCAATATGGGTGGTCATTCTGGAATTCTGCGATTTTAGAATTCTGTCTGCTCGCGCCGACTTGGGTGCTATTTTTCACCTAGGGGCACACGTTTTCCGAGGTTAGCTATAAAACAGATATGGAAGAGGGTTAAGGGGTGATCATACCTATGAAGACAGAACAGCGTTTGGTCGAGCGAGTCAACAGGAAACAATTCCGGAGAGAAGGTGCCTCGAGTGGAAATCTGCAGGCGCGAGGTCGGCGTCGACGGGATGGTTGGATTGCTTGGTGGGGCTTCTCTGGCTGCGGTGACGGCTCTAGATGGAAAGAGGAGGTATGGAGATTTAGGTTAGGGCTTAGAATTTTTGAAGAGATATTATATATATATATATATATATATATATATATATATATATATATATATATATATATATATATATATATATATAAATATATATATATGCAAATAGGTCCGGGGGGGGCCGCGCGTACACTGGGCGCTGAATGCTTTGCTAGCTTAAGCTTACGCATGCTAGCAAGTTTCCAAGCTTGCTAACTTGCTGTGCATTAGCTAGCAATTGCTAGCAAAAGTTGGAATTGCTAAGAATAGTAGTTGTAGTTTAGTAGTAATATATTACTTATTAATTATTATTATACTTATTAAATTCTTATTTAATAATTTCTTTTCTTAATATTTTCTTAATATTTTCTTTTCCTATTAATATATATATACATATATATATTTGTGTATACATATATATTATATATATTCTCATAAGAAAATTTATAGATTAGGGTAATGCACATCGTTGGGCTAGCAACTGCTCAAGGGGTCCCCTACATGGAATAAATTTTGAAAAATTTCTGATGGTCACATAAGTTCTCTAAGTGCCCGAACACCTAAAATAAAAATTTATAAAAAATCTATTTCTCCTATTTAGCACATATTTACCATAATTAAATTATTAATTAATAAAAAATATAATAAATACGATTTTTAGAAATAGGGGTTTTACATTCTACCCAACTTACAAAAATTTCGTCCTCGAAATTAAGATTAAGTCACGATAGGATGTCAAGGATGGTATAAGATTTTGCATTGTTTAAAATGCAAGGCTAGGTTTAAAGGGGTGGGCGATGTTGCACGTTGCACATCCCGAAAAAAAATCATGGAAAACTCCATATGAGCGAAAAATAGGTTTCTTCATGTGTCATGTCCAATGGTGTGGACACATAAATGCTCTTTTGCATAAAAGCATCCAACAATTGGAAAATTGCACAAAGATGAGAATTGGATGATGGGCATGTCTAGGATAAGGGTGTAGAATTTGTAGGAAGACAGTGGCTAGTGTAGTGTTCCAATTATCAGAGCACGGTAAGGGCGCTAAGTGATATAATATTGCAAAATTAAATAAAAATACTGTGTTCTACTTCTAACTGGATTCAAGCTAACCTTAGTCTCACTAACTCAGCCAAGTAGGTCAATTTTTTTTTTTTTTGTGAGGGGTTCACAATCTGCCGAACTTAAAATTTTCCATCTACCACCTAAGGCCATACATCTATAAAAACTATTGCTCAAATTATTTAATCATGATTTTTAATCCTCAAAGGTTTAACACCAAACATATCACCTATGATATGCCCTTAACCAATTATAAAAGAGTCACTAAGTCATGTGTTTAGCCTTATGGGGTATAGCTAGTACTATCAGTGTCAACTTATACCAGCACGAGGTTTCGTCTTTCCGAAATAGGGGAAGACGGAGAGAAATAATAAAGAACTCAAGGTGAAGGTGACAGAATACAAGTACAAGGTTCAAAGAGATTAAAGAATCGAAAAGAGAGTTGTCAGGACAGTTGTGGATTAAAATCCTATTTTTGGTAATTTCCTATTTACATGCTCGTATCAGTACAGTTATGTAACCGATAAGATGTGTCAGACATATCTAGGGGCAAGTATATCTGTCTACTACCATATATCTCAATCCACATAAAGTAGTAATACGAAGAGCGAACCAAGCGCACTAAGGTTAGCTAGACCTTAATACACCGATTCTGATTAGGCAATTGTATCATTGTGTGCACCCAATAATACATATGCCATGAGCAAGCTCGATGAAAGAATAAGCTTGCAAAAACTAGGCTATAATAGCAGCATAAATCAAGGTAGTATAACAAATATAAATACGCTGAATTATGATGAAAGAAGGTACAAATTAATTCAAGTTTGCAAAAACAAAAACAATATAAGCAACAATAACAAAAGACTCTACAATCTCTACAGTTATCATACTAATTCCTTGTCTAGGTCGATATTTGACAAAGCAGGGGTATGGCTTCTAAGCTCTACAGTCTGAGAAAAAAAACAATGCCGTCCTAAGCTAGCATACAGTTAAATGTTATTCATTCACACTTCAATAATAATAAGGCAAAAGACTATATGATACTATGTTGTGCGGTATACTACCCACTTATAACAATAAACTAGTACTGTAATTGTCTTAAGGATACCGTAGAAAATCTTGTTAAGGTTTACGAGAAGGGTCTTGGTACTTATTAGGGTATCCTCTATACTAGGTTCAAACATTATGGTAAAACTTCTGACTAACTCTAGTAGTGTCTATACTACTCTCAAGTCTTCATAATACATCAAGAGGTGATGGTAAATCAATCCTAGAGATAAGAAATTCTAGGGTTCACTAGGTATTCTAAACTTAGTGGTGTGTCTATATTCTCGTTGTATTCTTAATAGGAGTGCTACCATAATCATCATCCTAATAGCAGGGGTTCCTATATTCTAGCAGAAGGCTATACTCAAGGAACTATTAGGGAAGCACATGAATCAAGTAGGATACAATTGTTCAAAATAGAACAGATAGAAGGAGATGAATCACAGTCAATTGTGGATGAGATCCTATACTCTAGTCCTAGGTGCAGGCTTGTTCGGTACAGTAACGTAACCGAGACAATATGCTCTTGACCTGCATGGGCCACCACAAAAACATGTCACGCCCCAGTCCCCAAAAATATGTAGGACTAGGACACGTAATCATGCCAGCCGCATGGATATGGCAACTCCAATATATGGAAACCAATCCACACGTACGCTGTAATATGAATATAAAATCCACAAGTGGTATAAAATATAATACAAGTCACAGGGTAAAATCTAAATCTCATCCACAGAAAATCAATATAAATAAATAACCAACATCTATATAACTAGATCTCAATAAGAAGTATCTAAAGATGATAGTTGGATGGAAACAAATCCACTACCAACTCGAATGTAAGAGCAAATATTAAAGTAAGTACAACACAACAACACCATATAAGAACACCATCTAGCAATCACGGGCTCGAAGAGAGGACATCCACGAAACATATATAGCCATCCGATCTGTGCTCCTGCAAATACTTAAGAATAGATACACCTGGCAGAGGACCAGGTCCTCAGAGGGACGTAACAAGATACAGAAAATACGAGCCAACTTGAATACAGTAAACATGCATATAATTTGAAAATAAATAAGTACGCTGTACAAGACAATCTATATGAATGCAAATGAGGACAACTTTTTGACGTATGGGCAAGGGTAGGCTACTCGATCTACCTCACAACTCGCACACACGTCAATGGACATTAGAAATCGACATACCGCGGGGGTAGCGACCAGCGAGACTCCAGAAATCGACATACCGCGGGGGTAGCGACCAGCGCGACACACGCCCGTAGTGCAAGCTATATACTACGGTTTACCAGAGTGGTTAAAAGCCTATACGCCTAATAATTGTCCTCTATGATACTAAGTGCCATGTGTGTGTCAACATATCTAATACATAGTAATGACTGAAAGAAAACTACACATGCAAGAACTATACAGAAATGAAATAAATAAATAAATAGAAATATAAATAGCATGCAAAGCACTGTAAATAATTTGGCAAGGTATCTTGCCTGGTAAGAAAGCTGCAAGGTGTACTGTACAGAAGTCAACGCACAGGATCAAAAGCTATGGCCACAGAACAAATGTCTCCGGATGCTGAAATAAATATCACCAATATTTCTAGAATGAGCAAAATAGCTAAAAAGCACTTCTCCTTCGTCCAATTTGGACACAGGGGCAAAATGGTAATTTCGGGTAAAAGTGGGGTCCACTTGTGGCCCACTTTGCACCGAAAAGTGTGCCAAGGGTAACAGTCTCTAAATGGGACAAACTATAGGTCAAACAACTCTACATGTCAGTACGAACCCAACGGTATGTCCAAATATGGATTCCGATGGGCCGAACACAATTTTGTCCAAAAAGTCAACTATGGGGCCCGCCAATTGGCGATCTGGTCAACCGTCTCAGAATTGCGTGAAAATTGGGTCACAGGACTAGCGCGTTACCATGAGTCCAGTGGCACAAGTTTAGTCGCAATCTGACAAGCGTTCATAAAATACGTACGAGTTCCACAAAAGTTGCGACACGGGATGTTTCCGCGGATTCGGCCTGATTCCGGCGCGCACACGCCTCCGAATCAGTTTCCACGAATTTTCACGTGTCCAGTTATGCTGCGTGCACCATTCAGTATACTTGGCATACGGCGGGGCAGTCCCGTTTGGCGGGGCGCGCTCCGTTTTCCAACTTTTGGAAATCTGGAAAAAGTGGGTGCGCGCAGTTTTGTGACACATTAAACTATGTCCACAGCAACTAATAGCATAGGGTTATTTTACAGAAAATAAACTAGGTCAGGTATTCTACAGGTATCAAAAAGAATCACCGAATTCGGATCTCTGTGGTGGGAGATACGAACTCGGCAATATGGGTGGTCATTCTGGAATTCTGCGATTTCAGAATTCTGTCTGCTCGCGCCGACTTGGGCGCTGTTTTTCACCTAGGGACACACGTTTTCCGAGGTTGGCTATAAAACAGATATAGAAGAGGGTTAAGGGGTGATCATACCTATGAAGACGGAACAGCGTTTGGTCGAGCGAGTCAACGGAAAATAATTCCGGAGAGAAGGTGCCTCGAGTGGGAATCTGCAGGCGCGAGGTCGGCGTCGACGGGATGGCTGGATTGCTTGGTGGGGCTTCTCTGGCTGCGGTGACGGCTCTAGATGGAAAGAGGAGGTCTGGAGATTTAGGTTAGGGTTTAGAATTTTTGAAGAGATATTATATATATATATATATATATATATATATATATATATATATATATATATATATATATATATAAATATATATATATGCAAATAGGTCCGGGGGGGGCCGCGCGTACACTGGGCGCTGAATGCTTTGCTTGCTTAAGCTTACGCATGCTAGCAAGTTGCCAAGCTTGCTAAATTGTTGTGCATTAGCTAGCAATTGCTAGCAAAAGTTGGAATTGCTAAGAATAGTAGTTGTAGTTTAGTAGTAATATATTACTTATTAATTATTATTATACTTATTAAATTCTTATTTAATAATTTCTTTTCTTAATATTTTCTTAATATTTTCTTTTCCTATTAATATATATATATACATATATATATTTGTGTATACATATATATTATATATATTCTCATAAGAAAATTTATAGATTAGGGTAATGCACATCGTTGGGCTAGCAACTGCTCAAGGGGTCCCCTACATGGAATAAATTCCGAAAAATTCCTGATGGTCACATAAGTTCTCTAAGTGCCCGAACACCTAAAATAAAAATTTATAAAAAATCTATTTCTCCTATTTAGCACATATTTACCATAATTAAATTATTAATTAATAAAAAATATAATAAATACGGTTTTTAGAAATAGGAGTTTTACAATACCTGAGTATCTTCAGTAACTCGTATACCTGAATCAGAAACACGCCCGAAACACTTGTATTTGCTATGTGATCCTTGGATTTTATTTTATATATATCTGTGCTAGTTAACTTGGTTTTATCTTTAGACAGGAAATGACACATAGTAAGTTGGTTAATCTCGTTGTGTTACTCTTATATCGCTGGACGCACTGCTACATGAGTTAGGCTTTATATTATTACCATGAAACTGATCCTAAGGCAAGATTAGAAAGAAAACTTAATATAGGTTCACGGAACTTATATAACGTGTTTGGATTTGTCGAGCGGACGAGAAGGCTCCCCACCAATGCATTCATGTACTGATAACCCACCAGGTTGCTTGCAGGGTACGGGAGAACCTCGTTCGGTGAGGAGTATCCCCTCGTGCGTGCTAAGATTTGGAGTTTGCTCTGGAGCCTCAGAATGTTACGTCTAGAGCTGAAGCACGTATACAAGGCATAATGTTGGAACATCGTCTATGTATAATTCCATATTATAAGTCGCTTGGCACACTTTTATTGTTTCGAGAGAGAGAGAGCTTGAGCGACTTATAATCTCGGCCTAGAGCCGCTTGTAACCTTATACATTATCAATAAATAGCTTGTTTTTGTATTATACTTGTGTTTATTATATACTTCCGCTATATCGACCTTGTAAACTAGTTATCGAACGGCCGTTTACTCGTATCGTTCAATTTTTTGTTGCACTGGAGACTATTTGGGCGACTTTGTGGCTTAGTCATTTTATCGCATGTTCGAACCTTGGCCTTGTGCAGGCGCATCTTGTGCTCCTGTGGTATCACGTCATTATGGGATCGCTAGTGTGGTGATTCGTGTTCAGTGGGGACAGTCGATCCTGCGGAAGATCGAGGTGTGACAAGTTTAGATAGGAAGCTTATCTTCCTTAGGATTATTTTGTTATCCTTGAAGTTATTTTGTGTTATCTTATAGTTGAATGCATGTCTATAAAAATGGCCGTCAAAAAATTGTAGAAGAGGGGGAGATAAATAAAAAAATAGATAATTGAGTTATATACGTTGGTGTGATGCCTAAGTAAATTAAACTTAATTTTCAAAAATTCTTTCATCTACCATAATCTTCGTTTGTGCTCTCTTCGTCAACATATCGTCAGCATTGGATTCCAGAATCTTTGGTATATTTTAAAACTCATATTTAAGTTCATTGGTAAATCTTTGCATTTTGTGATAATTTTTGTAAAATTATACCTATATATTTTGTTCAAAATTAATAATCTCCTATAAATCCTAATTATAAAATTGGGTTATTTGAATTTAAGTTCCCGTCCCGCGTCACGGTTGTTATTGTGATTAATCATTTTCTATGACCATGAAAAAGAAGCTACTTCATCGACTAATAGGACAAGAGATTGCTTAATATAAGTATTAGAAAATCGGGAAGAAATTTTGGTGTTATAAATTTGGATTAATCAAGCCTTATTCATAAGAATTTTTTTCGTGTCAAATCATTACAAATACCTTTAGAATAAAGATGTTATAGGGGATTTTCATTATTTTCAATAAAATGACCAAAATGCCCCATATTAACGTTAAAAAATAATTAAAAATAGGGGCATTTTTATCAAACTACCGTCTAGAAAACTAGAATGGCCTTGAATATGGTTGTTGGAGGGTTTTTTCAATATACCATATTTTGACAATGGTTAGGGGGATAAAATAATAAAATACCCACTGACAATTGGTTGATAATAAAGGGGACACGCAACTATATATGAATGACAAGTCAAATGGGTAAAAAGAATGATAAATGAGCTATAAATGCACTAAATTTGATTTTCTAGGTCAAGACTAGGCCACTATAGTTAAACTAAGTCAAACTAGGTTTTACCTTGGTTTTAGGTCCATACCTAGCTTCTAGGTTGATTACAAGTCCACAATAATTGATACTAGGTTGTACTAGGTCATACCTAGGTTCCAAGGCTAATACCTTGAAGCTTGAAGGGGTTACTATACTAGATAATATCAACTACACCAGCTATTTACTAATATATATATATATACACTAGTATCTAAGTTATAAACTAGTATCTATCTATTACCTTAGTTATGACAATACCTAGATTAATATGCCAATACCAAATATCTATACTCACCTCATGGTATCTTGAGATACTCATCTAATCAATAATTCACAACTCAATTTCTAAAGTCAATACCTTAACACCAATGTTAAAGCCTACATAACAAATTGACCTAACCTATGTGGCCACACCAGTCATTAGTATTGTATAAACTTTCACCCACATGCTCCTTGTATATACTGATACTCCAAGTTGAATGATACCAACACCAACATCCAATACTCTCACCCAAGCATTGAGACACACCTCAATATAGATACACTCTTATACCAATACCTTATATATATATATATATATATATATATATATATATATATATATATATATATATATATATATATATATATATATCCTGGTTTTTAATACCTCACACAACACTTAACCCCAAATCCATCTATTTCCATACCCATTGATGCCCACTTACAGACTTGAACATGAGCCAACTTCCCACAGAATATGCACAGCAGTATGGACTGATGCTTCTTTCACCAATTAATACTCAAGTTCCCTTACACCTCTCACTGTTATATGCCACTGCTTCTATTCTTGTATTTTATTGCTGCTACTGCTCTGTTTAATTACAACTGCTACTTAAATGCCTATTGCAACTGATGTTGCAAGTAAGTTGCTGATACTTGACATTGATCCCCGAGCCCCCTTCAAGTTATTGCAGTTTGTTGTGATGCTGCTATTGACTGCTGGTGCTACTTCTCTTGACCATTCCCAGTAGCTGCTACTATGCTCCATTATTTTGATACTCTCGGATATCAGTGATACCCGAGCACCAATTCCCCCTTACAACTAGATCCTGTGATCTTGCCTCACGTTGCTGCTGCAACACAAACTTCCCTTAAACTAATTTGTTCATAATTCTTGTAACTCCAGGCTCCTTCTGCTGTTGCTTTACTTTCTTTCCTTGGCACTACACCTACCTCTCTGTCGACTTCCCTCACCCGAGCTCACATACTGCTACTGCAGTAGTTGCTAAACTTGGTGTGCCCACTACTATAGCTGTTGTAATTATCTGCTAACACATATCATTGCACACAGTGCAATGATACTCATTCTCCCCCCTTATCACACCCAACAGTTCACACCAAGAGCACACACACACATCCACTACACACATATAAACATATACTTATGCTAATACAATGTATATATACAATATCATATGATACTATAGATAAACACTCTCACTAACACTAATGTTATTTTATCAAACACCTTGAGTGTACAATTAGGAATTTCCATGATACACTCTCATCCAACAAGCCAAATCTCCCAAAATGAGTCATGTATCATACCGTATCACAAGATACTATGATACGCTCTACTCGTGTCCAATTGTGGACACATATCTAGTTTCATAATCCGGAACTAAGTTTAATTAGATCTAATTTTTCTCATAACACACACTTGATGTGTCAATCTCGTAATTGTCCCTAATTGGACACAAGTTACCATGTAGATTCCAAAATACAAGTCATATGAACCTAGTTCTTGGTCCTATGGGTAGTCCTAAGCCAAGAGATGATTCTTAATGGTTAAATGCATGAATTAGAGTCTAAATTATAGATAAAATTTAGAATTTACCTATTAGGAGAAAGATTTCAAATGAAATATTTAATGGACACAATTACGACACAATCTCCTTATCAATTTCCCCTCCTTCAATTGCTTCTTGCAATCCAAGCTCCAATAATTCTTAGATGGTAAAATTTAAAGGAAATGGGTATGAATTGGGTTAAATTTGGTGGAGGGATGAGTTAATTTGGGGAAGAACACAATTAGAAATCCAGAATAAATGAACTAATGAGAGGAGAGAGAGTGAGACCTCCTCTAATTGCCGTCCCCCTCTTTCCCCCTTTCCAAGCAATATACAATATCCATGATGCCTCTACTAGCTAGTCATGAGATTTAATTAGGAAGGGTTATATTAGGAAGCTTCTAATTATACATGAAACTAATCTAATCTTCTTAATTAATTAAAGGAATGGATCTAATGGACCTAGTCCAATGTTGGGCTCAATGTGTCACGACAATCTAATGGGTCCACTAATGACAAGTCTAAATAAAATAGGCTATCCCACTAGTCGATAATTTAATAGCATAACTCAATATAATAATTAGTAGCACATAATATAAATATTCAATTACTAAATAATAAATATGCTAAATGAAAAAAATATGGTAGTGACAAGTCTACCCTCCTTATAAAAAAAAATTCCTCAAAATTTAAGGAAGAACTAATATTACAACAAGCAATCACAACACGCAAAAAAGAACGATACCTCACGCCTCAAAAAGATAAGGGTATTGCTCGCGCATCTCGGCTTCCCTCTCCCAGGTAGACTCTCCTGGAGAGTGATGCCTCCACACAACTCCACATGACACGTACTAAGGGGATCGTCTGGTTTCGCACCACCTTCTCCCTACGGTCCAGAATTATCACTGCCTGTTCTGGGTAGCTGAGAGTCAGACCCACCCTAATCTCCGAGTGATCCAATAAATGACTAGGATCTTCCATGTATCGTCTCAGCTGCGACACATGGAATACATCATGTACTCCCTCTAGTGCAGACGGTAAGTCTAGTCTGTAGGCCATTGCACCGACCCTCGCAAGAACATCGAAGTATCCAATCTACTGTAGACTAAGCTTTTTGCCACCACCAAAGCAAATAGTGCCTTGTGTTAGAGAAATATGTAAGAATACCAGATTGCCAAACTAGAACAAAACGCAGGCTTAAAACTCAATCTAAAATAAAATAATCACAAGCAATGCAAACAAAATCTATACCTCAAACTCCAAAGGTCTCTAGTGGCTATCGGCCTAATGATGTTGTCTGTCCTGCGCTACCCGAAGTCAATCTCTAATAAACTTTACCTTCTCGGCTGCATCCATAATCATATTTGGTCCCAACAAAACTCTCTCACCAATATCATCCCAAGATAAAGGAGTGTGACATCTTCATCCATATAATGACTCGAATGGTGACATATTGATACTGGCCTGGTAGCTGTTGTTGTAAGCAAACTCTACCATGTGAAGATGATCCTCCTAAGAGCCTCTGAAATCTAAAACACAAGTGCGAAGCATATCCTCAAGAATCTAAATAGTCCTCTCCGACTACCCGTCTGTCCGTGGGTGATATGCGGTACTGAACTTGAGCTGGGTGCCCAAGCTAGCATACAAACTCCTCCAGAAGTAGAATATGAAGTGACTATCCCGATCCGTGATGAGGCTCACAAGATCTCCATACAATATGACAATCTATCGCACATACATCTTCTCTAGCTTCTCCATAAACGTACCCACTTTAAATGGCAAGAAGTGGGCCAATTTGGTCAATCTGTCTACGATGACCCAAATCACGTTTTTCCCACCTGGAGAACGCGGAATCCCTGAAACAAAATCCATAGTAACATCCTCCCACATCTACTCTGGAATGGATAAAGGCAGAAGTAAACCACCTGGCCTCTGCCTCTCTGCCTTTACCTACTGGCACACTAAACATCTAGATACGAAGTGCGCCACCTCCCCCTTAAAACCATACCACCATACATGCTCTCTCAGATCTCTATACATCTTGTTGGCATATGGATGTATATAGTACTGTGATCGATGTGCCTCCAGAAGAACCTCTTTGTACAATATCCCATTTGGCACACACAACCTGGTACTGTGCTGCAATGAACCATCCTCAGCAATAGTGAAGTCCTCGGATAATCTCATCTGAACCTGTGCTCTAAGTCTCCTCAGAGACTCATCGTTATACTACGTAGCTCGAATCATGTCCATCAGATCAGACTGTATCTGCATTCCCCATATCTGTATCTCGATACCTGGTATCAGTACCTCAATACCCAAGCTCTCAAGATTAGACAATAAATATCGATCTTTAGTCAAGCATATAGCCACTGGATACCTACTCAAGGCATCAATGACTACATTGGCCTTCCCAGGATGGTAATGCAATGATATGTCAAAGTCCTTCATCAACTCCAACCATCGCCGTTGTCTCATGTTTAGCTCTTTCTGGGTAAATACGTACTTCAAGTTTTTATGGTCTACGAAGATCTCCACATGCTCTCCGTACAAATAGTATTTTAACAACTTTAGAGCAAAAATGACTACTGCCAACTCTAAATCATGGGTAAGGTAATTCTTCTCATGAGAATGTAATTGCCTAGAAGCATAGGCAATCACCTTTCCGTTCTACTGTAAGACACAACCCAAACCCATTCCTGAAGCATTACTATAGATAGTGAATCCACATAGTCTTGATAGCAATGTTAATACTGGAGATGTCGTCAACCTCTTCTTCAACTCCTCAAAAGCAGCGTGACTCTCCTCTATCTAGACAAACTCCATATCCTTCTTGGTTTGCCTACTCAATGGCTCCACGATCCTGGAGAAGTCCTGTACGAACCTCTGGTAATAACCTGCTAGCCCCAGGAAACTCCTGATCTCTTTAACTAAACTTGAAGTAGCCCATGAGTCCAAATTTTCTTCAGGTCCACTGAGATTCTGTCACTTGTAATCACATGACCATGGAATTCAACCTTGTTAAGAAAGAACTAACACTTCAAAAACTTGACATAAAGCTTATCCTTCCTGAGAGTCTCTAGAACTATCCTCAAGTGTTCCTCATGCTCCTCCGGGGTCTTCGAATACACCATAATATCATAAATAAATACCACCACAAACTTATCAAGATACTGGGGGAACACCTTGTTTATCAGATTCATGAATACCGCCGGGGCATGGTCAACCCAAACGACATCTCCATGAACTCAAACTGGCCATACCGAGTCTAAAAAGCTATCTTGGGAATATCCTCCTTCACTTTCACCTGGTGGTAACCTGACCTCAAGTCTATCTTAGAAAATACCTTCACTCCGCTCAACTGATCAAATAGATCATTAATCTTTGGCAGCGAATATTTTTTCTTTATAGTGAGGTTTTTTAGAGCCATGTAGTCGATACACATATATACCAACCCATCCTTCTTCGGTACAAACAATACCGGAGCACCCTATGGTGATGAACTGGATCGAATGAAGCCTTTGTCCTGTAACTCATTCACCTGATTCTTTAACTCTACCAGTTCACTGTTGTTAACTCTATAGATGTGTTGAGATATCGGCTCTACGTCTGGAATAAAATCTATAAAGAACTCAATGTCTCGGTCTGACGGCAAAACTGGCAACTCCTCCGAACAAATATCCATAAACTTTGCTATCAACGGATGTGACAACTCCTTCTCTTCTACCATGGCTCCATAGATGGCATCCTCGCTCTGTTTTACTGCTCCTTTGGTAATCTCAAAGTCTGGCTCTCCTGGCGGTTGAAACAAAACTATGCCTCCATGATAATTTATACTAGTATGGTGCCTACTCAACCAATCCATCACGAATACAATATCGTAGTTCGGAAGTGGCATTACGAGTAAGAACACACTCAACTCCCGGCCTCCCAGTGCAACTCTTCGATCCTTGCAAACATCACTAACCATGATAATGCCTCCCCCAGTCATGATCTTGAAAGTCCTAGCCAAAGGTTCAGACTCTAAACGTTGCTTAAGATCAAAAGATACAGATACAAAAGAATAGGAAGAACTGGAATCAAATAAAACATAAGCTAGAATAAAATCAAGGAGAACTGAACCTGATATCACTTCTCCGACTGGCACCTCCTCCTCAACTGTCTTGGCGAAAGCACGCCCTCGCAGTGCACCTCTCTGCTGCTACTGGAGGACAAAATATTATTGCTGAGTCGGTTAAGGAGGTCCCCTCTGTTGTCCCGCAGGTAGTCTTTCTAGTGCCCTCTGTGCCAGTTTTGCTACCTGGCCTGCCCAAACTCGAGTCACTAGACACTCCCTCAACTGGTGGCCTAGCTCTCCACAGTAGAGGCACACTCTCAGCCTCTTCCTGTAAACCTCCCGTGCATGCCCGATCTTCCTACAGTGAGTACACCGAGGGACCTGCTATACCGGACTCGGGGCCTGGTATGTCTGTTACGCTGGTGCTCGGAATGGTGCATGAAATTATTGTCTTTGCTGCTGGAAGGTCCTCTGCTGCTGGAAGTGGAGTTGTTTGGCTGGACCCACACTACGGCAAGCTCCTTTTGTTGTGTCTCGCATCATCTTGTATTTGAGCTCCAAGTCATCCTCTACCCTCTGTGCGTCAATTAGGATATCCTAGAATATCGCTGTGCGGTGTCCTCTAGTGAGGGATTTGATCTCCCTGATCAAATCCTTCCAAAACTTCTAGGCCTTCCATAGAGGATTATGGCCCTCTACAAATCTGCCTAGTCTGCATAACTCTGCTTCGTACTCGTCTACTGTCATGCTACCCTGGACGAGGTCTAGGAACTGGCTCACTAGAGCAATCAGAGCCACATCCGGAAAGAACTTCTCCTTAAATTTTTTTTTGAAAGCTTCCCAAGTCAGTCCTAGCCTCGCGATCCTCGGGTATGTATAAAACCATGTTAGAGCACTGTCGAATATATGGCTGCCTGCTGCCTCCACCTGTAGGCCCTCCAGAATCTGTGCTAGCCTTAAGGCCCTTTCTACGTCCTCGATCCAATCGTCGGTGTACAATATCCCTTCGATGCCTCTGAAGTTCTTGGGTCCCATTCTCTTGAAGTCAATGATAGTACCCGGCCTCGGCTGGTACGGTACGGGATAAAGTGGTACGGTCTGTGGCTGAACAAGTGCTACCTTCTCCATAGTAGCTAGTGCTAACTAGTGAGCACTCTCGATGCCCGGACGTAGAATATCTGTCTGCCTCTATTGTGCTGCTATCATCTTCTAGAATATAACAAATATCTGCGTCCCGTCTGCTGGCATAGGTAGTGGTGGTGGAAGATCCTCCGTGACTAATGGAACAATCCTCGAAACTGGTAGTAGAGCACCCCCAAAAACTGTTACTAAAAGGCCCATATGGACTGGTGAAGCAATCCTCTACCCGAAAGAAGGCGAAATAGTCGTTGTTGTCTCTCTCTGGGTGACGAAGTAATAGACCTCGCCGAAACTGCTCCAGAGCACTGCGATCGGGTCTTCGACGGCAACCTGAAGACAGATTCAAACAAAGAATAAATATTGTGCAAGATACAATAGCATGAAGGAATGACAGTAATATTTCAAAAAAAGTAATTATTCTGAAGGATAAAGATAGCAAATTAAATAGATTAGAAATGTTTCTAGTAGTGATTGAGTATCCTCACATCCTATATCCTAGTCCTATATCCAATAGCCAGTTTATAGTAATACTTTAAGTCTGAGTACTATAATCCGAATACTTCTAGACCTGCATGGGCCACCATAAAAATGTATCACGATCCGCACCCAGTGTATGGGCATGAGTACGTGGTTATGTCCAGCCTATGCCGTAGCAACGACGGTAGAACGCTATCTAGGTCAACAATACTATCTAAACATCTCACATAATATATATAATGTACATGTCAAGATATCTCAACTCCCAAATGGATGATAATATGATAATATGATAATGGTAAACAATACTCAATTACAATAACAAACTAGAGAAAGATATGGCATGATATGGAATAGAAGGAAAGAAATAAAGTCACAATACATCACAAGTCCAAGTCTAATCTCAACAAAAGATCTCAAATAATAATAATAATACAATGCCAAAGTATCAATCTGACATATACAATATCATAAATGAACTAGCTAAGTCTCAACGACTGATGGTACTAACTCAAAACGCTCTACAGATGCTAACTCAACCGGCTCGCCATCCTGTGGCACGTAGTGCTTAGGACACCAGTCCTCTAATAAATCATCTGAAAACTATATCCAATCAGAATTGGATCGAAGTACAACCCAAATAGCAGTTCCAATAATTGACAGAAACTATAAAACAGTAATAGCAATAAAAATAAATAATAAAAATAACTGAACTAGCAAATATCACAAGAAAAAGATCATGGTAAAATGGTAAGAAACAGAGAACAATATTGTGAGGAACATCAATGTAATAAATTTGAATAAAGAAAATAATATAATAAATATGCCTTAAAATATTAGTAAGATAATGTGATCGGCTTGGGCCTAATACGGGCTATATATAAAAGGTGAGCTATCATGATCACACATGAGTTGCATGATCTTCTAATTATCACTGGCTAAACTAAATCATGGGCTATAAGGTATAATCATATATCTAGTATTACTTTCCTAACCCCTGACTAGTACACAGATCCAAATCACGATATGTTATAACACGTATATCACACTATACGGTCTATAATATCATGCACTATGATCATGGTCTATATAATCACTAAGATATCACGGTAATCACTGAGTAATCATGAAGCATGACATGACGATCATTGAGTAATCACGACAATAATATCTCATGACCAAGATCTATGTATACCAATCCGTGTAACCATCGTGTCAGGAATCAAATATCTCAATACTAAATATATAAACCATATAGGCTATTAAATAAAAAACTATCAGAGAATGTACTCGCCTCTGATCCTGAGCAAAAGATGTATATCCCAGTATCCAAGCTGGTGTCACATACACCTATATATGAATGGCATGTCAAATCGGTGAAAAGAATGATAAATGAGCTATAAATACAGTAAATATGATTTTTGAGGTCAAGGCTAGGTCACTCTAGTTAAACTAAGTCAAACTAGGTTTTTACCTTGGTTTTAGGTCCATACCTAGATTAAAGATTCATTACAAGTCCACACTAGTTGATACTAGGTTGTACTAAGTCATATCTAGGTTCCAGGGCCAATACCTTGAAGGGATTACTATACTAGCTAATATCAACTACAATATATATATATATATATATATATATATATATATATATATATATATATATATATATATATATATATATATATATATATAGTATCTAAGTTATGGACTAGTATTTATTTATTACCTTAATTATGACAATACCTAGATTATATCCCAATACCCAATATCTATACTCACCTCATGGTATCTTGAGATACTCACCTACTCAATAATTCATAACTCATTTTCTAAAGTCAATACCTTAACACCAATGTTAGAGCCTTCATAACCAATTGACCTAACCTATGTGGCCACACCAGTTATTTGCATTTCATAAACTTGCACCCACATGCTCCTTGTATATACTGATACTCCAAATTGAATGATACCAACACCAACATCTAATACTCTCACCCAAGCATTGATACAAACCTTAATATAGATACACTCTTATACCAATACCTTTTATCTCAGAGGATATATATATATATATATATAGACACACACACACACACACACACACACACACTTAAGCTTCTCATATATCCTAATCTTTAATACCTCATACAACACTTATCTCCAAAGCCATTTATTTTAATATCCACCGATACCCACTTGCAGACTTGAACACGAGCCAACTTCCCACAGAATACACACAACAGTATGTACTAATGCTTCTTGTCCCAATCAATACTCAAGCTCCCTTACACCTCCTACTGCTATATGTCATTGTTGTTATTCTTTTATTTCATTGATGCTACTACTCTGTTTAATTGTAACTGCTACTTAATTGCCTATTCCAACTGATCTTGTAAGTAAGTTGCTGATACTTGACAGTCCTCCCTGAGCCCCCTTCAAGTCATTGTAGGTCCTCACGCAATAGTTTGCTGTGTTGGTACTATTGACTGCTGCTGCTACTCCTTTTGACCATTCCCAGTAGCTGCTACTACTGCTCCATTGTTCTGATAATCTCGGGTATCAGTGATACCCTTGCACCAATTCCCCCTTACAACAAAATACTATGATCTTGCCTCACGTTGCTGCTGCAACACAAACTTCCCTTAAACTAATGTGCCCACAATTCCTGCAGCTCCTGCTGCTGTTGCTTTACTTCCTTTTCTTAGTACTGCAGCTCCCTCTCTGTCTACTTCCCTCACCTGAGCTCACATACTGCTACTTTGCTAAACTTAGTGTACCCACTGCTATAGCTGCTGTAATTATCTTTTAACACATATCATTGCACAGAGTGCAATGATACTCATTCTCCCCCTTATCACACCCAATAGTTCACACCAATAGCACACACACATCCATTACACACATATAAACATATACTAATATTAATACAATGTAAATACAATATCTATATGATACTATAGATAAACACACTCTCACTAACACTAATATCATTTCATCAAACACCTTGAGTATACAATTAGGAATTTCCATGATACACCCTCATCCAACAAGCCAAATCCCCCAAAATGAGTCACGTATCATACTATATTACAAGATACTATGATACGCTCTACTCGTGTCCAGTTATGGATATATATCAAGTCCCAAAACTCTAATCTATGTCAAATTAGATCTAATTGGTCTCATAACACACACTTGATGTGTCAATCTCGTAATTCCCCCTAGTTGGACATAAATTACCATGTACATTCCATAATACAAGTCATATAAACCTAGTTCTTGGTCCTATAGATAGCCCTAAGCCAAGGGATGATTTCTAATAGTTAAATGCATGAATTATAGTCTAAATTATAGTGGAAATCTAGAATTTACCTATTAGAAGATAGATTCCTAATGAAATAATCAATTACATAATTAGGACACAATCTCCTTGTCAATTCCTCCTCCTTCAAGTGCTTCTTGCAATCCAAGTTCCAATGCTTCTTAGATGATGAAATTTAGAAAGAATGTATGTGAATTGGGTTAAATTTGTTGGAAGAATGAGTCAATTTGGAAAAAAACATAATCGAGGATCTAAAATGAATGAACTAATGAGAGGAGAGATAGTGAGACCTCCTCTAATAGGGGGCCCCTTCCCAAGCAATGTACAATGTTCATGATATCCCTACTAGCTAGTCATGAGGTTTAATTAGGAAGAACTATATTAGAAAGCATCTAATTCTACATGAAACTAATATCTCCTTAATTAATTAAGAGAATGGGTCTAATGGGCCTAGTCTATTGGGCTTAATGTGTCATGACAATCTAATGGGTCCACTAATAATAAGTCTAAATAAAATAGGCTAGTCCACTAATCAATAATTAAATAGCATAACTCAATATAATAATTAGTATCACATAATATAAATATTTAATTACTAAATAATAAATATGCTAAATGATAAAAATACACTCATGTAGAAATATGGTAGTGACACCGACACTCGATGGCGCAACCGAAGGATCAAAGCTGATCGGCTGATGCAACCATTGACTGGTCCCTTTGACCGGGCATGGTAAGAGCAGCCTAGTTTTGACCAGGCCGGTCTTAAGGTAGGCTTCTGGCCGCACGAGCCATATAACATAATGAGGCAAACCCATGTGTGTGTATTTTAATATTTAAATTCTTTAATTATTGGCTTGTATTCATGTGATATGTTAGCTCAAATGGTAAGTGTGGTTGGGTTTTATTAATGAAAAAGTTTTAAATCTCACAAACAATATTTCTTTTTATCATTATTTAAAAAAATTCCTTTGGAACTATTCTCGAACTCGGGGATGGACGAAGGGGTAAAATGGTGCTTCGATGGTGCCTCTTTGAGAGACTATTATAGTTTTATCGTAGCCGAGCAGGTGGTCTTGTAGGGTCTGTCATGCCCCAGTCCCAAAATATCGAGGGACTAGCCACCTGGCAATAGCCAGCAACACACACTAATGGACAAACCCAATTTAATGGATCCACCAGGGCGTACTTAAGCTGTAGAACAATAATCAGGGTCTGCTATACTAATCTCATCCACAGAATGAATATATCAATAACAACAAAATAAAATAAACATCATCCAGTCAAAAGTAAATAAAATTAGGGAACAATCCGATATTAAGTCTGTTACAATTATTCATTTAAACAAGACTAAAAGAGTTTATTTGCCACAAAAACTGAGCATAGAGAAGCAGATGTTCAGGAAAAATCCTCAGCGATCACCTCGTCCTCAGGGTCTGGTACTGTTCCTGCTAATGCTCCTATTCCGTATACCTCTGGATAGACCTCGTCTGCTAATCCTGGAGACATAATCCGGATCCAGGTCCTCAGGGGACATAGCAAGGTACAGATAATACAAGCCAAAATAATGCAGTGCAGCAATAAATGAAACAATAGGGTAAATAAATAAACAGCTAAGTGATATGCAAGTGAGAGTTTTATTCATACTCGTGCTGAGACTACTATAGGATCAGTGTCGGAGAAACCTATAGCAGTATTCTCTCGAAGGGCCAGAACTTGCGCCAAAGCTCGGTATCAGAGACTAAGACACCTCCAGATGATAATATTTAAAATATAATCAGCCTTTGATATGGTAATACTCTCCCCACCCAATGTAATCTCACGTCACAGTTTCATAATGTCTCATGTCCATGTCACGCAAGATCAAACTAATGCAATAAGTCTGAATAAATTCTAAGCATGTAAAAATGTATATGTCATAAACCTGTATCCTATACAGAATTACCTTGAATATTTTGGGAAGATTCTGTCTCATGATTCGTGTCAGGTGTCGTGGGTATAATGTACTTGATATAGCAAGTACGAGAATGTAAATGTCACGATATCCATCTCTAGGTGACGTTACACAACTCCGCGTACGGTGTTGGCACCCGACTATAATCGAACACTAAGTAAGTCACACGGTCCTAGGTTAAGTATGTATAACAGATAAATAAGACAAGGAATTATGTAACAAGAACTGCAAGCTTCGGCAAGGTACACTTGCCTGGGGTTCTGGCTCCAACTGTAGCTCTGACCTCAGTGGGATTTGCAGGTACTCCTCCGGTTGCTGAAATAGACATCACCATCAGATTAAGAAAATATCAAAAAGCTAGAAACGCCTGTCCTTGAGTCCAATTTGGATACAGGGGCAAAAATGACAATTTATGGTCAAAGCGGGGTCCACATGTGGGCCGCTTTGCACCGAAAAATGTGTCAGAACCAAAGGTCTCAAAATCCGTCAAACTTAGTGTCAACAGGTCCAGAACGTTGATACAAACCCAACGGAACTTCCAGAATTGGATTCCGATGAGCCGATCAGCCGATCACAAAATCGCCGTCAAGTGGAGCTGTGGGGCCCATAATACGCGATTTTGTCAACTTTCTCAGAATCGAACCAAACTTGTGTCACAGGACCAGCGTATTGCTACGAGTGCGATGGTGCAAGTTTCGTTTCGATCCGACATGTGTACACGAAGTTACGACACATTCCAGAACGGACGGATACGGGACGTTGTCGGCAGATACGCGTTGATTCCGGTGTGCATGCACATCCAAATCAACTTCTGCGAAATCTCGCACGTCCGTATCAACGGCGCGCACGTTTCGGTGAAGACCGCACACGACCATGTCCTCCTGTTTGGCGGGGCGTACTCAGTTCCGGGGTGAAACAGGGTATTGTTTTTTCTATTTTTGGATCGAGGTTCGCGATCGCCACAGGACGCGATGCACCGAGCAGGTTGCACGGACATCGAGGGGGTCACACAGCCTACGCGTCACAACTGACAGAACCAAAAATGGGGCAACAAGGAGAGAGAACGGGCTACCTGAACAGGGCTCCGTGGAAACTGAAATTCCTGTGTCCGCGAGTCGACACAAGACACTGCGACACGATACGGTGCACTGTTCAGCCTAGGGTTAGGGTTTGCTGCTCGAGTCGTCAGAGCTGGCCGGAGCTTCGCCGGAGGGGCTCGCTGGGGCTGCCGACGGAGGACGGCGAGGCAGGGACGGCTCAGGCGGAGGCTGTCCGGCACCGGGGCTGCTGCTGGGCTCGGGTGTTGGCCGGAGATGCTGCGGGAGGGAGAACGACAAGGCGGAGGCAGCAGCGCTGGAGGGCAGAGCGGGCTCGGGAAGGGTCATTGAGGAAGACGACGGTATGGCGGAGCTAGGGCAGCGGGGGTCGTCGGGGAAAAGTGGGGCGGAGGAGGAGGGGTTTTTATAGTCGACCGAGGGAGAGGGAGAGGCGGCCGGTGCGGGGAGGGGAACCGGAGCGGCGGGCGGTTGCGGGGAAGAGGAGGCGGAGCGGCACAGGGGACGCGAAGCAGCGCGGGGTGCCGGAGCGGCGCGACGGCCGGGGTCGGTTACAGGGAAGAGAGAGGGTTTCGGTGGCGGGCCGGGTCGGGTCGGGTCGGGTTGGCCGGATCCGACCCGTTCTAATAAGCAATGAATGCGGGTCGGGTTAACGGGTTTCGGGTCGGCGGGTTAGACCCGAATCCGACCCGCTAAGGTTTGGTTCGATTTAGCTAAACCGGTCTAGGTTGGTTCGGGTTGGTTTGGTTCAATTGAACCGGATTTAATTCTAGGTTTATTTTGGTTTAATTATAACTTGGTTGTTAGGGCTTTAAAAATGTTTCCGGGGTCCAATAAATTCCCGAAAAATTATCCTATGTCTAATTTTTCATTTTACACCAGAAAATATTATTTTCATAATATTTTAATATTATTTAACATAATTTAAAAATCATTTAAATTTAAAATACCTTTGTTTTAATTACAGAAAAATCCCAGAAATTTACAGAAAATTATGAAAATTCCAAATTAAAAATTCTTGAAAAATCAGGGGGTTTGCAGGGTCATCATGCTAGGGCATTGCGTAGGGTAGCCTCACTTCATTGCCTGCAGGATAGTTCGGCCACCTAGCCTCGCCCAGATTCTCATATAGCCTCACAACAGTTGTGTGGTAGCTCCGCCCATGATGCGTGGTAGCTTCGTCACGGTTTCGTTAATCGACTAATTCCTGGATTGCTAATTTTGACAATTACTAATGCTGAATGTTGATTATAGGAGCAATAATATTTGTATTTTGAAAAAAAAACAACCATTAAATAATCCATGATGTCTCTTTTCTCTTAAAGAAACCATAATATTTTCTTATTAAAACATATTTTACGATATTATCTTTACTCCTAAATTTGTTGAAAAAGTCCGTGAGTTTGTTAGGCCCAAATATCATACATCTTCTCCAATGGTTATCCTTGGTTATCCATATTTTCCTGTTTTATGTGCCATTTTTAAAATATAGTAACTCAACTATAAAAATATATCTCAAACTGTTGATGTTTATATTTATTTTATCATACATATCATTTAAAAAAGGCTTTTATATATTACATATATTTATTTATATAGAAAATCAACTAAAAAATATTGTGGGACCAATTTTTATATGCCACATAGATATATAAAAATTCTATCACGGGCTCTACATGTCAAGGTGTTATATGAGTCGGGTAGGGCCAGCCCAATCCCTGAGTTGATAGGGTTTGACTAGGCTTGTATGAGGCAGGGTCTGCCCGGTTAGGAGATCGGGTCCGGGCAAGACGAGCTCAAAGAGTAAAAACCAAACCCGGCTCAGCCTACAACCTGGTGAAAACTGGATCGGGCTTTACTAGTTTTGGTCTAGGTTGGGTTGGATCTAGGCCGGGCACTGGTTGGCTCGAGTTTTATTTCAAGAAAAAACATTAAATATTTGGTTTTGCCTAAGGCATTGGGCTTTGAGCCTTTGACTAAATAAAAAAATAGTAACATATATTTAATTAAGAAAATTTTAATATATGTTATTATTATTACATAGGGGTTTGTTTGACTTAAGTTTTATGTTTTTTTCTTTCAACATATTTGACAGTCGAAATGTAAAACATAAGTCGCATAAGAAAAATAAAATACATATCTAACAATAATAACATATATTAAAAATGATACATGGTAATTGAGACTAATGATAAATAAAATAGTAAGTATAGAAGAATTGTTGTAGCTAATTCTTTGAACTAAAATGTGAATTACCTAAATTCCTATACTAACAGCTAAATAAATTTAAATATACATTTCTTTAAGAAAATTTAAGATACTAGATACAATTATCTAGATGCCTACATAGTTTTCAAGTGCTATAGTTAGGTGACTATTTGATTCGTTTCCCACAATGCATGCATTAAAAAAGAGTTGCACAATAGTGTCTTCTTTCTGTTAAAAATACGTGCGCTCTAATACCACGTGTTAGGCGCGTCATGGAAGCATTTTGCCAACCCACCTGAGATGACCAATCAATTTACGAACACCAAGCATAGATGAAGACAAGTATATGGCGGTGACTACGTCACCAGGACAAATCCCAACCTTTATAACTCAGATGAAATTACAAGATTGCAAAAACAAATGTTCAAACCCTTTGCCCTAATAGGTTCAACCCCCTCACCACACTCAAGAAGAAAGGCAGAAGATTATAACTGAAATCACTCACCAACATGTAGCAATCTTCCTAACCGAAGTTGACGACTCATCGATTAGATCTCCTTCTTCCTTCTTTCTTGGATGGCGAAGTCCTAAGAGCAAATCACGGACTTTCTTTTAGATTTCCTGTGGACGATCACCCCGAATCTTCAACTTGTGCTTATTCTTTGTGCCTCCACCCTCCTCCCTATTTATAGGATAAAACATATTTTAGGTCATAATATGATTTCCTAAATAGGAAACCCTAAAATAATAATCCTTACACCTAAAATAGCCAAACACCAATTATGGACGTCCAAATATGTCAGATTAAATATTTGATACAAATTTAAAATCTAATCAAATCTTACATTTAATGTAGATTTCTAAATTGTATCAAATCAAATCTTTGACCATATTTGGGCTCCAAAATTTACCAAATCCAGACTGGGCCCCAACACTTTCAGGATGATATTTATTATAAACACCGCAAAAGTAGTGCCAAACTTTTGATCTTGGTAATTATGATTCACTCCTCCAACATAGCCTTGTACCCCGTTAGGTTGCGTGGGTTGAGGTTGTTGATCTTGTGGTTGCGTGGGTTGAGGTTGTTGATCTTGTGGTTGCTGCGGTGGTTGTTCATCTTCTATGGTTGTGAATAAGAAGCTACTTCACCGAATAGAATATGAGATTGCTAGCAAGGGTTAGAAAACTAGAAAGAAATTTTATTGTGGTAAATTTTGATTAATCGGTCTTATTTATAGCAATTTTTTCGATGCTGAATGACCACAATACCCTTAGAATATGGTTGTCATGGGGGTATTTTGGTTATTTTTAGAAAATAACCAAAATACCCCTTATTAACGTTCAAAAATGATTAAAATGGGGGTAATTTGGTAAACTACCAACCACAAATCAATAATGACCTTGAATATGGTTGTTGGAGGGTTTTTTCAACATATCCCCTACCTTGTTTTGATAACAGTTAGGAAGAATAAAATGGTAAAACACCCCTTGGCAGTTAATGACAAAGGGGGGCATGCATATTGAGGGGACTGGGTCGAGAGGGTAGGATTGGGCTTCAGTTTGTGCCAGACCCAGGTCACCAACCTGGCCGGGTCGACTGAATTCGGGGTGAAATTCAGATCGGGCCCGGTAAGGGAGATAGGTTGGGCCAGGTCCGGTCGTAGGTTTCTACGAAGACAAAAAGGATGATCAACAATACCTCATTTTGAAGCTTATAATTATAGATTAAGATAAGTTATGAATCATGTATAAATTTTGGACGATAAAAAAAAACCTTATTTTGAAGCTGATAATTATAGTTTAAGAGATTTAATGAATCAAGTATTAATTTTAATATGGCAATGATATAATAACTAGCAGGGAATATATTTATGGTCAACTGACTTGGGACATATTTTTACCTCTCAATTAGTAATAATGTGTTCTTTTTAGTTAAAATATTCCCTTGGCAATACCTTAGCTATAACCCAATTAGTATTCAATCCGAGTTAGAGTTAAGTATCAAGATGAAATTAACAGTACAATTGAGTACAAATCCATTATAAGTTCAATAAGTCGAATATACAAATAGCTCAAACTAACTCAGAGTATAATATTTCCCTTGAATTTAATGTGACCATATAAACTACAAATAGCTCAAACTAACTCAGGCAAAAAGAAGAAAAATATGACAAAAGTTAAATATGTAAGATCATATAACCCTAAAATTTGGCTATTGGGGGTTTTATTTAACCTAATACCTCCCAATATTTTAATAACGATTATTATAGGGTAAAATGCTAAAACCTCCCCAACCCCCAATAATTAGTTTCAAACAGAGGGAGGGCCACTACAAGGGGTGGGGGACAGATGATGGCTAGACTAGGTTTAGAATCAGGTCGGGCACAGTTTAGACTGTATAACACCCAACCTGACCCAAAGCTGAAGATGGACTTGGCTGGCCCATTGATCGGGAATAGGCCGAGCAGCCAAAATTGACCAGGACGATCTCAAGGCGAGCTTCATACCGCACATCACATTTAACACGTTGAGAAAAACCCTATGTGTGTGTCTTTTAATATTTAAATTCTTTAATTATTGAATTGTATACATGTGATGTGTTAGCTCAAATGGTAAGTGTGGTTGAGTTTTATTAGTGGAAAATGTTTAAAGCTCATAAACATTTATTTTTATCATTAGTTTTTTTACAAAAATCCATTTGGAACTAAGCCACAAACTCGGGGTAGAGGAAGGGGTAAAGTGGTGCTTTGATGGTGCCTATATGAGGGACTATAGTATTCATTGTAGCCAAGCGGGTAGCCTTGTAGGGTAATTATTTTAGGCATTGTGCAAGGTAGCCTCATTGTGTAGCCCCGCTACCTTGCCTCTCTCCCACTCAACAGAACCAATATGTTCATTATGTGAGTGCAAACAATTATTATATGTGGTCTTTCTAGTCTTATCTTAGGATCTTGCATCTACATGGCATAAAATATGTGTCTTGCAAGCATAAATGTGCAACGCAATAGAGTAACAGAGTTGATCTTACTAAATACTTACCATCTATCCTTCCTTGTCAGATACAACAATGGCAACAACATAGAATGAATCGAAAGACTCTATAATCAAAGTGTCACGAGTGTGTCTCTGCAGAAGATAAACGTTAGGCCCATAAATATAAATAGTTTGCAGTGCACTATTTTCTGACAACATCCTCGATAAACCTGCACACAGATGGACATTAGCATGCATCCTATAAATTATATGTAGGTCACTAGCACCATAATCCATCTTGGATTGTACATAGATTAGAGGATGATCCTCTTAGTGCAGGTAACGAGCTCCACTGAAAGTTCCTGAATCACCAAATGCTAGTTCAACAACAAACTACTGCACTAGTACATTAGCACTGTTCTCCCGGTCCGATACGATCACGGTGCCACGATGATCGCTCGAGAACATTTTCTTGTGCACAAGTTGTCCATGACCATGCAAATGCATAAACATCTAGACTTTACATATATGTATGGTAAAAACTGATATATGCTACACTATCTCTCTTACCATAATACCATACTTACGCATTTCCAGTCCAGAGATATTGCCTTAGTGACCCAAGGGTCCCAATACTTTTTATTGTGTATCTTTGAAACCTAATGTGATAGTCTTCCCGCCTAAGCGATATAACAATATTCTATATGATAACTCTAAAAATAGTAACATACTCCAAGTAATAGGATACTAAAAATGCATGAAGTCTACATATGTACAACAATTTGATAATACAAATGCAATGATAAGAACTTCTCTAAATTACCAAGTCTATAGCAGGAGTTTAAAGTTCCATGTTTTAAAGCAGTATTACGAAAGGCTATCTCATACAACCAGTTAATAATCCATGTTCTATATAATATGATACAAAATGATATTACTCTCGTATCTATATTGGTTCTTTTATTTATTAGCATGCATCTACTTATAAAATAACAAACTAAACATGCAGAATCTATTTGTTAAGTGTAAAGGTAAAGCAAGAAAAGGTTCATCGAAACAACCCACCTAAATGAGTACTCTGCCTTGACCAAACAGATCTCTAAACAATCCTCTAAATGAGATCAAGTACAAACGACACTTTGAACCAAGAAACCATCTCTCTGGACCAAGTGGAGATGGTCGTTACATATGGGCCAAGCAGCCCAGGTTTGACCGGGCCGATCTCAAGGCGGGCTACGGGCCGCCCGTCCAATATAACACCTTGAGACAAACCCAATTTGTGTGTATTTCAATAATTAAATTCTTTAATTATTTACTTGTATACACGTGATGTGTTAGGTCAAATGGTAAGTCTCATTGGGTTTTTTGAGTGAAAAGGGTTCAAATCTCATGAACAATATTTCTTTTTATCATCATTTTCTAGATAAATCCCTTTGGAACTAGGCCTCGAACCCGGGGAGGGGGGGATGGAAGAAAGGGGTGAAGTGGTGCTTTGATGGCGCCTCTATGAGTGACTATAGTATTCATCATAGCCAAGCAGGTGGACTTGTAGGGTCAATATGTTAGGACATTGCGCAGGGCTGCCTCATTGCGTAGCCTCGCAGGATAGCCCCATCACCTATCCTCGCCAAGCTTCTCTTGTAGCTTCACAGTAGTTGTATGATAGCTCCACCTATAATGCGTGGTAGCTTCGTCACAGCTCCATTGATTGTCTAACAACTTGATTGCTTAGTTTGACAATTACCACTATTGAATGTTGATTAATATTAGCTACTCAGTATGCAGTTATGCTAATTTGATTACCAAACTTTTTGTTGTTTCTACCACATTCTTTTCTATAGAAATTGCTTATTCCAACATCAACATCATTAACAACAACAACAAAGCTTTTATTCCAAATAAGTCATATAACCTCCTGGTGATGTCGCAGGTTGAAGATTAACTATGATCATGCATGTCTAGCGTTATTGCTTATTAGTCCTTCGGAGGCTTGGATTAAGCATGTCTACAACATTTCATAATCTTCAAAGGATCAAACATTCAAATCAAATTTTGATTAATGGGTTGGGTAGGAGAAGGTATTATGTTGCCTTTTGTCTACTGCAACCTGAATTTTTTATCGGTTCTTTCTGTAAATTTTGCATAAAAGTCAATATCCTCATACTCTTGTAAATATAAAAACTACATATTTCGTTCCAAGTAATGCTTTGACATACTAAGAAAAATTCTAGTAAGAGTTGGAAAAATTCTAGTAAGAGTTGGGCAGGACGTTCACTCTCTTACACAATGGAGGCCACTGTCCTAGGCATGGGCCTTCATGTTCACCCAATAACCCCATCCAGATAAGTATATTTAAAATAATCGCTATAAGTACCAATATCTTGTAGCTACTTCAAGTTGTGAAACAATCTTTACTCTCTTGTCAACCTGCTTTATAGAATTACTGGCACTTATCACTTGGCAATGTGAATTTATTGTTTTTTTCTTCTCAGCCTAGGATACTGATGGCAATGGATAGAGATGGATTGTTGCCACCCTTATTTTCGGATATTCACGAACGTACACAAGTTCCTGTCAAGAGCACAATTCTGACTGGAAATTTTTTTGCAGCTTTCCTAGCTTTCTTCATGTTCGTTTCACAATTGGCCGGAATAGTAATATTTTACATGAGTATTTTTTATCTTTAATATGCTGAATACACATTGTTCTTTTGCACAATTGTTTGTAAAATTAGTAGGAGCAAAGTATTTTAATCATATACAGTAGATGGAACTGAGTTGGAACTGCAATACTATGTTGTGCAGGTTAGTGTTGGCACGCTGCTTGCATTTACTGTTGTAGCAATTTCAATCTTGATACTAAGATATGTTCCTCCAAATGAGGTACCTCTACCATCGTATCTCCAACAGTCAATCGACTCGGTATCATTTCAGTATAGTATCGAAGAAAAAGAGAGTGGGAGTTCGAAAATTCTTGCTAGAACGGTCGATAAGGACAGTGATTCCATTGAGTACCTCTTATTTTAAAGGAGAACGATTCAGGTAACAAGTAGGAATTGCATCAATTTCACCTATTTTGTGCACATTCATATATTAATGTGCTGTTCCTGTGAGTAATTCCCTTCATTTAAGCTTTGCAGATAAAATGAACGAAGAAAAAAGCATCATTTTCCTCCTTGCATGTGTAAGTTTTCCTGTTGAAAACATTTATATATTTTTCAGTGATTGCATTCTATATCGTATTAAGCATCCACTTGGGATTGATATGATTAGCTTTTCCATATGAACTATATCCTATCAGGTTATGCAGAAAAGTTTCCATTGTTTATTTTCAGCTATAAAATATCTTCTCACCGAAATGGTTGATTAAGTTGATTGTTGAAGTCATGGTAAGTAGTTGAATTGGTTTAAATTGGCAAAGTCAAGTGAAAGAACAGAAAAGTGGGGAGGGGATGATGGAATTGTAGTTCATACCGCATTTGATTCTATTGTTGGGACACTAAATCTCGAATCGTGAGAATATGACTGGAATTACTGTATTTTATTATGTTTTTGACCATGCTGCATCAGTGAACTAGTATTCTACTTACCCATATCAAGATAGGTAGACTAAGCTCTAAATACATCCAATATCACACCTGTGGTGTCACACTTCATGACAAATATGATCATCTCAGCAAGAAGTTGTGTGAGTATCAGACACATTCTGGTCTCTATAAAATCTGCAGATTTTTTTTGATTTAGAATGACTGCTTCCAATTATTTTTTTCACCTGTAAAAGTATCTTTATGTGGAACAACAATCTACATTGTTGCTTGCATATTGAAATCTAACATTCAGTGTCGATCATACTCGACAGAGAGCCTGTTGAGACATTTGACATGGATGTGTTGCAAAGATCTTTCACAATTATGTCAATGTATATGATGGTATTCTTATTTATTAGTTTGTTGTTCAACTTTCAGTTTTGCACAATACTCAGTATGTTATGTTGGTGGCTTTCTCCTACTGGGAGGATTGGTAGTGCTTTCTTGTATTGATCAAGATGATGGCCGGCATAATTTTCAGTTCTGAACAATACTCAGTATGAATCATTAAATTTAGTACAAGTAATTTATTTAAATCAGTTGATTCCTTGAAACTAATTTGATAACTTGCAAGAATTTGCCCTTTCTCCAGGATTCACTTGTCCATTTGTCCCTCTACTGCCAATCTGTTAGGTTCTTATAAATGTGTGCTTACTAATAAACCTTAGGTGAGTAGAGTACAAACCCAGCCTTGTGTTGCTTTCATCATGTTATATTGTAAATTTTGTATTATTGAAGTCATGTTCTGTTGTATTGATTTGATAGAAAATTGTATAAATACAAATTGAGACTTCTTAGGAATGCCAAATTAGAAAAGGAAAAATAGAAGTAAAAAAGACAGTAAGAAGATAAAATCTTGAAATTAGAAATTTGCATAATGTGTAAAATCATTGAACTTTCACATTGTTGAACTGAAAAGTCCGTAGGTCGTTTCCTCCTGAACTACGACGAAATGTTTTTTCTATGACTTGTCTGAACTTTCCGATACAATCAAATTTCTATGTTGTTCATGCTTCTTATCCAGTTTAGAAATAGCACTGGAATAACTACCTAATCTTTTACCTCCGCTGAATTTCTATTCTCCAGTGCTGGCACCTGGATACGCGTTTCTATATGGTTGTTGGTTGGGGTTGTCATATATCTATTCTATGGCCGATGCTACAGCTCATTGACTGATGTAATTAATACGTAGCTTAGAGTACCAACCTTGTATGGTGTACTAGTTGGTGTTGTACTATTGAATATGCTTATATTGCCATCATTTATAGCTAATTGATCAATCCATGCCTGCAGAGGGAGAATAAGTGTGCTAAGTCACAAGCATCCTTGTCAAGTAAATTGTAAATATGTTTTAAATGTACTCGTGCTAAAAATTCATGTTTTCAGCTGGAACTGTCTGAGAGAAACATTTGCTTTTTACCTTCACTATAGTGGTGTTCGAGTTCAAATTTCTACTATTTTTCCTTTTTATTTCGTTTTTTTTTCTCCCCATTGCTATATATTATGGAAAAGGCCAAGGGTCTCAAATGCCAGCATATCAAGGGACCTATATGTGTGTAGATCTTGAGGCCCAAATAAGATGATTAGATGTTGATCAATGTGCGATCCTTCTTTTTTTAAAATAAATAAATATAAAATATAAAATATAGAAGTCGGGGCTCCAAATTGAGCGAGTTCTTACAATGTAGAAATTATAAGGTCCAGACTACAGTTACTATGGTTGGGAAGGGATTACCATGGAATCCAATTGAGCGTTACTATGCTAAAAAAAGAGTTCCTACATTAGGAATCTAGAATCTCGAAATTGAGATGAGCCTTACAATTGATGCTCTAAGCAATACAAAATAAGTGGAGCTGCTTTCTAACTTAGGAATACAATCGAGATTCCACTGTTTCATATACGATTTCAACTGCTACCAAGCAACAGGTAGAGAGCCATTCCATATAGTAGTGTTATATAAACACAACTCAATACATCTCTGGAAATAGCATCAGTTAGGAATAAAATTGAGCAAATACTCTCAAATTGGTTAAGTCACCAAAACTGGGGACAATACCATCCAGTACTATTTATACTTGGTTTAATATTGCATCATTTAGGTCTAGGCAATATGGATTGCATAACCCTCATCTATTTTTAGGTCTAGTTCAATTTTGCATCACTGATGGCCTGAACCAGCCCAACAATAAAGGCATAGAATTTGGGAAGGAAATTTTCAAACAAATTCATTTTCGCACACACACTAATGAGATAAACTAATCTAGAATGCACACTATTGAGATAAACTAAAATAGAACGAAAGAATCCAAATATAAAGGAGATAAATCGGAACATGGTTCCCAAGAGCAGATATGTCGAATTTGCTTTGTGCAACGGTTGAATTAAAGACTCCAGCAGATTGTTCTGCTAATTTGATTAGCGAACTTTCAGCAATTTCTACTACTTTCTTTTCTATAGCAGATTATTTTGCTTAGCAGTTCGTCTATTATTTTCTTATATTTGTTTTCGTTGTTGAGATTTTAATCTCTAGCAAGATATAATCTTCCACAATCATTCTCGACAATTATTTGATATTAATATTAATCGAAGTTTCCTATTACTGGATTATGAAATCAGTCAAAAACATTATTTGATAAAATCTATGTTTCTATAAGTGGTGCCAAGGTGTGTTCTATTTCTTTCTTCTATATCTAAACCTAGTTACTGGTTAATCATTTTCAGTATCAACAAATAATGGAAGCATTAAATACTTCAGAAACTAGTTCTCTAATGTTCTTCACACTAATATTGTTTTCCTTGCGATCTTTTAATCATATACATGTTTAAGTATGTCATTGAAGTTCTACTTGTTGAAAATCAGACATGTCCTGCAAGCGTTTTGACACCGTGTCTGAGAGTGTCCGTATCGAAAATTTTAGGCCAACCCACCTGAGATAACAAACCTCTGTCTAACGAACACCAAGCACAGATAAAGACAAGTATATGGCGGTGATTACGTCACCTGGACAAATTTTGACATGTATAACTCAGGTGAAATTACAAGATTAACATAATCAATATTGAACCATTTTTTCTAATAGATTTAACCCCCTCACCACACTCAAGAAGAAAATAAAGAGATTACAATTGAAATCACTCACCAACCCGTAGGAATCTCCTTGGGTGAAGGCGATGACTCCTCGATCAGATCTCTTTATTTCTTCTGTCTTGGATGACGAAGTCCTAATAGAAAAGCATAGACTTTCTCTTAGATTTTTTGTAGATGAGCACCCCGAATCTCCGACTTGTATTATATCTTTGTGCCTCCACCCTCCTCCTATATTTATAGGGTGTGAAATCATATTTTAGGTCATAATAGGATTTCCTAAATAGAAAACCTTAAAATAAAAATCTTATTCAACCTAAAATAGTCCAACACAAATTATGGACGTCTAGATATGGTTGAATTAAATATTTGATACAAATTTAAAATCTAATCAAATCTTATATTTAATGTAGATTTTTAAATTATATAAAATCAAATCTTTAACCATATTTGGGCTCCAAAATTCATACCCAAACAATCTCCCCCTCCAGTCTGATGAGAGAGTGTTGACCCCATGGCTTCTCAACTGGACTACATGCTTGTCGTCCCGCGACAGAGTTCTTGCTCCTTAATGCCACCGATCTCCAATCTTCCGAGTTGCTTTGCATCTTCTTTCATCTCCAGCTCCTCGACTGTCATGTTGACGCTAGATGCCATGTGTAGCACCTTCTGTACCACTGGGATACTGCCGATATCAATGACACGGCTGAGACCAAAGTCCTTGACTATCAGCCTCACCGTGACTCTTGGCTCCCTCTTCCTAACTTCCATCTTCCACTGAAACGTGTTAACGTTCCGATGAGCTTCTTCACCCTTGGCTGGGCCAACCAAGCGGACGGTACGATTCTTCCGAGATTCGAACTCCCGAATTTGCCTACCTTCGTGTCCGAATTTGAAGCTCCCCCATACATATGCGTCTTCGAGCAGAATATCATGCACTGTGCATATCGTCGATAACCCAAAGCTCCCCTGGAACTTTGTGAATGGTGACGCTCCCTCCTCAGATTGATTTTGCTGCAAACCTTGATCTCCTTACTGGCTTCGAACTGCTGAAACCAATGTCGCTCCATAAAGCTTTCGCAAACCACCCATCGCCAAAATTGGATTCGTGAAGCAACCCCCACCTGGAGATCGACCAGTTGTTATGGGACCGACATACTGACCGTTAATCATTGGCTCATCACCATTCATCGCTTTGTCTCAATGAACCGAATCCTCCAAAATCCTCAAAGTATCTCGAACCCCCTCTTCAGCAAGTTTTCGACGATCCAACTCTTGTCGAATACCCCTCGATCCTCCATCCGATGTCTGTGGCCTGCCTGTACAACTCAGCGGCTTAAGCCTGTACATGCCATAATATAAATATCCTCGAGCCAGCTGTTGGAAACCCTTCGTAAGCATCCAAGTTTTGTCACCAAATAAACTGCGACAGCCATCATCCGTCAGCCTCCCTACCGAAACCAAGTTGTAGCACAAACTCGGTACATGTCGCACATCCTAGAGAACGAGCTTCTCACTAAGCTCCGTTGTCAAGTGCATATTACCGATGCCTACAACTGTAGTCGTCCCTTTTTTGTCCATCTTCACACGTCCAAACCTGCCGTCGTGGTATAACATGAAGATCCTCCTATATGGTGTGGCGTGATACGATGCTCCCGTGTCCATGACCCAATCACCATCATGACACATGCCACAAGATTCCTCTGCGTCGGTTGCTACGATGATGAGATCTCCCATAGCCATGAGATCCTCCTGATCATCATTGTCTTTGGCCTTCTCATCTTTGAGCTTCATACAGTTTCTCTTGATATGACCCATTTCGCCACAGTAATAGCAACCCTCCTTGCGGTCCACAGTCGTAAGATCTTGAGAACTCCCCCATGTCCTCGCCTTTGACTTGGGTCTTCCCTTCCCGTAGGAAGCCATCAGAGCGGACTCCTGGGACAATTCCACCTGCTTATATCGGATCTCCTCGTTCAATAAGCAGCTTTTGACTGCCTCCATCGTGACAAATCCACCAGGCGCGGAGTTGCTCACCGACACCACCAACGTCTCCCAGCTTTCCGACAAAGATCTCAAAAGTAAAAAGGCATGAAGCTCATCATCAATCACCATCTTCATCGCAAACAGCTGATTGATAATACCCTGAACCTCATTCAGGTGTTATGTCACTGGGGCACCCTCCGTGTACTGTAAGTTGACGAGTTGGAAAATCAGAAATGCCTTGTTATCAGTCGTCTTCCTTTCGTACAGCGAATGTAGCTTATCCCACAATGCTTTTGCCGAACTCTCCATGGACACATGGTAAAATACTGAGTCGTCCAGCCATTGACGAATGGATCCAATGGCCTTCCGATCCAGTCATTTCCAGTCTTCAGCAACTTTGTCCGATGGCTTAGCATTGTCGCCCTCCAACGGACCATGCAAGTCCTTTCCTGACTGGATCCGTTGACATTTAGGCGATGATGAGGACTATGCCCCCACCTTGTATGGCCCATATGACGTAGCAGATGATACTATTGAGGAGCCGGTTCCTACTCAGGAGATACTTTTGGGGAGTAGTTAGCCAGTTAGCTAGTATTTTCTTTCAGCATAGTACTCGGGTTTGTCCCCGATTTATCTTCTGGTTCTGTATTAAACTGTGGATTTGGATGACACAAAATTTGTCTTATGAAATCTTAGCATTCCTATTTCCTGTTATTATCCTTGCCTATTTATTCTTGTCAATGAGCTAGATTTTAAATTACCTGTGAATATGACCTAGACAGCGTACTACGGCCGACACTGCGGCGTAGGCTGGACGTACTCGCGAACCGGTGCCTGAATTATCTGGGTGCGGGTCGTGACAAAATTTGATTAATGAGTTGGAGAAAACGACAGTGTATGCTGCTACCTTAACCTTCAGCTGATTTCTTGCTGGTGATATTATGTTTTAATTAATGAGCTGAGCTAAGAATTTTTATTAGTAAGAGTTTGGCAGGGGCCGCACGAACGCAGGCCATCCGGTCGTTGACTCTTCCACTTGAAGAAAATGCTCTTCCACTTGGAGAAAATGATAGGCCAACACCCCTTCAAAGTGCAATAGCGGCTACTTTTCTAGGCCAACACCCCTCCAAAGTGCTGTGGAGGCTACTATCCTAGGCCTGGGCCTTCATGTTCATCCAATGACCCCGTCCAGGTAAGTATGTTTCAAAGAAGGACAATGTCCTATACTTATATCCAGATTCTTCGCTCATGTTCTGGGTCCATCCAACATGGGACTAAAGAGAACAATGTTTTCAACAGTTGCTCGGGGGAAGGGGATTCTTATGCAGTAGAGCACCTCATTCTCATGCAATGTCATTCCCGTTCTTATTCTCACAACCAAAACAGTGAAAAACAATTGATTCGACAGAAACAGTAAGTATACAAATAAATATCACTGAAGAATATAATCGTCGCCAAAGTAACTACAACAAGTGAATTTGTAAGAAGAGGTAAGATATACCACAAATAAGACATTGCAAAATGACAAATCGCACATCACTTTCTACCAATCTATTGTTACATTAAGATTTAGTTTATATTGTCAAAGAAAAGAAGAGGTCTAGAATAGAATGAGAATTCAAGTTTCTCAAGAATATGAATAGAAGCAGCACGTGTTGGAAACGAAATGCGAAAATTGTTTCCCAAATCAGAAAGTATCTGCGAGAGAACTGAACAAAAATGCACAAATTTAAAACGTCAAACACAAATCGCAGACACAGAGATATTTACGTAAAAAATTCAGATGGAAAAAACCACGAGACGATCGAAAAAAACCACGAGACGATCGGAATCCAACCCTGAAGAACCCCCAACAATGGAATAAAAAGAATACATCATATATAAGCTTCTCCGGTCCAACACGGGTCTCCACAACACTTAGAAATAGAAAATAGATTACACCACGAAGATATAAGACAAAGAAAAATTATCCAAAACTTATCTCCTCCTCTGAAACGGCCTCCAATTCTTCTTTCTCCTTCTCAAAGTTGCTATGACACTCTTGCCTCCTTTTTCTCTTCTTATTGCACGCCTTTTAGGGTTAGAAAAAACATAACTTATGCTCACCAATTTCGTAACCAATCTGGACCGTAGGATACGATCCAACGGTGTATAAAATACCTTAATTTAAACTTCAGTCTGCCGCCACCGAGTTCGGACCAAACTTGGTAGAATCGGTGTTTGTGAGTAAAAAATTAAAATAGCAGCCGAAGCGAGATTCTGGAACCCATGGGACCGAACTCCGCCAGATTTCGGACGGGGATCGAACTCGGCCAGAATGTCATCTTTTGCACCCCGAGCTTTTACCGTGAAACTAATTTTTATTATTATTATACAATAGTATAGATAAGGCTTCATTATAACCGTTTGAACACATGCTTCTTTTAATTTTTTAAAGCCCAAGGGGTTTAAAAGAGACCTGCATGGCATCTAATGACGTTGTAACTTGACCTCCACAAAAAATAGTGGGCCTCTCCATCATTATGCATGTAAATTGGTGTTTGAGATATCATATTGTATCCGGAACTTGTTTGGGATTTATTCCCACCGTTCTTATCATACGCTATATATTAAGCTTGAAAAATGACTTACGTATACAACAACAAAAGCAAGTTTGAAATTGTCTAAAGAATCATACAACAAAATCTATAACCATTCTGAAACAACAACCTACATACATATGAGCAGGGACAGCAACAAAAAATTTGTCGTAAGAGTTGGGCAGGGGCCGCGCGAACGCAGGCCCCCGGTGGAACAAATTATGACGTTCACTCTCCCACTTGGGGAGATGATAGGCCAGCACCCCTCCAAAGTGCAATGGAGGCCACTGTCCTAGGCCTAGGCCTTCATGTTCACCCAATGACCCCGTCCAGGTAAGTATGTTTAAAAGCTGGACAAGGCCCTCTATTTATAGCCAGCTCTTCTTCCCTCGTGCTTTGTGCACATCCGATGTGGGACTATAGTAAGTATATTTCAACAATTAATTAATTCTGTGACTTACACTCTTGCAACCTAGCTTATGATCCTTCTTGGCATCACATCCGTACAAAACATTACGTACCTCATCTTAAAAACATGCACTACTAGCTAGTTGTGGGCAGCACCATTTTCTTTTCTAGCTTTATTAAATAAATGTAAGGAGAACAACATGCCCCACATTAGAAGATCAACTGGCCGGTGGTTTACTCTTCAACAATTTCATATTAATGTGTTGTTACTCTTGGTTCGTATTGGGGTCATTTGGCCAAAAACAATAAAAGCAGCAGTATTTAAGTAGTACGTTCAGCTAATATTAGTTTGGATTGGATTGGATTGGATTATGCAAACAAATAAACTTAATTTGCTTTTTAATTAACCGTATGGATTTTTTCAGTTGTACATTGTTCACACGGCCGCGGGTGGGTACGTGGGGGAAGCAACACCAAGACGCTAAGTACTGATCTCTTCACTCCATTACACCATATTTACTTTTCATATTGCAACAACAATAATATTGCTAAAACATGGGCAGAAAAAGACTCTAAATCCATAAGGCCTACCTACTCCTAACTCGCCGATTTAAAATAGAATCATTATCCTACTTTTTGGAACGTGATCTGTATATCTGACTACATTTTTTTTTGATGCTTAGAAAGTAAGAGAGAATGGAAAATGAAACTAATATCATGATCCAGGATCAAATGATTTAGTTTTCTTTCATTTTTATGCAGCATAATCTTTTCGATCGAGAAAATATCCTTGGAAGTTCATGTTGTGAAAAATGCTTGCCAAAAGATCTTGTTGAACAATTAACTTTGGTCGAGAGAGACGAAGATCATGCATGACCACCCTCTTAGAATACGTATCCTATTGTCCAACCAAGACTGAAAACGAGACGTTTGAAAAAATCATTAGACGGTGCGGTGGAATGCAGGAACGTATGTTACCTTAGCAAATGCCAAAAGAAGAAGGCGAACTTGTACGCTTCAATACTTGTTCTTCCGGACCAAAAAAAAGTATATAGGTTCAAGAAAACAATAATATTTGCATTTTGAAAGAAAAAAAGGAAAAAAAATGTTAGGATCCTTGTGTTGAATGGGTTTGACCGGGTTTGTGTCAGGCTGGGTCAGCCCTGTTAGGAGCCTTATTAGCAATCAACCGAATAAAACTCGTATTATACGTGAATTTTTTCGTATCTTTCAGAAACATATAATACTTACGTACTTTCGAAAGATTCAGATTAGTATGTAGCATGTGAAGTCTTAAACGTGCTCCGTACGAATTATTAACAAATTTGGCTAAATGAATGTGTGACAACCAGTTTAATTAACCAAATTTGACAACTTGTTTAAGTATGTGAAGTTTCTAACCTCAATATTTTTGTTTAACGAATATTTGACCCTATACTCATACTTTTGACGTTCCGAATTTTTTTCGTTTGCTGAATTGCTAACAAGGGTTTGGAGTCGGGTCTGGATCAGGCTAGGCTCAAAGAGAAAATTCTAAATCCATCTCGCCTACAACCCGGTGAAACTGGGTTGGGCTGGATCCGGGTCGAGTCTGGGCGAGGCACGGGTTGGCCAAATTTTTATTCCAAGAAAAAACCCCAAAAATGTTGGTCATTGCCTTGGCTATGGACTTTGGGCTTTAAGCCATTGGCTATATAGAAAAACTAGTAAGAAAAAAGGACAGTTTATTTAATTGAAACATTTTCACTATATCATTCTCATTACATATGTGTTTGTTGATACGACTTATGTTTTGAGTTTTTACTTTCAAACTCTCTGAAAGCCAAAATAAAAAAAATGTCCCATAAAAAATATAAAATACATATCTAACAATAGTAGAATATATAATAAAAATAGCTGATAATTGCAACTAATGATAAATAAAATAATAAGTATTGAAAAATTCTTGCAGCTAATGCTTCGAACTCATACATGATTATTGTGACTACCTAAATTCAAATTACTAATAGCTAAAAAAATTAAAATAGACTTTTTTTCATGAAGATGTAAAATACTATATATAATTGTTTAGATGCCTACGGAGTTTTTATGTGCCTAAGTTAGGTGCTCATTTGATTTGTTTTCCACAATACATGTATTACACAAGAGTTGCACACGAGTGACTTCTTCGGGATCATTTTTATTATAAACTCCACTAAAGTGGTATCAAACTTATGATATTAGCCAAATATTATTCACTCCTTAGAAATAATAATGCTTGTGGGATCAAACTTATTCAATCCTATTACTAAGAGCTAGATATCCCCTAAGATTGCTCGTGTTGAGATTATTGATCTCGCGGTTTGATGAAGTTTCAAGATTAAATTAATTTAATTTGTTTGTGAGGATTAAAAATAATAATGGAAAATGTATCCCGTTAGATTAGTTTGGATGATCTTTTGGTTGATGAGTTGATATTCTTTTATTTCTTTGTTATTGGGAAGTTAATTTAGATATGAAGCTTATGTTCCTTATAATTATTTTGTTACTGTTGAAGTTATTTTGTGTTATCTTATGGTTAACTGCAAGGATATAAAAATAAACAAAGAATTATAGAAGACATGAGGATAAATAAATAAAATTAAAAATTGAGTTTATATACGTTAGTGCGAAGCCTAAGTAAATTAAACGTAATTTTCAAAAGTGTTTCATCTACCATAATCTTCTTATGTGCGCTCTTCGTCAACACATCGTCAGCATTGGATTCTAGAATATTAGGTATATTTTAAAACTCGCATTTAAGTTCATTGATAAATCTTTGCATCTTATGACAATTTTTGTGAAATTATATCAATAATTATGTTCATAATTAGGAATCTCCTATAAACCCTAATTATAAAATTGGATTGTGCAAACAAATAAACTTAATTTGCTTTCTAATTAACCGTATGCATTTTCAGTTGTACATTATTCAAACGGCCACGGGTACGTGAGGTTATCGCCTCTGCTAATTCCTGAAGATGAAGGCGAGATCTAGGGTTCTTCCACAGGGTTCTTTTTCTAACTATTATCGATTACAACTACCAAACCAGATTACAAAAATTAGAAAAAAATGACTCCTCTTAGATCACAGAACTAAAGACTGCAAATGCATTTGCAATTGGGACAGAACATTTATAACTAGAAGAAGGGATAATAAGATAGAATAAAAAATTATTCTTGCTGGGATGGTGATGACCACCGTTGCTCAAAGCAAGATTCGTCCTCTTTCGATGATCTACTTTCAGGAGTCAGCAAGTTCACAAAAGAAGTTTTGGAACGCTCGTAGTCACCTCTGTGTGTGACTTGAATGAACTCCCTGGACTCCTCTAATTTTAATTTTTTATTTGTCCCCAAAAGGAGGCCCAAGGATTCTATTTATAGAGAAATGGTGGAAACCCATCTCCATTCCTAGCTGATGTGGAAGTAAAATATCAACTTCGAAAATAAGGATTGATATTCTATATTCCTCTAACAACGGAGTCTACGTGCAATCAACACAGCCCGCGCATGCGCGCAATAACACAATAACACATGCGCGCAGACTTGCAAACATGCAGTTGTGCATAGTCACATATGCCGGGAATGCACGTATATGTGCATAACAATGCATAACTGTGCATATCCCGCATACACAGGAACCACGCATGCAACCTGCATAGCCCGAGTCTGAGTTCGAGTCTGAGTCGCTAATCACCATTAGGAATTAACTCATAAGAGAATTTTTTCAAGAGAGTGACAAAAAGCATAAATGCTTTCTCTGAGGATTTATTCATTTTTCCACCTAGAAAACACCCCCACCTAACACACACATGTGCCCCACCACACCCCATGTACACACCTCAACTCATACACAGTATTATATTAAGATACCTACTTAGTGGTGTAGCCAATATGGAATTATTTTTCACTAGTCCAAAAGAAAAACACCAACACGTGGGGGGGGGGGGGGGGGGCAACACCATGACGCTAACTAATATCTTCACTCCATTACACCATGATCCGGGTAGCCAAAGCTTGGCTATAGGGGAGGATAGGGAGGAGGGCTGGATTACGGTAGAGAGAAGGAAGAAGGGGTTTCGAATCTCCACATTGAAGAGGACAACCAACAAAAAGGAACAATGTTAGGAATGGGTTTTAAATCATAAAAAATTTACAGTAAAAGTTGGGAAGGGGCAGCCCGAACGCAGTCCCTCGGAGAAACCAATAAATTACGATGTTCACTCTCTCACTTGGTTCATGTCCGAACGTGCCTTTGCTTCATGGGCCTCAATGATTACGCTGGTCCGTTTGGGCCCGGTCCGTTGGGGTATATGTCACGCCCCAGTCCCAAAAATATACGGAACTAGGCCACGTGGCACTGGCCAGCTGACACGTCACTAAGGGATCACCCAATTTAATGGACCCAAAGTGATGTGCTACGCTGTCCTAAATACTACAAGTCTAAATACAGGTAAATCTATCTCATCCACAAAAATATCAAGAAAAGTGCTGAATATATAGATGCTAAATCTGAAATGTCATATACAAATCAGATAAAGTCAAGTGGGAACAAACCCACTACATAAAGATAAGCAGAAAGTGAAATAAGATAAACTAGCGCATCGTCCTCAAAATATATAGCTCCAACTCCAGATGTACTCAGGAAGACTCTGATGGCATCTCCTCTAACTCCATCTCAAGGGCATGTCCAGACTCCTGTCCAGGTCCAGGTACTGTGGGGTGGAATGTCTCAGCTAAACATGGCAGGGAACCAGGTCCTCAGAGGGACGTAACAAGATACAGAAAAATAACATGCCATGTATGTAAATACTGAATAAATAAATACAAGGTGCTAACCAGCTAAGTGAATGCAAATTGAGACAACCTAGTACGTATGGGAAAGTGTGGCTAGACATATGCTGACGTAATTCACCAATCTGTAGTGACTGGCTAGTATATGCCACATATGCCCCCGTTCAAGGGCACTATACAATTTTCCATCTACGATGAGTATGGTCACATGAATATATATATAACATCCGTATCACTCCATCGAGTGCGGCACATGATAAAGAGGTGGGTGTCCCATACGTATTTTAGTCGTTCTCCCCGCCCAATGTAACTAATGTCAAGTCGTAACCTTCATGATTTTAAGCTAAGCCGTGATGCACGTCGTACGTACTGGTAGCTAATCAACTACGTAAACTTGTATCCCAAAATAAAGTGCAACCTTGTTGCGTGTACCCGTGATAGGGTCTAAGAGGATATTAGAATACCCTCACAGTTGATGGTAAGTCTGTATAGACTAAGTTAATTACACTACGTGTCAACGTACTTGTTGACGTACCCGAGGCAGTCCCAGATACATACTGTTATATGTAAATTTACTACAATGAACATTCAACAGTTAATAATTTAAACAGTATAAACTTGGCAAGGTATACTTGCCTACTCCCTGATAGTGTTGGAAACCTGTTCTCAAATTCAGGTTTGAGGGTGCTGGTGACAGGGGGTCACTGGCTGTGCTGGAGTTGGATTCTGTTAAAACATACATGTTTGTGATTATCAGGGTATAAATAAAGTATATACATACTTAGGTATAATATATATATATATGATACACACACATATATATAGTATTTATATATATATAGATATAATATATAGTAGTTTATATTTAGTATATATATAAAGCAAAAAAAATGCACGAATGTAAATATATATATTAGCAGGGTATAACCACTGTTTATATATATTATCAGGGTGTATCCACTGATATATATAGTAATATAATATTATCAGGGTGTATCCACTGATATATATAGTATAAATAAATTGAAATGACAGTGCAGAAAGTAAATAGTACTATATATAGCATCTAATGTATATAGATATTATATATATACATATATAATAAATTTAAAGACAGTGGAAGAAATGTAAATATGCATATATATAGATATATAGGCTGTATTATCCAGCAATAGAATAAATATAAATATATAATATATATGTACTGTATATCCAGTACTATGATAATATAATGTATATAATTATATAATACATATATAATTATATAGAGTAATATATATAGATATATATATATAAATATATACTTACATATATTTATATACATAATTTATATATAGGTAATACATATATCCATAGATATATGTATACATAAATATAAAGAAAAGAAAAAATGCAGGAATGAATTAAAAATGAAAGGCATACATATGTATACATATATATATATATATAATATATATTTATACATATATATATATGGATATATATATATATATATAAGAAAGAAAAAGAAATACATATATATATATATATATATATATATATATATATATATATATATATATATATATATATATAATTAAAAAAAATGAACAAAATACATATATATATATATAAGTAAATATATATATATACTGTATTTATTATATACTGTAATATTAATAATAATAATAATAATAAAATATATATATATGATAACATATATATTGATATACATATATATACATATATACATACATATATATATACATAAATGTGTACATATAATAATAATAAAAATAATAATAATAATAATAATAATCATACATATATATACTATATTTATATAGTATTATATAATATATATTATATATTATAATATATAAAACACATATATATATTAATATACAAATATCTATACATATATATATATATATATATACATATACATATACATATACATATACATATACATATACATATACATATACATATACATATATATATTTTAAATACGAAGAGAGAGAGAGGGAGGTGAGTCACCTGCCACGTCGGGGGGGGGGGGGGGGCCCGCGTCGTCGCCGTTGGAGGTCCGGCGAAGCTCCGGCGAGCTACGGCGGCGGCTGCAGCAGCAACAGTCAGCAGTAGCAGCAACAGCAGCTGCTGCGGTGGCTATGGCGGCGGTTGCGGTGGTGGTGGAGGCAGCTCAGGGTGGCAGGGCTGAGGAGGAGGGGACGGCGAAGAGGTCTGAGGTGGTGGCGGAGGTCGGAGGCTGCCGGAGGGGGAGTTCGAGGCGGTTGGGGTGGCTCGGGGAGGCAGTGGCGGTTGAGGGAGGAGATGCTGCGGGGGAGGTAGAGGAGGCTGGGGGTGTCGTGGGGCGGTGGGGGTGGTCTGGTCCGGCGGAGGAGGTCAGAGCGGAGCAGATTGGGGTGGTGGCGGTGGGCTACGGTGGCTAGGGTGGCGGTGGTGGGCGGTCGGAGGTGGTGAGGAGCTGCTGTTGGTGTTGGGGTGGTCGGGTCTGCGGGCGTTGCCGGAGACGGAGGCGAAGGCCAGGGAGGGCGGCGGTTGGCCGGAGGGTAGCCTAGGGAGTGGCGAGGGGGTTGGCGGTGGTCCGGTGGGTGTAGGGTGGCCGAGGTGAGTGAGGTCGGGTCGGGAATGGGTGAGGGTTGGGGAGTTATATATAGGAATTCTCCCAATGGCAAAGTTGTAATTAATGGCAACTTTAAGGGCATTTGGGTAATTTTGTATTTCAGGATATTTTTGGCAGATTTTTTTGGATTTTTAGGTGGGTCCCATGCCACCTATTATCTAGCCAATGAGGTTATGCCACCTCACATGCATTTTTGCATAAAAACCCTTAAACTTTTATAAATTACAAATAGGTCCCAAAGTTGGTATTTTGCGTAATTTCATAATTTGCCTGATATAAAATACTGATTCCTCGAAATACTGAATTATACAGAAATGAGGGGGAAAGCTGGGAAAATGTTTTGGAAAGTGTGGGGGTGAGCCTGGGCAGAGGCAGGGTCTGATTCTTTGGGTGATACGGGTCATCGTATTTATTATTTAATAAATACTGCGCACGAAGTTCACTAATTATTTAGGGGCAGTTAGGATCATAATTTTTCTACGGTGTCAATACACTAATTGTATTATATTCAGTCTAGAATATTATCGTATTTTTGTTTGGGCAAAATAGGTGCCTACTGGTCCTCAAATCTCTAGGGGTACAGAGATGGGTAAAGAGCAGAAAATTAAATAGGCATTAAATACGAACTTTTGTAACGATATTTGTGCGACTAAAACGAAGCACAAAACGAAGTATCTGAGAGTTGCACAAAATTCATAAAAATAGTCTAACATGTCTAGGATAGGTATGTGAACTTTGTTTGGGAATTACAGCTAGTGTAATGCTCTAATTAATTGTGTAATGGACAGGTGCACAATCAATAGGATATAAATAAATAAAATATTGCAATAAATTCTAATTTGCTAAAAATAATTTTAAAATAGTGAAATCTGGTCGAGGGAGTTTACAATCTACCCTCCTTAGAATATTTCGTCCTCGAAATAAAAATAGCCATATAATGAGAACGAAAGATTGATTAATCCAAAATATTTTGACATAGACATAGCTGAAGATTTGATTTGAAATTATTTTGGATTTAGACATAGCTTAAGATTGATTGATTTGAAATATCTGGACATACCCTGGTCTGAAAATAGATGGGGGAAACATTATCGAATATCCTCTTCTCGTTCCCAGGTTGATTTGCCTGGTGCATGATGTTTTCATGCAATACGAATTAAAGGATAGTCTGGCCTTGCAACATCTTCTCGCTTCGATCTAGGATTTCTACGGCTCCTCCTGGTATGATAAGCTTGGACCGATGGTGATCTCTGAATGGTCCAGCACATGACTTGGGTTTAGAGTGTATCATCTTAATTGGGATACATGAGTGACGTCATGTACTTTCCAATGTCTGAGGAAGAGTTTATCTTGTAATTCATTTCTCCGATGTGTTCCATCACATCGAAGGGTTTGATGTACCTCGGCTTAGTTTTTCTCATCCTCCAAGTCTGATAGTTCCTCGGGTAGGTGGGATCTACATGATCTCCTATTTTACTCTATGTATACCCTTCATCCAAATCATAGGGGTATTATCAGGTTTACAACAGGTCGTATATTATTGGTAGTTTATGATGTTTTTCTCAAGGTTAACATCTGCCTACCTTCTCTCCTTCAACCTAATGGTTCTATTCCCGATACTGGCTATAGTACTCAGCTATCATTTTTTTTCATATGATTGAGTCTAGCAATCAATGTCTAGCAATCGATCTGTCGGTTTGGCTTAGTCCTGATCATTATCTAAGGGTGGAACATAATTTAGGTCGGTCGGTAACTAGGGTTAACTACTATGATTTGCTATCCTAGGTACTATCTATATCTGGATGGGTAACTTGGTAGTCTAAAGATGACGCTTCTCTTCCCGTAGTCTAGTATAGCATTTGGACTAGCTTAACCAGTCCATGTCTAAGACAACGTTAGAGTTTGGTATTGGAAGTACCAAGAATCGCGTCCTCATACTCTATTATACATGACTACTAGCATACTTTAGTAATGTTGGTAACTGGAACAATGCCTCCTCTGGTAAAAGTGGCTATTTGCATGGCTACGAAACTACTAGATATGATGACAGTGTAGCTAATGCGTTTTTGTAGGTTATAATGCAACTATAATGGTACCTGAAATAGTTTTACCTTCCGGTTCTTCTACAACTGCAGCTAGTGCAAAGGCCTGCTCGTGTCTTTGTCTTTCGGTTTGTTGTCTGGCTAGGTAGTACTGCGTGTCTTGGGTGGCCAAGGGTGGTCCCCTCTGAAATCTTCCAGATGCTGGAGAATGCTGACCTCTAGTAGGGGGTTGCATTCTCTGGGCTGGTGCTGCTGGTTCTTGCCCATTCTGGAGTGCTGCTTCTCTGTGTTGTGGGCAATCTCTGGCCCGATATTGATTGTCTCCACATATCAGGCATAGTCTATACTTTCTTCGGCAGTTTTTTTAGCATAATGTCCCTGCCTGCCATAATGGTGACAAGTCAAAAGTTTCTTGTGTTGATATGGCCCCGTCTTGTGTTGTGTCTGATTTCCCTGGTGACGGATTAGTCCTCTTGCTCCAGTCTGGTCTCTGGCTGATATGGTTGGATTTGAGCGTCTTGCTTCTCTGCTAATGGCTTCTTGTATCCTTGCCTCTGAAAGAACTTCCTTGTAGAAAATCCTCGACTGTGCCGTGGTATGCCCTTGGAGCTCGAGGGTAAGGCCGTGATAAAATTTCAGGGCCTTCTCCAGCTCGTTGGGTATCAGGTTTGCACCGAATTGACTTAGTCGACTGAATTCTGCGTCATAGGCATCGACGGTCATATTTTCTTGTTCCAAATGCAGGAACTGGGAGTACAGATCATCTCTGACCGTGGCTGGAAAGTATTTTGCCTTGAAGTATTCCAGGAATTGCTCCCAAGTATGGTTCTTGCCGGTGCTGTGCTCGATGGCGTCCCACCAGTGATGGGCGTTGCCTTTTAGTTGGGCCCTTACTGCGGTCATCCATAGATCGGGGTGAAGCTGTGAACCTTCTAGCAGTATTTCTGTGTTGGAGATCCAGTCTGAGATCTCTTCCGGAGTTTCGTTGCCAGAAAAGGTTCTCGGGCTCATTCGACGAAAGCCTTGAACAGTGTTAGGGGGTTGGACAGGTGCTAGTGCCGGGGCAGTTGTCATCTCCAGAGCTGTTATCAAGGTCTGTCTCAGGGCTTCAGTTTGTTGCCACTGAGCCTGTCTCAGGGCTTCAGTCTGTTGCCACTGAGCCTGCAACAGGGTTTGGAAATATTGGAACATCTGGGTTTGTCCCTCAAGTTGTGGCATCAGGGCTGAGAGGGCTGGAGGTGGAGGCAAAGGTGTCTCCGTCTGCGGTGTTGGTGCTTGGAATATTTGCCCTTCTAGCTGGGCTGGGGTTGTCTCCTGGGTAGGGTCCTGGGGAAGGTACGGGGTTGTTGGATTGACCAGCATCCTTCTTGGGGATTGGTCTCTCGGAAGGGTTGGAGTCCTTTGGACATCTGGCGATGGGTCTGTTGCTTGGTCAACCCCATCATTAGCGTGTCCGCTGGGTATGTCCATATTTCTGAAGAAGATAGAATAATTTAGAAAAATACGAAGGAAATAATAAATGATAGTCAAGTAGGATACAAGAATTTATGGATGAAGTCAGATTGGATGAGACCTAGTGTTCCTATCCTAGTGCAGGCTTGCTGGGCATGTAATCACACCACTAGCAATTAACTAGACCTGCATGGGCCACCACTAAAACTGTGTCATGCCCCAGTCCCAAAAATATACGGAACTAGGCCACGTGGCACTGGCCAGCTGATACGTCACTAAGGGATCACCCAATTTAATGGACCCAAAGTGATGTGCTACGCTGTCCTAAATACTACAAGTCTAAATACAGGTAAATCTATCTCATCCACAAAAATATCAAGAAAAGTGCTGAATATATAGATGCTAAATCTGAAATGTCATATACAAATCAGATAAAGTCAAGTGGGAACAAACCCACTACATAAAGATAAGCAGAAAGTGAAATAAGATAAACTAGCGCATCGTCCTCAAAATATATAGCTCCAACTCTAGATGTACTCAGGCAGACTCTGATGGCATCTCCTCTAACTCCATCTCAAGGGCATGTCCAGACTCCTGTCCAGGTCCAGGTACTGTGGGGTGGAATGTCTCAGCTAAACCTGGCAGGGAACCAGGTCCTCAGAGGGACGTAACAAGATACAGAAAAATAACATGCCATGTATGTAAATACTGAATAAATAAATACATGGTGCTAACCAGCTAAGTGAATGCAAATTGAGACAACCTAGTACGTATAGGAAAGTGTGGCTAGACATATGCTGACGTAATTCACCAATCTGTAGTGACTGGCTAGTATATGCCACATATGCCCCCGTTCAAGGGCACTATACAATTTTCCATCTACGATGAGTATGGTCACATGAATATATATATAACATCCGTATCACTCCGTCGAGTGCGGCACATGATAAAGAGGTGGGTATCCCATACGTATTTTAGTCGTTCTCCCCGCCCAATGTAACTAATGTCAAGTCGTAACCTTCATGATTTTAAGCTAAGCCGTGATGCACGTCGTACGTACTGGTAGCTAATCAACTACGTAAACTTGCATCCCAAAATAAAGTGCAACCTTGTTGCGTGTACCCGTGATAGGGTCTAAGAGGATATTAGAATACCCTCACAGTTGATGGTAAGTCTGTATAGACTAAGTTAATTACACTACGTGTCAACGTACTTGTTGATGTACCCGAGGCAGTCCCAGATACATACTGTTATATGTAAATTTACTACAATGAACATTCAACAGTTAATAATTTAAACAGTATAAACTTGGCAAGGTATACTTGCCTACTCCCTGATAGTGTTGGAAACCTGTTCTCAAATTCAGGTTTAAGGGTGCTGGTGACAGGGGGTCACTGGCTGTGCTGGAGTTGGATTCTGTTAAAACATACATGTTTGTGATTATCAGGGTATAAATAAACTATATACATACTTAGGTATAATATATATATATATATGATACACACATATATATATAGTATTTATATATATATAGATATAATATATAGTAGTAGTGTATATTTAGTATATATATAAAGCAAAGAAAATGCACGAATGTAAATATATATATTAGCAGGGGTATAACCACTGTTTATATATATTATCAGGGTGTATCCACTGATATATATAGTAATATAATATTATCAGGGTGTATCCACTGATATATATAGTATAAATAAATTAAAATGACAGTGCAGAAAGTAAATAGTACTATATATAGTATCTAATGTATATAGATATTATATATATACATATATAATAAATTTAAAGACAGTGGAAGAAATGTAAATATGCATATATATAGATATATAGGCTGTATTATCCAGTAATAGAATAAATATAAATATATAATATATATGTACTGTATATCCAGTACTATGATAATATAATGTATATAATTATATAATACATATATAATTATATAGAGTAATATATATATATAGATATATATATATATATATATATATATATATATATATATATACATAATTTTATATATAGGTAATACATATATCCATAGATATATGTATACATAAATATAAAGAAAAGAAAAAATGCAGGAATGAATTAAAAATGAAAGGCATACATATGTATACATATATATATATATATATATAATATATATTTATACATATATATATATATAGATATATATATAAGAAAGAAAAAGAAATACATATGTGTATTTACATATATATATATATATATATATATACACACATATATATATATATAATTAAAAAAATGAACAAAATACATATATATATAAGTAAATATATATATATACTGTATTTATTATATACTGTAATATTAATAATAATAACAATAATAAAATATATATATATATGATAACATATATATTGATATACATATATATACATATATACATACTATATATACATAAATGTGTACATATAATAATAATAATAATAATAATAATAATAATAATAATAATAATAATAATAATAATCATACATATATATACTATATTTATATAGTATTATATAATATATATTATATATTATAATTTATAAAACACATATATATATTAATATACAAATATCTATACATATATATATACATATACATATACATATACATATACATATACATATATACATATACATATATATATTTTAAATACGAAGAGAGAGAGAGGGAGGTGAGTCACCTGCCACGTCAGGGGGGGGCCCGCGTCGTCGCCGGTGGAGGTCCGGCGAAGCTTCGGCGAGCTACGGCGGTGGCTGCAGCAGCAACAGCAGCTGCAACAGTCAGCAGTAGCAGCAACAACAGCTGCTGCGGTGGCTATGGCGGCGGTTACGGTGGTGGTGGCGGCAGCTCAGGGTGGCAGGGCTGAGGAGGAGGGGACGGCGAAGAGGTCTGAGGTGGTGGTGGAGGTCGGAGGCTGCCGGAGGGGGAGTTCGAGGCGGTTGGGGTTGGCTCGGGGAGGCAGTGGCGGTTGAGGGAGGAGATGCTGCGGGGGAGGTGGAGGAGGCTGGGGGTGTCGTGGGGCGGTGGGGGTGGTCTGGTCCGGCGGAGGAGGTCAGAGCGGAGCATATTGGGGTGGTGGCGGTGGACTACGGTGGCTAGGGTGGCGGTGGTGGGCGGTCGGAGGTGGTGAGGAGCTGCTGTTGGTGTTGGGGTGGTCGGGTCTGTGGGCGTTGCCGGAGACGGAGGCGACGGCCAGGGAGGGCGGCGGTTGGCCGGAGGTTAGCCTAGGGAGGGGCGAGGGGGTTGGCGGTGGTCCGGTGGGTGGAGGTGGCCGGGGTGAGTGAGGTCTGGTCGGGAATGGGTGAGGGTTGGGGAGTTATATATAGGAATTCTCCCAATGGCAAAGTTGTAATTAATGGCAACTTTAAGGGCAATTGGGTAATTTTGTATTTCAGGATATTTTTGGTAGATTTTTCTGGATTTTTAGGTGGGTCCCATGCCACCTATTGTCTAGCCAATGAGGTTATGCCACCTCACATGTATTTTTGCATAAAAACCCTTGAACTTTCATAAATTGCAAATAGGTCCCAAAGTTGGTATTTTGCGTAATTTTGCAATTTGCCTGATATAAAATACTGATTCCTCGAAATACTGAATTGTACAGAAATAAGGGGGGAAAGCTGGAAAAATGTTTTGGAAAGTGTGGGGGTGAGCCTGGCAGAGGCAGGGGTCTGATTCTTTGGGTGATACGGGTCATCGTATTTATTATTTAATAAATACTGTGCACGAAGTTCACTAATTATTTAGGGGCAGTTAGGATCATAATTTTTCTACGGTGTCAATACACTAATTGTATTATATTCAGTCTAGAATATTATCGTATTTTTGTTTGGGCAAAACAGGTGCCTACTGGTCCTCAAATCTCTAGGGGTACAGAGATGGGTAAAGAGCAAAAAATTAAATAGGCATTAAATAAGAACTTTTGTAACGATATTTGTGCGACTAAAACGAAGCACAAAACGAAGTATCTGAGAGTTGCACAAAATTCATAAAAATAGTCTAACATGTCTAGGACAGGTATGTGAACTTTGTTTGGGAATTACAACTAGTGTAATGCTCTAATTAATTGTGTAATGGACAGGTGCACAATCAATAGGATATAAATAAATAAAATATTGCAATAAATTCTAATTTGCTAAAAATAATTTTAAACTAGTAAAATCTGGTCGAGGGAGTTTACAGTATATCCAATCAATTTTAATTTTGGATTAAGGAACTCATTTCAACTTTTTTCGATTAGTACTAATTTTTAGAAAACCATATTTACTGTTCATATTGCAATAACAATAATTAATATTGTTAAAACATGTGGGTAGAAAAAGATTCTAGATCCATTAGGCTTACGTGCTCGTAACTGGCCGATTTAAAATAGAATCATTACCGTACTTTTTGGAATGTGATCTGCATATCTGATTACATTTTTTTTTGGTTGCTTAGAAAGTGAGAAAGGGAATGGAAAATAAAACTGATATCATGATCCAAGATCAAATGATTTAGTTTTTCTTTCATTTTTATGCATCATAATCCTTTTCGATCGAGAAAACATCTATGGAAGATCATGTTGTGAGAAATACAGGCCAAAAGGCCTTGTTGAACAATTAACTTTGGTCGAGAGAGACGAAGATCATGCATGACCACCCTCTTAGAATACAGATTATATTGGCCAACCATGACGTAAAATAAGATGTTCGAAAAATTTATTAGGGGGTGCAGTGCACTGCCGCGCAGGAGCGTGGTTAACCTTAGCAAAGGCCAAAAGAAGAAGGTGAACTTGTACGCTTCATTACATGTTCTGCAGACCAAAAGAAAGGTATACGGGTTCAAGAAAGCAATATTTTTTGCATTTTGAAAAGAAAAAAAAATTAGATAGTCCTTGATGTCGCTTTCCACTTATAAAACAATATTATTTTAAGTTTGAATCATAATTTATGATATTATCTTATTTCCTATTTTCATATGCCACACAGACAGAAAAATTATATCAAGGGCCCTACATGTCAAGGTGTCATATAAGTCGGTTAGGGCCAACTTGATCCTTGTGTTGATCGGGATTGGCCGAGCTTTTGTCGGGCCGAGTCTGCCCTGTTAGGAGCCTTGATAGAAATCACCAGAATAAAACCCGTATTATACAAAAAAAAATTGTATCTGTACTTTTGAAAGATACGGATTAGTTTACGAATTTTAAGCATGTGAAGTCTTAAACGTGTTATGTAGGAATTATTGACAAATTTGGCAAAAAAAACTTGTGGTAACTTATTTCATTAACTAAATTTGACAACATGTTTAAGTATGTGAAGTTTCTAACCTCAATATTTTTGTTTTATGAATATTTAACCGAATTTTTTTAACGTAAATCTGACTATATTTGTTTGTTATTTGGAGGTTAGTTTTGTAACGACCCATTTTTGCTCAACGTAGAGAGCTGATTCAAACAGCTCAAGTGCGATGACTCGTCCCACCTTGCTCCCTGAGATGACTCACTTGATGCAAACGAATTTAGACTTGGCCCTTTAGGAGTTTAGAATTAAACTTTTAAAGGTGCGCTCGGAGTATCATTCGGCCGAGGCGAACCATCGCTAAGGTGGTGGGCTACGATTAACATGTCTTTGCATAGCATGCACACTTAAAAATATGGAAGATATATGCTAGTCGTTAGGCGTATCACCCCTTGCATGCTAATAAAGAATACAACATACCTAGCTAAGAAAATAATTGCATCTTGTATTGCTTGTCTAGAACATGAAAAAAGAAGTAACTTGATATATTTTATTATACGTTGCTCTATATGCCTCTATATGATTTCAATCCTAGCACTAACCCTTTAGACCAACGCTAGTGTAAAGGCATATGTTTCTACTGTTTTAATTCTTGCCTACTTTATATGTTAACTAATACTCGCTCATCTCATTTCAATGCTTGTCACATAGAATCATGCTACGATAAAGAAACATAATTCATGTCTTTTATCATCAAGTTTCACCGGAAGACTATTGAATAGTCGTTCCGTGCAAGCCTGAACCTTAAAGTATGCGGGACCGTTAGGTCGCCAAGGCAGTGCCTGAACTAAGGGATTGCATTGTGTCAAGTCAAGCAAGAATCATGATATCAAAATAGCTCGCGAGCAATACTCGTCATGAATCAAGAATGATCATGTTCCTGTCGTGTAATCTTGTAGACCCCAGACTTGCATCATCGCGGACAACTTTTACATAAGGTATTCATATTCAGGTTCCTGCGGACAGTCGTCGGGCACTGGGGCCAATCCGATCCGATCCGATCCAGACGAAACTTCACGATAGTCGCATGTCAGTGGGCGGGATGGAGTTAAATGCCCCATGGCATGTAGCGATTCTTACCTCACACATCTAACCGCCCAGAGACTATAACTTGTCCTTTATGGCTAAGCCAGCGACCGTTTCATGTCATAGTAGTTCAAGTACTATGCACGAGGGGCCTAGCGCCCAATAACTATACGGAGGCTACAAGTGACATATTCATATAGATTAAGTCATCTCGCTTAGCGGCTATCCGTGTGCGAGTCATTACATCAAATCAAGTAATATGAACACCTGTCCAAGCTAGTGTATCATACCTGTCACGCCCCAGTCCCAAAAAATACGTAGGACTAGGACACGTAATCATGCCAGCCGCATGGATATGGCAACTCCAATATATGGAAACCAATCCACACGTACGCTGTAATATGAATATAAAATCCACAAGTGGTATAAAATGTAATACAAGTCACAGGGTAAAATCTAAATCTCATCCACAGAAAATCAATATAAATAAATAACCAACATCTATATAACTAGATCTCAATAAGAAGTATCTAAAGATGATAGTTGGATGGAAACAAATCCACTACCAACTCGAATGTAAGAGCAAATATTAAAGTAAGTACAACACAACAACACCATATAAGAACACCATCTAGCAATCACGGGCTCGAAGAGAGGACATCCACGAAACATATATAGCCATCCGATCTGTGCTCCTGCAAATACTCAAGAATAGATACACCTGGCAGAGGACCAGGTCCTCAGAGGGACGTAACAAGATACAGAAAATACGAGCCAACTTGAATACAGTAAACATGCATATAATTTGAAAATAAATAAGTACGCTGTACAAGACAATCTATATGAATGCAAATGAGGACAACTTTTCGACGTATGGGCAAGGGTAGGCTACTCGATCTACCTCACAACTCGCACACACGTCAATGGACATTAGAAATCGACATACCGCGGGGGGTAGCGACCAGCGAGACTCCAGAAATCGATATACCGCGGGGGTAGCGACCAGCGCGACACACGCCCGTAGTGCAAGCTATATACTATGGTTTACCAGAGTGGTTAAAAGCCCATACGCCTAATAATTGTCCTCTATGATACTAAGTGCCATGTGTGTGTCAACATATCTAATACATAGTAATGACTGAAAGAAAACTACACATGCAAGAACTATACAGAAATGAAATAAATAAATAAATAGAAATATAAATAGCATGCAAAGCACTGTAAACAATTTGGCAAGGTATCTTGCCTGGTAAGAAAGCTGCAAGGTGTACTGTACAGAAGTCAACGCACAGGATCAAAAGCTATGGCCACAGAACAAATATCTCCGGATGCTGAAATAAATATCACCAATGTTTGTAGAATGAGCAAAATAGCTAAAAAACACTTCCCTTTCGTCCAATTTGGATACAGGGGCAAAATGGTAATTTCGGGTAAAAGTGGGGTCCACCTATGGCCCACTTTGCACCGAAAAGCGTGCCAAGGGTAACAGTCTCTAAATGGGACAAACTATAGGTCAAACAACTCTACATGTCAGTACGAACCCAACGGTATGTCCAAATGTGGATTCCGATGGGCCGAACACAATTTTGTCCAAAAAGTCAACTGTGGGGCCCGCCAATTGGCGATCTGGTCAAACGTCTCAGAATTGCGTAAAAATTGGGTCACAGGACCAGCGCGTTACCACGAGTCCAGTGGCGTAAGTTTCGTCGTAATCTGACAAGGGTGCACGAAATACGTGAGAGTTCCACAAAAGTTGCGACACGGGATGTTTCCGCGGATACGGCCTGATTCCGGCGCGCACACGCGTCCGAATCAGTTCCCACGAATTTTCACGTGTCCAGTTATGATGCGTACACCATTCAGTACACTTGGCACACGACGGAGCGGTCCCGTTTGGCGGGGTGCGCTCCGTTTTCCAACTTTTGAAAATCTGGAAAAAGTGGGTGCGCGCAGTTTTGTGACGCATTAAACTATGTCCACAGCAACTAATAGCATAAGGTTATTTTACAGAAAATAAACTAGGTCAGGTATTCTACAGGTATCAAAAAGAATCACCGAATTCGGATCTCTGTGGTGGGAGATACGAACTCGGCAATATGGGTGGTCATTCTGGAATTCTGCGATTTTAGAATTCTGTCTGCTCGCGCCGACTTGGGCGCTATTTTTCACCTAGGGGCACACGTTTTCCGAGGTTGGCTATAAAACAGATATGGAAGAGGGTTAAGGGGTGATCATACCTATGAAGACAGAACAGCGTTTGGTCGAGCGAGTCAACAGAAAACAATTCCGGAGAGAAGGGTGCCTCGAGTGGAAATCTGCAGGCGCGAGGTCGGCGTCGACGGGATGGTTGGATTGCTTGGTGGGGCTTCTCTGGCTGCGGTGATGGCTCTAGATGGAAAGAGGAGGTATGGAGATTTAGGTTAGGGCTTAGAATTTTTGAAGAGATATTATATATATATATATATATATATATATATATATATATATATATATATATATATATAAATATATATATATGCAAATAGGTCCGGGGGGGGGCCGCGCGTACACTGGGCGCTGAATGCTTTGCTAGCTTAAGCTTACGCATGCTAGCAAGTTTCCAAGCTTGCTAACTTGCTGTGCATTAGCTAGCAATTGCTAGCAAAAGTTGGAATTGCTAAGAATAGTAGTTGTAGTTTAGTAGTAATATATTACTTATTAATTATTATTATACTTATTAAATTCTTATTTAATAATTTCTTTTCTTAATATTTTCTTAATATTTTCTTTTCCTATTAATATATATATACATATATATATTTGTGTATACATATATATTATATATATTCTCATAAGAAAATTTATAGATTAGGGTAATGCACATCGTTGGGCTAGCAACTGCTCAAGGGGTCCCCTACATGGAATAAATTTCGAAAAATTTCTGATGGTCACATAAGTTCTCTAAGTGCCCGAACACCTAAAATAAAAATTTATAAAAAATCTATTTCTCCTATTTAGCACATATTTACCATAATTAAATTATTAATTAATAAAAAATATAATAAATACGATTTTTAGAAATAGGGGTTTTACATTCTACCCAACTTACAAAAATTTCGTCCTCGAAATTAAGATTAAGTCACGATAGGATGTCAAGGATGGTATAAGATTTTGCATTGTTTAAAATGCAAGGCTAGGTTTAAAGGGGTGGGCGATGTTGCACGTTGCACATCCCGAAAAAAAATCATGGAAAACTCCATATGAGCGAAAAATAGGTTTCTTCATGTGTCATGTCCAATGGTGTGGACACATAAATGCTCTTTTGCATAAAAGCATCCAACAATTGGAAAATTGCACAAAGATGAGAATTGGATGATGGGCATGTCTAGGATAAGGGTGTAGAATTTGTAGGAAGACAGTGGCTAGTGTAGTGTTCCAATTATCAGAGCACGGTAAGGGCGCTAAGTGATATAATATTGCAAAATTAAATAAAAATACTGTGTTCTACTTCTAACTGGATTCAAGCTAACCTTAGTCTCACTAACTCAGCCAAGTAGGTCAATTTTTTTTTTTTTTGTGAGGGGTTCACAATCTGCCGAACTTAAAATTTTCCATCTACCACCTAAGGCCATACATCTATAAAAACTATTGCTCAAATTATTTAATCATGATTTTTAATCCTCAAAGGTTTAACACCAAACATATCACCTATGATATGCCCTTAACCAATTATAAAAGAGTCACTAAGTCATGTGTTTAGCCTTATGGGGTATAGCTAGTACTATCAGTGTCAACTTATACCAGCACGAGGTTTCGTCTTTCCGAAAAAGGGGAAGACGGAGAGAAATAATAAAGAACTCAAGGTGAAGGTGACAGAATACAAGTACAAGGTTCAAAGAGATTAAAGAATCGAAAAGAGAGTTGTCAGGACAGTTGTGGATTAAAATCCTATTTTTGGTAATTTCCTATTTACATGCTCGTATCAGTACAGTTATGTAACCGATAAGATGTGTCAGACATATCTAGGGGCAAGTATATCTGTCTACTACCATATATCTCAATCCACATAAAGTAGTAATACGAAGAGCGAACCAAGCGCACTAAGGTTAGCTAGACCTTAATACACCGATTCTGATTAGGCAATTGTATCATTGTGTGCACCCAATAATACATATGCCATGAGCAAGCTCGATGAAAGAATAAGCTTGCAAAAACTAGGCTATAATAGCAGCATAAATCAAGGTAGTATAACAAATATAAATACGCTGGATTATGATGAAAGAAGGTACAAATTAATTCAAGTTTGCAAAAACAAAAACAATATAAGCAACAATAACAAAAGACTCTACAATCTCTACAGTTATCATACTAATTCCTTGTCTAGGTCGATATTTGACAAAGCAGGGGTATGGCTTCTAAGCTCTACAGTCTGAGAAAAAAAACAATGCCGTCCTAAGCTAGCATACAGTTAAATGTTATTCATTCACACTTCAATAATAATAAGGCAAAAGACTATATGATACTATGTTGTGCGGTATACTACCCACTTATAACAATAAACTAGTACTGTAATTGTCTTAAGGATACCGTAGAAAATCTTGTTAAGGTTTACGAGAAGGGTCTTGGTACTTATTAGGGTATCCTCTATACTAGGTTCAAACATTATGGTAAAACTTCTGACTAACTCTAGTAGTGTCTATACTACTCTCAAGTCTTCATAATACATCAAGAGGTGATGGTAAATCAATCCTAGAGATAAGAAATTCTAGGGTTCACTAGGTATTCTAAACTTAGTGGTGTGTCTATATTCTCGTTGTATTCTTAATAGGAGTGCTACCATAATCATCATCCTAATAGCAGGGGTTCCTATATTCTAGCAGAAGGTTATACTCAAGGAACTATTAGGGAAGCACATGAATCAAGTAGGATACAATTGTTCAAAATAGAACAGATAGAAGGAGATGAATCACAGTCAATTGTGGATGAGATCCTATACTCTAGTCCTAGGTGCAGGCTTGTTCGGTACAGTAACGTAACCGAGACAATATGCTCTTGACCTGCATGGGCCACCACAAAAACATGTCACGCCCCAGTCCCCAAAAATATGTAGGACTAGGACACGTAATCATGCCAGCCGCATGGATATGGCAACTCCAATATATGGAAACCAATCCACACGTACGCTGTAATATGAATATAAAATCCACAAGTGGTATAAAATATAATACAAGTCACAGGGTAAAATCTAAATCTCATCCACAGAAAATCAATATAAATAAATAACCAACATCTATATAACTAGATCTCAATAAGAAGTATCTAAAGATGATAGTTGGATGGAAACAAATCCACTACCAACTCGAATGTAAGAGCAAATATTAAAGTAAGTACAACACAACAACACCATATAAGAACACCATCTAGCAATCACGGGCTCGAAGAGAGGACATCCACGAAACATATATAGCCATCCGATCTGTGCTCCTGCAAATACTCAAGAATAGATACACCTGGCAGAGGACCAGGTCCTCAGAGGGACGTAACAAGATACAGAAAATACGAGCCAACTTGAATACAGTAAACATGCATATAATTTGAAAATAAATAAGTACGCTGTACAAGACAATCTATATGAATGCAAATGAGGACAACTTTTTGACGTATGGGCAAGGGTAGGCTACTCGATCTACCTCACAACTCGCACACACGTCAATGGACATTAGAAATCGACATACCGCGGGGGTAGCGACCAGCGAGACTCCAGAAATCGACATACCGCGGGGGTAGCGACCAGCGCGACACACGCCCGTAGTGCAAGCTATATACTACGGTTTACCAGAGTGGTTAAAAGCCTATACGCCTAATAATTGTCCTCTATGATACTAAGTGCCATGTGTGTGTCAACATATCTAATACATAGTAATGACTGAAAGAAAACTACACATGCAAGAACTATACAGAAATGAAATAAATAAATAAATAGAAATATAAATAGCATGCAAAGCACTGTAAATAATTTGGCAAGGTATCTTGCCTGGTAAGAAAGCTGCAAGGTGTACTGTACAGAAGTCAACGCACAGGATCAAAAGCTATGGCCACAGAACAAATGTCTCCGGATGCTGAAATAAATATCACCAATATTTCTAGAATGAGCAAAATAGCTAAAAAGCACTTCTCCTTCGTCCAATTTGGACACAGGGGCAAAATGGTAATTTCGGGTAAAAGTGGGGTCCACTTGTGGCCCACTTTGCACCGAAAAGTGTGCCAAGGGTAACAGTCTCTAAATGGGACAAACTATAGGTCAAACAACTCTACATGTCAGTACGAACCCAAAGGTATGTCCAAATATGGATTCCGATGGGCCGAACACAATTTTGTCCAAAAAGTCAACTATGGGGCCCGCCAATTGGCGATCTGGTCAACCGTCTCAGAATTGCGTGAAAATTGGGTCACAGGACTAGCGCGTTACCATGAGTCCAGTGGCACAAGTTTAGTCGCAATCTGACAAGCGTTCATAAAATACGTACGAGTTCCACAAAAGTTGCGACACGGGATGTTTCCGCGGATTCGGCCTGATTCCGGCGCGCACACGCCTCCGAATCAGTTCCCACGAATTTTCACGTGTCCAGTTATGCTGCGTGCACCATTCAGTATACTTGGCATACGGCGGGGCAGTCCCGTTTGGCGGGGCGCGCTCCGTTTTCCAACTTTTGGAAATCTGAAAAAAGTGGGTGCGCGCAGTTTTGTGACACATTAAACTATGTCCACAGCAACTAATAGCATAGGGTTATTTTACAGAAAATAAACTAGGTCAGGTATTCTACAGGTATAAAAAAGAATCACCGAATTCGGATCTCTGTGGTGGGAGATACGAACTCGGCAATATGGGTGGTCATTCTGGAATTCTGCGATTTCAGAATTCTGTCTGCTCGCGCCGACTTGGGCGCTGTTTTTCACCTAGGGACACACGTTTTCCGAGGTTGGCTATAAAACAGATATAGAAGAGGGTTAAGGGGTGATCATACCTATGAAGACGGAACAGCGTTTGGTCGAGCGAGTCAACGAAAAATAATTCCGGAGAGAAGGTGCCTCGAGTGGGAATCTGCAGGCGCGAGGTCGGCGTCGACGGGATGGCTGGATTGCTTGGTGGGGCTTCTCTGGCTGCGGTGACGGCTCTAGATGGAAAGAGGAGGTCTGGAGATTTAGGTTAGGGTTTAGAATTTTTGAAGAGATATTATATATATATATATATATATATATATATATATATAAATATATATATATGCAAATAGGTCCGGGGGGGGCCGCGCGTACACTGGGCGCTGAATGCTTTGCTTGCTTAAGCTTACGCATGCTAGCAAGTTGCCAAGCTTGCTAAATTGTTGTGCATTAGCTAGCAATTGCTAGCAAAAGTTGGAATTGCTAAGAATAGTAGTTGTAGTTTAGTAGTAATATATTACTTATTAATTATTATTATACTTATTAAATTCTTATTTAATAATTTCTTTTCTTAATATTTTCTTAATATTTTATTTTCCTATTAATATATATATATACATATATATATTTGTGTATACATATATATTATATATATTCTCATAAGAAAATTTATAGATTAGGGTAATGCACATCGTTGGGCTAGCAACTGCTCAAGGGGTCCCCTACATGGAATAAATTCCGAAAAATTCCTGATGGTCACATAAGTTCTCTAAGTGCCCGAACACCTAAAATAAAAATTTATAAAAAATCTATTTCTCCTATTTAGCACATATTTACCATAATTAAATTATTAATTAATAAAAAATATAATAAATACGGTTTTTAGAAATAGGAGTTTTACAATACCTGAGTATCTTCAGTAACTCGTATACCTGAATCAGAAACACGCCCGAAACACTTGTATTTGCTATGTGATCCTTGGATTTTATTTTATATATATCTGTGCTAGTTAACTTGGTTTTATCTTTAGACAGGAAATGACACATAGTAAGTTGGTTAATCTCGTTGTGTTACTCTTATATCGCTGGACGCACTGCTACATGAGTTAGGCTTTATATTATTACCATGAAACTGATCCTAAGGCAAGATTAGAAAGAAAACTTAATATAGGTTCACGGAACTTATATAACGTGTTTGGATTTGTCGAGCGGACGAGAAGGCTCCCCACCAATGCATTCATGTACTGATAACCCACCAGGTTGCTTGCAGGGTACGGGAGAACCTCGTTCGGTGAGGAGTATCCCCTCGTGCGTGCTAAGATTTGGAGTTTGCTCTGGAGCCTCAGAATGTTACGTCTAGAGCTGAAGCACGTATACAAGGCATAATGTTGGAACATCGTCTATGTATAATTCCATATTATAAGTCGCTTGGCACACTTTTATTGTTTCGAGAGAGAGAGAGCTTGAGCGACTTATAATCTCGGCCTAGAGCCGCTTGTAACCTTATACATTATCAATAAATAGCTTGTTTTTGTATTATACTTGTGTTTATTATATACTTCCGCTATATCGACCTTGTAAACTAGTTATCGAACGGCCGTTTACTCGTATCGTTCAATTTTTTGTTGCACTGGAGACTATTTGGGCGACTTTGTGGCTTAGTCATTTTATCGCATGTTCGAACCTTGGCCTTGTGCAGGCGCATCTTGTGCTCCTGTGGTATCACGTCATTATGGGATCGCTAGTGTGGTGATTCGTGTTCAGTGGGGACAGTCGATCCTGCGGAAGATCGAGGTGTGACAAGTTTAGATAGGAAGCTTATCTTCCTTAGGATTATTTTGTTATCCTTGAAGTTATTTTGTGTTATCTTATAGTTGAATGCATGTCTATAAAAATGGCCGTCAAAAAATTGTAGAAGAGGGGGAGATAAATAAAAAAATAGATAATTGAGTTATATACGTTGGTGTGATGCCTAAGTAAATTAAACTTAATTTTCAAAAATTCTTTCATCTACCATAATCTTCGTTTGTGCTCTCTTCGTCAACATATCGTCAGCATTGGATTCCAGAATCTTTGGTATATTTTAAAACTCATATTTAAGTTCATTGGTAAATCTTTGCATTTTGTGATAATTTTTGTAAAATTATACCTATATATTTTGTTCAAAATTAATAATCTCCTATAAATCCTAATTATAAAATTGGGTTATTTGAATTTAAGTTCCCGTCCCGCGTCACGGTTGTTATTGTGATTAATCATTTTCTATGACCATGAAAAAGAAGCTACTTCATCGACTAATAGGACAAGAGATTGCTTAATATAAGTATTAGAAAATCGGGAAGAAATTTTGGTGTTATAAATTTGGATTAATCAAGCCTTATTCATAAGAATTTTTTTCGTGTCAAATCATTACAAATACCTTTAGAATAAAGATGTTATAGGGGATTTTCATTATTTTCAATAAAATGACCAAAATGCCCCATATTAACGTTAAAAAATAATTAAAAATAGGGGCATTTTTATCAAACTACCGTCTAGAAAACTAGAATGGCCTTGAATATGGTTGTTGGAGGGTTTTTTCAATATACCATATTTTGACAATGGTTAGGGGGATAAAATAATAAAATACCCACTGACAATTGGTTGATAATAAAGGGGACACGCAACTATATATGAATGACAAGTCAAATGGGTAAAAAGAATGATAAATGAGCTATAAATGCACTAAATTTGATTTTCTAGGTCAAGACTAGGCCACTATAGTTAAACTAAGTCAAACTAGGTTTTACCTTGGTTTTAGGTCCATACCTAGCTTCTAGGTTGATTACAAGTCCACAATAATTGATACTAGGTTGTACTAGGTCATACCTAGGTTCCAAGGCTAATACCTTGAAGCTTGAAGGGGTTACTATACTAGATAATATCAACTACACCAGCTATTTACTAATATATATATATATATACACTAGTATCTAAGTTATAAACTAGTATCTATCTATTACCTTAGTTATGACAATACCTAGATTAATATGCCAATACCAAATATCTATACTCACCTCATGGTATCTTGAGATACTCATCTAATCAATAATTCACAACTCAATTTCTAAAGTCAATACCTTAACACCAATGTTAAAGCCTACATAACAAATTGACCTAACCTATGTGGCCACACCAGTCATTAGTATTGTATAAACTTTCACCCACATGCTCCTTGTATATACTGATACTCCAAGTTGAATGATACCAACACCAACATCCAATACTCTCACCCAAGCATTGAGACACACCTCAATATAGATACACTCTTATACCAATACCTTATATATATATATATATATATCCTGGTTTTTAATACCTCACACAACACTTAACCCCAAATCCATCTATTTCCATACCCATTGATGCCCACTTACAGACTTGAACATGAGCCAACTTCCCACAGAATATGCACAGCAGTATGGACTGATGCTTCTTTCACCAATTAATACTCAAGTTCCCTTACACCTCTCACTGTTATATGCCACTGCTTCTATTCTTGTATTTTATTGCTGCTACTGCTCTGTTTAATTACAACTGCTACTTAAATGCCTATTGCAACTGATGTTGCAAGTAAGTTGCTGATACTTGACATTGATCCCCGAGCCCCCTTCAAGTTATTGCAGTTTGTTGTGATGCTGCTATTGACTGCTGGTGCTACTTCTCTTGACCATTCCCAGTAGCTGCTACTATGCTCCATTATTTTGATACTCTCGGATATCAGTGATACCCGAGCACCAATTCCCCCTTACAACTAGATCCTGTGATCTTGCCTCACGTTGCTGCTGCAACACAAACTTCCCTTAAACTAATTTGTTCATAATTCTTGTAACTCCAGGCTCCTTCTGCTGTTGCTTTACTTTCTTTCCTTGGCACTACACCTACCTCTCTGTCGACTTCCCTCACCCGAGCTCACATACTGCTACTGCAGTAGTTGCTAAACTTGGTGTGCCCACTACTATAGCTGTTGTAATTATCTGCTAACACATATCATTGCACACAGTGCAATGATACTCATTCTCCCCCCTTATCACACCCAACAGTTCACACCAAGAGCACACACACACATCCACTACACACATATAAACATATACTTATGCTAATACAATGTATATATACAATATCATATGATACTATAGATAAACACTCTCACTAACACTAATGTTATTTTATCAAACACCTTGAGTGTACAATTAGGAATTTCCATGATACACTCTCATCCAACAAGCCAAATCTCCCAAAATGAGTCATGTATCATACCGTATCACAAGATACTATGATACGCTCTACTCGTGTCCAATTGTGGACACATATCTAGTTTCATAATCCGGAACTAAGTTTAATTAGATCTAATTTTTCTCATAACACACACTTGATGTGTCAATCTCGTAATTGTCCCTAATTGGACACAAGTTACCATGTAGATTCCAAAATACAAGTCATATGAACCTAGTTCTTGGTCCTATGGGTAGTCCTAAGCCAAGAGATGATTCTTAATGGTTAAATGCATGAATTAGAGTCTAAATTATAGATAAAATTTAGAATTTACCTATTAGGAGAAAGATTTCAAATGAAATATTTAATGGACACAATTACGACACAATCTCCTTATCAATTTCCCCTCCTTCAATTGCTTCTTGCAATCCAAGCTCCAATAATTCTTAGATGGTAAAATTTAAAGGAAATGGGTATGAATTGGGTTAAATTTGGTGGAGGGATGAGTTAATTTGGGGAAGAACACAATTAGAAATCCAGAATAAATGAACTAATGAGAGGAGAGAGAGTGAGACCTCCTCTAATTGCCGTCCCCCTCTTTCCCCCTTTCCAAGCAATATACAATATCCATGATGCCTCTACTAGCTAGTCATGAGATTTAATTAGGAAGGGTTATATTAGGAAGCTTCTAATTATACATGAAACTAATCTAATCTTCTTAATTAATTAAAGGAATGGATCTAATGGACCTAGTCCAATGTTGGGCTCAATGTGTCACGACAATCTAATGGGTCCACTAATGACAAGTCTAAATAAAATAGGCTATCCCACTAGTCGATAATTTAATAGCATAACTCAATATAATAATTAGTAGCACATAATATAAATATTCAATTACTAAATAATAAATATGCTAAATGAAAAAAATATGGTAGTGACAAGTCTACCCTCCTTATAAAAAAAAATTCCTCAAAATTTAAGGAAGAACTAATATTACAACAAGCAATCACAACACGCAAAAAAGAACGATACCTCACGCCTCAAAAAGATAAGGGTATTGCTCGCGCATCTCGGCTTCCCTCTCCCAGGTAGACTCTCCTGGAGAGTGATGCCTCCACACGACTCCACATGACACGTACTAAGGGGATCGTCTGGTTTCGCACCACCTTCTCCCTACGGTCCAGAATTATCACTGCCTGTTCTGGGTAGCTGAGAGTCAGACCCACCCTAATCTCCGAGTGATCCAATAAATGACTAGGATCTTCCATGTATCGTCTCAGCTGCGACACATGGAATACATCATGTACTCCCTCTAGTGCAGACGGTAAGTCTAGTCTGTAGGCCATTGCACCGACCCTCGCAAGAACATCGAAGTATCCAATCTACTGTAGACTAAGCTTTTTGCCACCACCAAAGCAAATAGTGCCTTGTGTTAGAGAAATATGTAAGAATACCAGATTGCCAAACTAGAACAAAACGCAGGCTTAAAACTCAATCTAAAATAAAATAATCACAAGCAATGCAAACAAAATCTATACCTCAAACTCCAAAGGTCTCTAGTGGCTATCGGCCTAATGATGTTGTCTGTCCTGCGCTACCCGAAGTCAATCTCTAATAAACTTTACCTTCTCGGCTGCATCCATAATCATATTTGGTCCCAACAAAACTCTCTCACCAATATCATCCCAAGATAAAGGAGTGTGACATCTTCATCCATATAATGACTCGAATGGTGACATATTGATACTGGCCTGGTAGCTGTTGTTGTAAGCAAACTCTACCATGTGAAGATGATCCTCCTAAGAGCCTCTGAAATCTAAAACACAAGTGCGAAGCATATCCTCAAGAATCTAAATAGTCCTCTCCGACTACCCGTCTGTCCGTGGGTGATATGCGGTACTGAACTTGAGCTGGGTGCCCAAGCTAGCATACAAACTCCTCCAGAAGTAGAATATGAAGTGACTATCCCGATCCGTGATGAGGCTCACAAGATCTCCATACAATATGACAATCTATCGCACATACATCTTCTCTAGCTTCTCCATAAACGTACCCACTTTAAATGGCAAGAAGTGGGCCAATTTGGTCAATCTGTCTACGATGACCCAAATCACGTTTTTCCCACCTGGAGAACGCGGAATCCCTGAAACAAAATCCATAGTAACATCCTCCCACATCTACTCTGGAATGGATAAAGGCAGAAGTAAACCACCTGGCCTCTGCCTCTCTGCCTTTACCTACTGGCACACTAAACATCTAGATACGAAGTGCGCCACCTCCCCCTTAAAACCATACCACCATACATGCTCTCTCAGATCTCTATACATCTTGTTGGCATATGGATGTATATAGTACTGTGATCGATGTGCCTCCAGAAGAACCTCTTTGTACAATATCCCATTTGGCACACACAACCTGGTACTGTGCTGCAATGAACCATCCTCAGCAATAGTGAAGTCCTCGGATAATCTCATCTGAACCTGTGCTCTAAGTCTCCTCAGAGACTCATCGTTATACTACGTAGCTCGAATCATGTCCATCAGATCAGACTGTATCTGCATTCCCCATATCTGTATCTCGATACCTGGTATCAGTACCTCAATACCCAAGCTCTCAAGATTAGACAATAAATATCGATCTTTAGTCAAGCATATAGCCACTGGATACCTACTCAAGGCATCAATGACTACATTGGCCTTCCCAGGATGGTAATGCAATGATATGTCAAAGTCCTTCATCAACTCCAACCATCGCCGTTGTCTCATGTTTAGCTCTTTCTGGGTAAATACGTACTTCAAGTTTTTATGGTCTACGAAGATCTCCACATGCTCTCCGTACAAATAGTATTTTAACAACTTTAGAGCAAAAATGACTACTGCCAACTCTAAATCATGGGTAAGGTAATTCTTCTCATGAGAATGTAATTGCCTAGAAGCATAGGCAATCACCTTTCCGTTCTACTGTAAGACACAACCCAAACCCATTCCTGAAGCATTACTATAGATAGTGAATCCACATAGTCTTGATAGCAATGTTAATACTGGAGATGTCGTCAACCTCTTCTTCAACTCCTCAAAAGCAGCGTGACTCTCCTCTATCTAGACAAACTCCATATCCTTCTTGGTTTGCCTACTCAATGGCTCCACGATCCTGGAGAAGTCCTGTACGAACCTCTGGTAATAACCTGCTAGCCCCAGGAAACTCCTGATCTCTTTAACTAAACTTGAAGTAGCCCATGAGTCCAAATTTTCTTCAGGTCCACTGAGATTCTGTCACTTGTAATCACATGACCATGGAATTCAACCTTGTTAAGAAAGAACTAACACTTCAAAAACTTGACATAAAGCTTATCCTTCCTGAGAGTCTCTAGAACTATCCTCAAGTGTTCCTCATGCTCCTCCGGGGTCTTCGAATACACCATAATATCATAAATAAATACCACCACAAACTTATCAAGATACTGGGGGAACACCTTGTTTATCAGATTCATGAATACCGCCGGGGCATGGTCAACCCAAACGACATCTCCATGAACTCAAACTGGCCATACCGAGTCTAAAAAGCTATCTTGGGAATATCCTCCTTCACTTTCACCTGGTGGTAACCTGACCTCAAGTCTATCTTAGAAAATACCTTCACTCCGCTCAACTGATCAAATAGATCATTAATCTTTGGCAGCGAATATTTTTTCTTTATAGTGAGGTTTTTTAGAGCCATGTAGTCGATACACATATATACCAACCCATCCTTCTTCGGTACAAACAATACCGGAGCACCCTATGGTGATGAACTGGATCGAATGAAGCCTTTGTCCTGTAACTCATTCACCTGATTCTTTAACTCTACCAGTTCACTGTTGTTAACTCTATAGATGTGTTGAGATATCGGCTCTACGTCTGGAATAAAATCTATAAAGAACTCAATGTCTCGGTCTGACGGCAAAACTGGCAACTCCTCCGAACAAATATCCATAAACTTTGCTATCAACGGATGTGACAACTCCTTCTCTTCTACCATGGCTCCATAGATGGCATCCTCGCTCTGTTTTACTGCTCCTTTGGTAATCTCAAAGTCTGGCTCTCCTGGCGGTTGAAACAAAACTATGCCTCCATGATAATTTATACTAGTATGGTGCCTACTCAACCAATCCATCACGAATACAATATCGTAGTTCGGAAGTGGCATTACGAGTAAGAACACACTCAACTCCCGGCCTCCCAGTGCAACTCTTCGATCCTTGCAAACATCACTAACCATGATAATGCCTCCCCCAGTCATGATCTTGAAAGTCCTAGCCAAAGGTTCAGACTCTAAACGTTGCTTAAGATCAAAAGATACAGATACAAAAGAATAGGAAGAACTGGAATCAAATAAAACATAAGCTAGAATAAAATCAAGGAGAACTGAACCTGATATCACTTCTCCGACTGGCACCTCCTCCTCAACTGTCTTGGCGAAAGCACGCCCTCGCAGTGCACCTCTCTGCTGCTACTGGAGGACAAAATATTATTGCTGAGTCGGTTAAGGAGGTCCCCTCTGTTGTCCCGCAGGTAGTCTTTCTAGTGCCCTCTGTGCCAGTTTTGCTACCTGGCCTGCCCAAACTCGAGTCACTAGACACTCCCTCAACTGGTGGCCTAGCTCTCCACAGTAGAGGCACACTCTCAGCCTCTTCCTGTAAACCTCCCGTGCATGCCCGATCTTCCTACAGTGAGTACACCGAGGGACCTGCTGTACCGGACTCGGGGCCTGGTATGTCTGTTACGCTGGTGCTCGGAATGGTGCATGAAATTATTGTCTTTGCTGCTGGAAGGTCCTCTGCTGCTGGAAGTGGAGTTGTTTGGCTGGACCCACACTACGGCAAGCTCCTTTTGTTGTGTCTCGCATCATCTTGTATTTGAGCTCCAAGTCATCCTCTACCCTCTGTGCGTCAATTAGGATATCCTAGAATATCGCTGTGCGGTGTCCTCTAGTGAGGGATTTGATCTCCCTGATCAAATCCTTCCAAAACTTCTAGGCCTTCCATAGAGGATTATGGCCCTCTACAAATCTGCCTAGTCTGCATAACTCTGCTTCGTACTCGTCTACTGTCATGCTACCCTGGACGAGGTCTAGGAACTGGCTCACTAGAGCAATCAGAGCCACATCCGGAAAGAACTTCTCCTTAAATTTTTTTTTGAAAGCTTCCCAAGTCAGTCCTAGCCTCGCGATCCTCGGGTATGTATAAAACCATGTTAGAGCACTGTCGAATATATGGCTGCCTGCTGCCTCCACCTGTAGGCCCTCCAGAATCTGTGCTAGCCTTAAGGCCCTTTCTACGTCCTCGATCCAATCGTCGGTGTACAATATCCCTTCGATGCCTCTGAAGTTCTTGGGTCCCATTCTCTTGAAGTCAATGATAGTACCCGGCCTCGGCTGGTACGGTACGGGATAAAGTGGTACGGTCTGTGGCTGAACAAGTGCTACCTTCTCCATAGTAGCTAGTGCTAACTAGTGAGCACTCTCGATGCCCGGACGTAGAATATCTGTCTGCCTCTATTGTGCTGCTATCATCTTCTAGAATATAACAAATATCTGCGTCCCGTCTGCTGGCATAGGTAGTGGTGATGGAAGATCCTCCGTGACTAATGGAACAATCCTCGAAACTGGTAGTAGAGCACCCCCAAAAACTGTTACTAAAAGGCCCATATGGACTGGTGAAGCAATCCTCTACCCGAAAGAAGGCGAAATAGTCGTTGTTGTCTCTCTCTGGGTGACGAAGTAATAGACCTCGCCGAAACTGCTCCAGAGCACTGCGATCGGGTCTTCGACGGCAACCTGAAGACAGATTCAAACAAAGAATAAATATTGTGCAAGATACAATAGCATGAAGGAATGACAGTAATATTTCAAAAAAAGTAATTATTCTGAAGGATAAAGATAGCAAATTAAATAGATTAGAAATGTTTCTAGTAGTGATTGAGTATCCTCACATCCTATATCCTAGTCCTATATCCAATAGCCAGTTTATAGTAATACTTTAAGTCTGAGTACTATAATCCGAATACTTCTAGACCTGCATGGGCCACCATAAAAATGTATCACGATCCGCACCCAGTGTATGGGCATGAGTACGTGGTTATGTCCAGCCTATGCCGTAGCAACGACGGTAGAACGCTATCTAGGTCAACAATACTATCTAAACATCTCACATAATATATATAATGTACATGTCAAGATATCTCAACTCCCAAATGGATGATAATATGATAATATGATAATGGTAAACAATACTCAATTACAATAACAAACTAGAGAAAGATATGGCATGATATGGAATAGAAGGAAAGAAATAAAGTCACAATACATCACAAGTCCAAGTCTAATCTCAACAAAAGATCTCAAATAATAATAATAATACAATGCCAAAGTATCAATCTGACATATACAATATCATAAATGAACTAGCTAAGTCTCAACGACTGATGGTACTAACTCAAAACGCTCTACAGATGCTAACTCAACCGGCTCGCCATCCTGTGGCACGTAGTGCTTAGGACACCAGTCCTCTAATAAATCATCTGAAAACTATATCCAATCAGAATTGGATCGAAGTACAACCCAAATAGCAGTTCCAATAATTGACAGAAACTATAAAACAGTAATAGCAATAAAAATAAATAATAAAAATAACTGAACTAGCAAATATCACAAGAAAAAGATCATGGTAAAATGGTAAGAAACAGAGAACAATATTGTGAGGAACATCAATGTAATAAATTTGAATAAAGAAAATAATATAATAAATATGCCTTAAAATATTAGTAAGATAATGTGATCGGCTTGGGCCTAATACGGGCTATATATAAAAGGTGAGCTATCATGATCACACATGAGTTGCATGATCTTCTAATTATCACTAGCTAAACTAAATCATGGGCTATAAGGTATAATCATATATCTAGTATTACTTTCCTAACCCCTGACTAGTACACAGATCCAAATCACGATATGTTATAACACGTATATCACACTATACGGTCTATAATATCATGCACTATGATCATGGTCTATATAATCACTAAGATATCACGGTAATCACTGAGTAATCATGAAGCATGACATGACGATCATTGAGTAATCACGACAATAATATCTCATGACCAAGATCTATGTATACCAATCCGTGTAACCATCGTGTCAGGAATCAAATATCTCAATACTAAATATATAAACCATATAGGCTATTAAATAAAAAACTATCAGAGAATGTACTCGCCTCTGATCCTGAGCAAAAGATGTATATCCCAGTATCCAAGCTGGTGTCACATACACCTATATATGAATGGCATGTCAAATCGGTGAAAAGAATGATAAATGAGCTATAAATACAGTAAATATGATTTTTGAGGTCAAGGCTAGGTCACTCTAGTTAAACTAAGTCAAACTAGGTTTTTACCTTGGTTTTAGGTCCATACCTAGATTAAAGATTCATTACAAGTCCACACTAGTTGATACTAGGTTGTACTAAGTCATATCTAGGTTCCAGGGCCAATACCTTGAAGGGATTACTATACTAGCTAATATCAACTACAATATATATATATATATATATATATATATATATATATATATATATATATATATATATATATATATATAGTATCTAAGTTATGGACTAGTATTTATTTATTACCTTAATTATGACAATACCTAGATTATATCCCAATACCCAATATCTATACTCACCTCATGGTATCTTGAGATACTCACCTACTCAATAATTCATAACTCATTTTCTAAAGTCAATACCTTAACACCAATGTTAGAGCCTTCATAACCAATTGACCTAACCTATGTGGCCACACCAGTTATTTGCATTTCATAAACTTGCACCCACATGCTCCTTGTATATACTGATACTCCAAATTGAATGATACCAACACCAACATCTAATACTCTCACCCAAGCATTGATACAAACCTTAATATAGATACACTCTTATACCAATACCTTTTATCTCAGAGGATATATATATATATATATATAGACACACACACACACACACACACACACACACACTTAAGCTTCTCATATATCCTAATCTTTAATACCTCATACAACACTTATCTCCAAAGCCATTTATTTTAATATCCACCGATACCCACTTGCAGACTTGAACACGAGCCAACTTCCCACAGAATACACACAACAGTATGTACTAATGCTTCTTGTCCCAATCAATACTCAAGCTCCCTTACACCTCCTACTGCTATATGTCATTGTTGTTATTCTTTTATTTCATTGATGCTACTACTCTGTTTAATTGTAACTGCTACTTAATTGCCTATTCCAACTGATCTTGTAAGTAAGTTGCTGATACTTGACAGTCCTCCCTGAGCCCCCTTCAAGTCATTGTAGGTCCTCACGCAATAGTTTGCTGTGTTGGTACTATTGACTGCTGCTGCTACTCCTTTTGACCATTCCCAGTAGCTGCTACTACTGCTCCATTGTTCTGATAATCTCGGGTATCAGTGATACCCTTGCACCAATTCCCCCTTACAACAAAATACTATGATCTTGCCTCACGTTGCTGCTGCAACACAAACTTCCCTTAAACTAATGTGCCCACAATTCCTGCAGCTCCTGCTGCTGTTGCTTTACTTCCTTTTCTTAGTACTGCAGCTCCCTCTCTGTCTACTTCCCTCACCTGAGCTCACATACTGCTACTTTGCTAAACTTAGTGTACCCACTGCTATAGCTGCTGTAATTATCTTTTAACACATATCATTGCACAGAGTGCAATGATACTCATTCTCCCCCTTATCACACCCAATAGTTCACACCAATAGCACACACACATCCATTACACACATATAAACATATACTAATATTAATACAATGTAAATACAATATCTATATGATACTATAGATAAACACACTCTCACTAACACTAATATCATTTCATCAAACACCTTGAGTATACAATTAGGAATTTCCATGATACACCCTCATCCAACAAGCCAAATCCCCCAAAATGAGTCACGTATCATACTATATTACAAGATACTATGATACGCTCTACTCGTGTCCAGTTATGGATATATATCAAGTCCCAAAACTCTAATCTATGTCAAATTAGATCTAATTGGTCTCATAACACACACTTGATGTGTCAATCTCGTAATTCCCCCTAGTTGGACATAAATTACCATGTACATTCCATAATACAAGTCATATAAACCTAGTTCTTGGTCCTATAGATAGCCCTAAGCCAAGGGATGATTTCTAATAGTTAAATGCATGAATTATAGTCTAAATTATAGTGGAAATCTAGAATTTACCTATTAGAAGATAGATTCCTAATGAAATAATCAATTACATAATTAGGACACAATCTCCTTGTCAATTCCTCCTCCTTCAAGTGCTTCTTGCAATCCAAGTTCCAATGCTTCTTAGATGATGAAATTTAGAAAGAATGTATGTGAATTGGGTTAAATTTGTTGGAAGAATGAGTCAATTTGGAAAAAAACATAATCGAGGATCTAAAATGAATGAACTAATGAGAGGAGAGATAGTGAGACCTCCTCTAATAGGGGGCCCCTTCCCAAGCAATGTACAATGTTCATGATATCCCTACTAGCTAGTCATGAGGTTTAATTAGGAAGAACTATATTAGAAAGCATCTAATTCTACATGAAACTAATATCTCCTTAATTAATTAAGAGAATGGGTCTAATGGGCCTAGTCTATTGGGCTTAATGTGTCATGACAATCTAATGGGTCCACTAATAATAAGTCTAAATAAAATAGGCTAGTCCACTAATCAATAATTAAATAGCATAACTCAATATAATAATTAGTATCACATAATATAAATATTTAATTACTAAATAATAAATATGCTAAATGATAAAAATACACTCATGTAGAAATATGGTAGTGACACCGACACTCGATGGCGCAACCGAAGGATCAAAGCTGATCGGCTGATGCAACCATTGACTGGTCCCTTTGACCGGGCATGGTAAGAGCAGCCTAGTTTTGACCAGGCCGGTCTTAAGGTAGGCTTCTGGCCGCACGAGCCATATAACATAATGAGGCAAACCCATGTGTGTGTATTTTAATATTTAAATTCTTTAATTATTGGCTTGTATTCATGTGATATGTTAGCTCAAATGGTAAGTGTGGTTGGGTTTTATTAATGAAAAAGTTTTAAATCTCACAAACAATATTTCTTTTTATCATTATTTAAAAAAATTCCTTTGGAACTATTCTCGAACTCGGGGATGGACGAAGGGGTAAAATGGTGCTTCGATGGTGCCTCTTTGAGAGACTATTATAGTTTTATCGTAGCCGAGCAGGTGGTCTTGTAGGGTCTGTCATGCCCCAGTCCCAAAATATCGAGGGACTAGCCACCTGGCAATAGCCAGCAACACACACTAATGGACAAACCCAATTTAATGGATCCACCAGGGCGTACTTAAGCTGTAGAACAATAATCAGGGTCTGCTATACTAATCTCATCCACAGAATGAATATATCAATAACAACAAAATAAAATAAACATCATCCAGTCAAAAGTAAATAAAATTAGGGAACAATCCGATATTAAGTCTGTTACAATTATTCATTTAAACAAGACTAAAAGAGTTTATTTGCCACAAAAACTGAGCATAGAGAAGCAGATGTTCAGGAAAAATCCTCAGCGATCACCTCGTCCTCAGGGTCTGGTACTGTTCCTGCTAATGCTCCTATTCCGTATACCTCTGGATAGACCTCGTCTGCTAATCCTGGAGACATAATCCGGATCCAGGTCCTCAGGGGACATAGCAAGGTACAGATAATACAAGCCAAAATAATGCAGTGCAGCAATAAATGAAACAATAGGGTAAATAAATAAACAGCTAAGTGATATGCAAGTGAGAGTTTTATTCATACTCGTGCTGAGACTACTATAGGATCAGTGTCGGAGAAACCTATAGCAGTATTCTCTCGAAGGGCCAGAACTTGCGCCAAAGCTCGGTATCAGAGACTAAGACACCTCCAGATGATAATATTTAAAATATAATCAGCCTTTGATATGGTAATACTCTCCCCACCCAATGTAATCTCACGTCACAGTTTCATAATGTCTCATGTCCATGTCACGCAAGATCAAACTAATGCAATAAGTCTGAATAAATTCTAAGCATGTAAAAATGTATATGTCATAAACCTGTATCCTATACAGAATTACCTTGAATATTTTGGGAAGATTCTGTCTCATGATTCGTGTCAGGTGTCGTGGGTATAATGTACTTGATATAGCAAGTACGAGAATGTAAATGTCACGATATCCATCTCTAGGTGACGTTACACAACTCCGCGTACGGTGTTGGCACCCGACTATAATCGAACACTAAGTAAGTCACACGGTCCTAGGTTAAGTATGTATAACAGATAAATAAGACAAGGAATTATGTAACAAGAACTGCAAGCTTCGGCAAGGTACACTTGCCTGGGGTTCTGGCTCCAACTGTAGCTCTGACCTCAGTGGGATTTGCAGGTACTCCTCCGGTTGCTGAAATAGACATCACCATCAGATTAAGAAAATATCAAAAAGCTAGAAACGCCTGTCCTTGAGTCCAATTTGGATACAGGGGCAAAAATGACAATTTATGGTCAAAGCGGGGTCCACATGTGGGCCGCTTTGCACCGAAAAATGTGTCAGAACCAAAGGTCTCAAAATCCGTCAAACTTAGTGTCAACAGGTCCAGAACGTTGATACAAACCCAACGGAACTTCCAGAATTGGATTCCGATGAGCCGATCAGCCGATCACAAAATCGCCGTCAAGTGGAGCTGTGGGGCCCATAATACGCGATTTTGTCAACTTTCTCAGAATCGAACCAAACTTGTGTCACAGGACCAGCGTATTGCTACGAGTGCGATGGTGCAAGTTTCGTTTCGATCCGACATGTGTACACGAAGTTACGACACATTCCAGAACGGACGGATACGGGACGTTGTCGGCAGATACGCGTTGATTCCGGTGTGCATGCACATCCAAATCAACTTCTGCGAAATCTCGCACGTCCGTATCAACGGCGCGCACGTTTCGGTGAAGACCGCACACGACCATGTCCTCCTGTTTGGCGGGGCGTACTCAGTTCCGGGGTGAAACAGGGTATTGTTTTTTCTATTTTTGGATCGAGGTTCGCGATCGCCACAGGACGCGATGCACCGAGCAGGTTGCACGGACATCGAGGGGGTCACACAGCCTACGCGTCACAACTGACAGAACCAAAAATGGGGCAACAAGGAGAGAGAACGGGCTACCTGAACAGGGCTCCGTGGAAACTGAAATTCCTGTGTCCGCGAGTCGACACAAGACACTGCGACACGATACGGTGCACTGTTCAGCCTAGGGTTAGGGTTTGCTGCTCGAGTCGTCAGAGCTGGCCGGAGCTTCGCCGGAGGGGCTCGCTGGGGCTGCCGACGGAGGACGGCGAGGCAGGGACGGCTCAGGCGGAGGCTGTCCGGCACCGGGGCTGCTGCTGGGCTCGGGTGTTGGCCGGAGATGCTGCGGGAGGGAGAACGACAAGGCGGAGGCAGCAGCGCTGGAGGGCAGAGCGGGCTCGGGAAGGGTCATTGAGGAAGACGACGGTATGGCGGAGCTAGGGCAGCGGGGGTCGTCGGGGAAAAGTGGGGCGGAGGAGGAGGGGTTTTTATAGTCGACCGAGGGAGAGGGAGAGGCGGCCGGTGCGGGGAGGGGAACCGGAGCGGCGGGCGGTTGCGGGGAAGAGGAGGCGGAGCGGCACAGGGGACGCGAAGCAGCGCGGGGTGCCGGAGCGGCGCGACGGCCGGGGTCGGTTACAGGGAAGAGAGAGGGTTTCGGTGGCGGGCCGGGTCGGGTCGGGTCGGGTTGGCCGGATCCGACCCGTTCTAATAAGCAATGAATGCGGGTCGGGTTAACGGGTTTCGGGTCGGCGGGTTAGACCCGAATCCGACCCGCTAAGGTTTGGTTCGATTTAGCTAAACCGGTCTAGGTTGGTTCGGGTTGGTTTGGTTCAATTGAACCGGATTTAATTCTAGGTTTATTTTGGTTTAATTATAACTTGGTTGTTAGGGCTTTAAAAATGTTTCCGGGGTCCAATAAATTCCCGAAAAATTATCCTATGTCTAATTTTTCATTTTACACCAGAAAATATTATTTTCATAATATTTTAATATTATTTAACATAATTTAAAAATCATTTAAATTTAAAATACCTTTGTTTTAATTACAGAAAAATCCCAGAAATTTACAGAAAATTATGAAAATTCCAAATTAAAAATTCTTGAAAAATCAGGGGGTTTGCAGGGTCATCATGCTAGGGCATTGCGTAGGGTAGCCTCACTTCATTGCCTGCAGGATAGTTCGGCCACCTAGCCTCGCCCAGATTCTCATATAGCCTCACAACAGTTGTGTGGTAGCTCCGCCCATGATGCGTGGTAGCTTCGTCACGGTTTCGTTAATCGACTAATTCCTGGATTGCTAATTTTGACAATTACTAATGCTGAATGTTGATTATAGGAGCAATAATATTTGTATTTTGAAAAAAAAACAACCATTAAATAATCCATGATGTCTCTTTTCTCTTAAAGAAACCATAATATTTTCTTATTAAAACATATTTTACGATATTATCTTTACTCCTAAATTTGTTGAAAAAGTCCGTGAGTTTGTTAGGCCCAAATATCATACATCTTCTCCAATGGTTATCCTTGGTTATCCATATTTTTCTGTTTTATGTGCCATTTTTAAAATATAGTAACTCAACTATAAAAATATATCTCAAACTGTTGATGTTTATATTTATTTTATCATACATATCATTTAAAAAAGGCTTTTATATATTACATATATTTATTTATATAGAAAATCAACTAAAAAATATTGTGGGACCAATTTTTATATGCCACATAGATATATAAAAATTCTATCACGGGCTCTACATGTCAAGGTGTTATATGAGTCGGGTAGGGCCAGCCCAATCCCTGAGTTGATAGGGTTTGACTAGGCTTGTATGAGGCAGGGTCTGCCCGGTTAGGAGATCGGGTCCGGGCAAGACGAGCTCAAAGAGTAAAAACCAAACCCGGCTCAGCCTACAACCTGGTGAAAACTGGATCGGGCTTTACTAGTTTTGGTCTAGGTTGGGTTGGATCTAGGCCGGGCACTGGTTGGCTCGAGTTTTATTTCAAGAAAAAACATTAAATATTTGGTTTTGCCTAAGGCATTGGGCTTTGAGCCTTTGACTAAATAAAAAAATAGTAACATATATTTAATTAAGAAAATTTTAATATATGTTATTATTATTACATAGGGGTTTGTTTGACTTAAGTTTTATGTTTTTTTCTTTCAACATATTTGACAGTCGAAATGTAAAACATAAGTCGCATAAGAAAAATAAAATACATATCTAACAATAATAACATATATTAAAAATGATACATGGTAATTGAGACTAATGATAAATAAAATAGTAAGTATAGAAGAATTGTTGTAGCTAATTCTTTGAACTAAAATGTGAATTACCTAAATTCCTATACTAACAGCTAAATAAATTTAAATATACATTTCTTTAAGAAAATTTAAGATACTAGATACAATTATCTAGATGCCTACATAGTTTTCAAGTGCTATAGTTAGGTGACTATTTGATTCGTTTCCCACAATGCATGCATTAAAAAAGAGTTGCACAATAGTGTCTTCTTTCTGTTAAAAATACGTGCGCTCTAATACCACGTGTTAGGCGCGTCATGGAAGCATTTTGCCAACCCACCTGAGATGACCAATCAATTTACGAACACCAAGCATAGATGAAGACAAGTATATGGCGGTGACTACGTCACCAGGACAAATCCCAACCTTTATAACTCAGATGAAATTACAAGATTGCAAAAACAAATGTTCAAACCCTTTGCCCTAATAGGTTCAACCCCCTCACCACACTCAAGAAGAAAGGCAGAAGATTATAACTGAAATCACTCACCAACATGTAGCAATCTTCCTAACCGAAGTTGACGACTCATCGATTAGATCTCCTTCTTCCTTCTTTCTTGGATGGCGAAGTCCTAAGAGCAAATCACGGACTTTCTTTTAGATTTCCTGTGGACGATCACCCCGAATCTTCAACTTGTGCTTATTCTTTGTGCCTCCACCCTCCTCCCTATTTATAGGATAAAACATATTTTAGGTCATAATATGATTTCCTAAATAGGAAACCCTAAAATAATAATCCTTACACCTAAAATAGCCAAACACCAATTATGGACGTCCAAATATGTCAGATTAAATATTTGATACAAATTTAAAATCTAATCAAATCTTACATTTAATGTAGATTTCTAAATTGTATCAAATCAAATCTTTGACCATATTTGGGCTCCAAAATTTACCAAATCCAGACTGGGCCCCAACACTTTCAGGATGATATTTATTATAAACACCGCAAAAGTAGTGCCAAACTTTTGATCTTGGTAATTATGATTCACTCCTCCAACATAGCCTTGTACCCCGTTAGGTTGCGTGGGTTGAGGTTGTTGATCTTGTGGTTGCGTGGGTTGAGGTTGTTGATCTTGTGGTTGCTGCGGTGGTTGTTCATCTTCTATGGTTGTGAATAAGAAGCTACTTCACCGAATAGAATATGAGATTGCTAGCAAGGGTTAGAAAACTAGAAAGAAATTTTATTGTGGTAAATTTTGATTAATCGGTCTTATTTATAGCAATTTTTTCGATGCTGAATGACCACAATACCCTTAGAATATGGTTGTCATGGGGGTATTTTGGTTATTTTTAGAAAATAACCAAAATACCCCTTATTAACGTTCAAAAATGATTAAAATGGGGGTAATTTGGTAAACTACCAACCACAAATCAATAATGACCTTGAATATGGTTGTTGGAGGGTTTTTTCAACATATCCCCTACCTTGTTTTGATAACAGTTAGGAAGAATAAAATGGTAAAACACCCCTTGGCAGTTAATGACAAAGGGGGGCATGCATATTGAGGGGACTGGGTCGAGAGGGTAGGATTGGGCTTCAGTTTGTGCCAGACCCAGGTCACCAACCTGGCCGGGTCGACTGAATTCGGGGTGAAATTCAGATCGGGCCCGGTAAGGGAGATAGGTTGGGCCAGGTCCGGTCGTAGGTTTCTACGAAGACAAAAAGGATGATCAACAATACCTCATTTTGAAGCTTATAATTATAGATTAAGATAAGTTATGAATCATGTATAAATTTTGGACGATAAAAAAAAACCTTATTTTGAAGCTGATAATTATAGTTTAAGAGATTTAATGAATCAAGTATTAATTTTAATATGGCAATGATATAATAACTAGCAGGGAATATATTTATGGTCAACTGACTTGGGACATATTTTTACCTCTCAATTAGTAATAATGTGTTCTTTTTAGTTAAAATATTCCCTTGGCAATACCTTAGCTATAACCCAATTAGTATTCAATCCGAGTTAGAGTTAAGTATCAAGATGAAATTAACAGTACAATTGAGTACAAATCCATTATAAGTTCAATAAGTCGAATATACAAATAGCTCAAACTAACTCAGAGTATAATATTTCCCTTGAATTTAATGTGACCATATAAACTACAAATAGCTCAAACTAACTCAGGCAAAAAGAAGAAAAATATGACAAAAGTTAAATATGTAAGATCATATAACCCTAAAATTTGGCTATTGGGGGTTTTATTTAACCTAATACCTCCCAATATTTTAATAACGATTATTATAGGGTAAAATGCTAAAACCTCCCCAACCCCCAATAATTAGTTTCAAACAGAGGGAGGGCCACTACAAGGGGTGGGGGACAGATGATGGCTAGACTAGGTTTAGAATCAGGTCGGGCACAGTTTAGACTGTATAACACCCAACCTGACCCAAAGCTGAAGATGGACTTGGCTGGCCCATTGATCGGGAATAGGCCGAGCAGCCAAAATTGACCAGGACGATCTCAAGGCGAGCTTCATACCGCACATCACATTTAACACGTTGAGAAAAACCCTATGTGTGTGTCTTTTAATATTTAAATTCTTTAATTATTGAATTGTATACATGTGATGTGTTAGCTCAAATGGTAAGTGTGGTTGAGTTTTATTAGTGGAAAATGTTTAAAGCTCATAAACATTTATTTTTATCATTAGTTTTTTTACAAAAATCCATTTGGAACTAAGCCACAAACTCGGGGTAGAGGAAGGGGTAAAGTGGTGCTTTGATGGTGCCTATATGAGGGACTATAGTATTCATTGTAGCCAAGCGGGTAGCCTTGTAGGGTAATTATTTTAGGCATTGTGCAAGGTAGCCTCATTGTGTAGCCCCGCTACCTTGCCTCTCTCCCACTCAACAGAACCAATATGTTCATTATGTGAGTGCAAACAATTATTATATGTGGTCTTTCTAGTCTTATCTTAGGATCTTGCATCTACATGGCATAAAATATGTGTCTTGCAAGCATAAATGTGCAACGCAATAGAGTAACAGAGTTGATCTTACTAAATACTTACCATCTATCCTTCCTTGTCAGATACAACAATGGCAACAACATAGAATGAATCGAAAGACTCTATAATCAAAGTGTCACGAGTGTGTCTCTGCAGAAGATAAACGTTAGGCCCATAAATATAAATAGTTTGCAGTGCACTATTTTCTGACAACATCCTCGATAAACCTGCACACAGATGGACATTAGCATGCATCCTATAAATTATATGTAGGTCACTAGCACCATAATCCATCTTGGATTGTACATAGATTAGAGGATGATCCTCTTAGTGCAGGTAACGAGCTCCACTGAAAGTTCCTGAATCACCAAATGCTAGTTCAACAACAAACTACTGCACTAGTACATTAGCACTGTTCTCCCGGTCCGATACGATCACGGTGCCACGATGATCGCTCGAGAACATTTTCTTGTGCACAAGTTGTCCATGACCATGCAAATGCATAAACATCTAGACTTTACATATATGTATGGTAAAAACTGATATATGCTACACTATCTCTCTTACCATAATACCATACTTACGCATTTCCAGTCCAGAGATATTGCCTTAGTGACCCAAGGGTCCCAATACTTTTTATTGTGTATCTTTGAAACCTAATGTGATAGTCTTCCCGCCTAAGCGATATAACAATATTCTATATGATAACTCTAAAAATAGTAACATACTCCAAGTAATAGGATACTAAAAATGCATGAAGTCTACATATGTACAACAATTTGATAATACAAATGCAATGATAAGAACTTCTCTAAATTACCAAGTCTATAGCAGGAGTTTAAAGTTCCATGTTTTAAAGCAGTATTACGAAAGGCTATCTCATACAACCAGTTAATAATCCATGTTCTATATAATATGATACAAAATGATATTACTCTCGTATCTATATTGGTTCTTTTATTTATTAGCATGCATCTACTTATAAAATAACAAACTAAACATGCAGAATCTATTTGTTAAGTGTAAAGGTAAAGCAAGAAAAGGTTCATCGAAACAACCCACCTAAATGAGTACTCTGCCTTGACCAAACAGATCTCTAAACAATCCTCTAAATGAGATCAAGTACAAACGACACTTTGAACCAAGAAACCATCTCTCTGGACCAAGTGGAGATGGTCGTTACATATGGGCCAAGCAGCCCAGGTTTGACCGGGCCGATCTCAAGGCGGGCTACGGGCCGCCCGTCCAATATAACACCTTGAGACAAACCCAATTTGTGTGTATTTCAATAATTAAATTCTTTAATTATTTACTTGTATACACGTGATGTGTTAGGTCAAATGGTAAGTCTCATTGGGTTTTTTGAGTGAAAAGGGTTCAAATCTCATGAACAATATTTCTTTTTATCATCATTTTCTAGATAAATCCCTTTGGAACTAGGCCTCGAACCCGGGGAGGGGGGGATGGAAGAAAGGGGTGAAGTGGTGCTTTGATGGCGCCTCTATGAGTGACTATAGTATTCATCATAGCCAAGCAGGTGGACTTGTAGGGTCAATATGTTAGGACATTGCGCAGGGCTGCCTCATTGCGTAGCCTCGCAGGATAGCCCCATCACCTATCCTCGCCAAGCTTCTCTTGTAGCTTCACAGTAGTTGTATGATAGCTCCACCTATAATGCGTGGTAGCTTCGTCACAGCTCCATTGATTGTCTAACAACTTGATTGCTTAGTTTGACAATTACCACTATTGAATGTTGATTAATATTAGCTACTCAGTATGCAGTTATGCTAATTTGATTACCAAACTTTTTGTTGTTTCTACCACATTCTTTTCTATAGAAATTGCTTATTCCAACATCAACATCATTAACAACAACAACAAAGCTTTTATTCCAAATAAGTCATATAACCTCCTGGTGATGTCGCAGGTTGAAGATTAACTATGATCATGCATGTCTAGCGTTATTGCTTATTAGTCCTTCGGAGGCTTGGATTAAGCATGTCTACAACATTTCATAATCTTCAAAGGATCAAACATTCAAATCAAATTTTGATTAATGGGTTGGGTAGGAGAAGGTATTATGTTGCCTTTTGTCTACTGCAACCTGAATTTTTTATCGGTTCTTTCTGTAAATTTTGCATAAAAGTCAATATCCTCATACTCTTGTAAATATAAAAACTACATATTTCGTTCCAAGTAATGCTTTGACATACTAAGAAAAATTCTAGTAAGAGTTGGAAAAATTCTAGTAAGAGTTGGGCAGGACGTTCACTCTCTTACACAATGGAGGCCACTGTCCTAGGCATGGGCCTTCATGTTCACCCAATAACCCCATCCAGATAAGTATATTTAAAATAATCGCTATAAGTACCAATATCTTGTAGCTACTTCAAGTTGTGAAACAATCTTTACTCTCTTGTCAACCTGCTTTATAGAATTACTGGCACTTATCACTTGGCAATGTGAATTTATTGTTTTTTTCTTCTCAGCCTAGGATACTGATGGCAATGGATAGAGATGGATTGTTGCCACCCTTATTTTCGGATATTCACGAACGTACACAAGTTCCTGTCAAGAGCACAATTCTGACTGGAAAATTTTTTGCAGCTTTCCTAGCTTTCTTCATGTTCGTTTCACAATTGGCCGGAATAGTAATATTTTACATGAGTATTTTTTATCTTTAATATGCTGAATACACATTGTTCTTTTGCACAATTGTTTGTAAAATTAGTAGGAGCAAAGTATTTTAATCATATACAGTAGATGGAACTGAGTTGGAACTGCAATACTATGTTGTGCAGGTTAGTGTTGGCACGCTGCTTGCATTTACTGTTGTAGCAATTTCAATCTTGATACTAAGATATGTTCCTCCAAATGAGGTACCTCTACCATCGTATCTCCAACAGTCAATCGACTCGGTATCATTTCAGTATAGTATCGAAGAAAAAGAGAGTGGGAGTTCGAAAATTCTTGCTAGAACGGTCGATAAGGACAGTGATTCCATTGAGTACCTCTTATTTTAAAGGAGAACGATTCAGGTAACAAGTAGGAATTGCATCAATTTCACCTATTTTGTGCACATTCATATATTAATGTGCTGTTCCTGTGAGTAATTCCCTTCATTTAAGCTTTGCAGATAAAATGAACGAAGAAAAAAGCATCATTTTCCTCCTTGCATGTGTAAGTTTTCTTGTTGAAAACATTTATATATTTTTCAGTGATTGCATTCTATATCGTATTAAGCATCCACTTGGGATTGATATGATTAGCTTTTCCATATGAACTATATCCTATCAGGTTATGCAGAAAAGTTTCCATTGTTTATTTTCAGCTATAAAATATCTTCTCACCGAAATGGTTGATTAAGTTGATTGTTGAAGTCATGGTAAGTAGTTGAATTGGTTTAAATTGGCAAAGTCAAGTGAAAGAACAGAAAAGTGGGGAGGGGATGATGGAATTGTAGTTCATACCGCATTTGATTCTATTGTTGGGACACTAAATCTCGAATCGTGAGAATATGACTGGAATTACTGTATTTTATTATGTTTTTGACCATGCTGCATCAGTGAACTAGTATTCTACTTACCCATATCAAGATAGGTAGACTAAGCTCTAAATACATCCAATATCACACCTGTGGTGTCACACTTCATGACAAATATGATCATCTCAGCAAGAAGTTGTGTGAGTATCAGACACATTCTGGTCTCTATAAAATCTGCAGATTTTTTTTGATTTAGAATGACTGCTTCCAATTATTTTTTTCACCTGTAAAAGTATCTTTATGTGGAACAACAATCTACATTGTTGCTTGCATATTGAAATCTAACATTCAGTGTCGATCATACTCGACAGAGAGCCTGTTGAGACATTTGACATGGATGTGTTGCAAAGATCTTTCACAATTATGTCAATGTATATGATGGTATTCTTATTTATTAGTTTGTTGTTCAACTTTCAGTTTTGCACAATACTCAGTATGTTATGTTGGTGGCTTTCTCCTACTGGGAGGATTGGTAGTGCTTTCTTGTATTGATCAAGATGATGGCCGGCATAATTTTCAGTTCTGAACAATACTCAGTATGAATCATTAAATTTAGTACAAGTAATTTATTTAAATCAGTTGATTCCTTGAAACTAATTTGATAACTTGCAAGAATTTGCCCTTTCTCCAGGATTCACTTGTCCATTTGTCCCTCTACTGCCAATCTGTTAGGTTCTTATAAATGTGTGCTTACTAATAAACCTTAGGTGAGTAGAGTACAAACCCAGCCTTGTGTTGCTTTCATCATGTTATATTGTAAATTTTGTATTATTGAAGTCATGTTCTGTTGTATTGATTTGATAGAAAATTGTATAAATACAAATTGAGACTTCTTAGGAATGCCAAATTAGAAAAGGAAAAATAGAAGAAAAAAAGACAGTAAGAAGATAAAATCTTGAAATTAGAAATTTGCATAATGTGTAAAATCATTGAACTTTCACATTGTTGAACTGAAAAGTCCGTAGGTCGTTTCCTCCTGAACTACGACGAAATGTTTTTTCTATGACTTGTCTGAACTTTCCGATACAATCAAATTTCTATGTTGTTCATGCTTCTTATCCAGTTTAGAAATAGCACTGGAATAACTACCTAATCTTTTACCTCCGCTGAATTTCTATTCTCCAGTGCTGGCACCTGGATACGCGTTTCTATATGGTTGTTGGTTGGGGTTGTCATATATCTATTCTATGGCCGAAGCTACAGCTCATTGACTGATGTAATTAATACGTAGCTTAGAGTACCAACCTTGTATGGTGTACTAGTTGGTGTTGTACTATTGAATATGCTTATATTGCCATCATTTATAGCTAATTGATCAATCCATGCCTGCAGAGGGAGAATAAGTGTGCTAAGTCACAAGCATCCTTGTCAAGTAAATTGTAAATATGTTTTAAATGTACTCGTGCTAAAAATTCATGTTTTCAGCTGGAACTGTCTGAGAGAAACATTTGCTTTTTACCTTCACTATAGTGGTGTTCGAGTTCAAATTTCTACTATTTTTCCTTTTTATTTCGTTTTTTTTTCTCCCCATTGCTATATATTATGGAAAAGGCCAAGGGTCTCAAATGCCAGCATATCAAGGGACCTATATGTGTGTAGATCTTGAGGCCCAAATAAGATGATTAGATGTTGATCAATGTGCGATCCTTCTTTTTTTAAAATAAATAAATATAAAATATAAAATATAGAAGTCGGGGCTCCAAATTGAGCGAGTTCTTACAATGTAGAAATTATAAGGTCCAGACTACAGTTACTATGGTTGGGAAGGGATTACCATGGAATCCAATTGAGCGTTACTATGCTAAAAAAAGAGTTCCTACATTAGGAATCTAGAATCTCGAAATTGAGATGAGCCTTACAATTGATGCTCTAAGCAATACAAAATAAGTGGAGCTGCTTTCTAACTTAGGAATACAATCGAGATTCCACTGTTTCATATACGATTTCAACTGCTACCAAGCAACAGGTAGAGAGCCATTCCATATAGTAGTGTTATATAAACACAACTCAATACATCTCTGGAAATAGCATCAGTTAGGAATAAAATTGAGCAAATACTCTCAAATTGGTTAAGTCACCAAAACTGGGGACAATACCATCCAGTACTATTTATACTTGGTTTAATATTGCATCATTTAGGTCTAGGCAATATGGATTGCATAACCCTCATCTATTTTTAGGTCTAGTTCAATTTTGCATCACTGATGGCCTGAACCAGCCCAACAATAAAGGCATAGAATTTGGGAAGGAAATTTTCAAACAAATTCATTTTCGCACACACACTAATGAGATAAACTAATCTAGTATGCACACTATTGAGATAAACTAAAATAGAACGAAAGAATCCAAATATAAAGGAGATAAATCGGAACATGGTTCCCAAGAGCAGATATGTCGAATTTGCTTTGTGCAACGGTTGAATTAAAGACTCCAGCAGATTGTTCTGCTAATTTGATTAGCGAACTTTCAGCAATTTCTACTACTTTCTTTTCTATAGCAGATTATTTTGCTTAGCAGTTCGTCTATTACTTTCTTATATTTGTTTTCGTTGTTGAGATTTTAATCTCTAGCAAGATATAATCTTCCACAATCATTCTCGACAATTATTTGATATTAATATTAATCGAAGTTTCCTATTACTGGATTATGAAATCAGTCAAAAACATTATTTGATAAAATCTATGTTTCTATAAGTGGTGCCAAGGTGTGTTCTATTTCTTTCTTCTATATCTAAACCTAGTTACTGGTTAATCATTTTCAGTATCAACAAATAATGGAAGCATTAAATACTTCAGAAACTAGTTCTCTAATGTTCTTCACACTAATATTGTTTTCCTTGCGATCTTTTAATCATATACATGTTTAAGTATGTCATTGAAGTTCTACTTGTTGAAAATCAGACATGTCCTGCAAGCGTTTTGACACCGTGTCTGAGAGTGTCCGTATCGAAAATTTTAGGCCAACCCACCTGAGATAACAAACCTCTGTCTAACGAACACCAAGCACAGATAAAGACAAGTATATGGCGGTGATTACGTCACCTGGACAAATTTTGACACTTATAACTCAGGTGAAATTACAAGATTAACATAATCAATATTGAACCATTTTTTCTAATAGATTTAACCCCCTCACCACACTCAAGAAGAAAATAAAGAGATTACAATTGAAATCACTCACCAACCCGTAGGAATCTCCTTGGGTGAAGGCGATGACTCCTCGATTAGATCTCTTTATTTCTTCTGTCTTGGATGACGAAGTCCTAATAGAAAAGCATAGACTTTCTCTTAGATTTTTTGTAGATGAGCACCCCGAATCTCCGACTTGTATTATATCTTTGTGCCTCCACCCTCCTCCTATATTTATAGGGTGTGAAATCATATTTTAGGTCATAATAGGATTTCCTAAATAGAAAACCTTAAAATAAAAATCTTATTCAACCTAAAATAGTCCAACACAAATTATGGACGTCTAGATATGGTTGAATTAAATATTTGATACAAATTTAAAATCTAATCAAATCTTATATTTAATGTAGATTTTTAAATTATATAAAATCAAATCTTTAACCATATTTGGGCTCCAAAATTCACACCCAAACAATCTCCCCCTCCAGTCTGATGAGAGAGTGTTGACCCCATGGCTTCTCAACTGGACTACATGCTTGTCGTCCCGCGACAGAGTTCTTGCTCCTTAATGCCACCGATCTCCAATCTTCCGAGTTGCTTTGCATCTTCTTTCATCTCCAGCTCCTCGACTGTCATGTTGACGCTAGATGCCATGTGTAGCACCTTCTGTACCACTGGGATACTGCCGATATCAATGACACGGCTGAGACCAAAGTCCTTGACTATCAGCCTCACCGTGACTCTTGGCTCCCTCTTCCTAACTTCCATCTTCCACTGAAACGTGTTAACGTTCCGATGAGCTTCTTCACCCTTGGCTGGGCCAACCAAGCGGACGGTACGATTCTTCCGAGATTCGAACTCCCGAATTTGCCTACCTTCGTGTCCGAATTTGAAGCTCCCCCATACATATGCGTCTTCGAGCAGAATATCATGCACTGTGCATATCGTCGATAACCCAAAGCTCCCCTGGAACTTTGTGAATGGTGACGCTCCCTCCTCAGATTGATTTTGCTGCAAACCTTGATCTCCTTACTGGCTTCGAACTGCTGAAACCAATGTCGCTCCATAAAGCTTTCGCAAACCACCCATCGCCAAAATTGGATTCGTGAAGCAACCCCCACCTGGAGATCGACCAGTTGTTATGGGACCGACATACTGACCGTTAATCATTGGCTCATCACCATTCATCGCTTTGTCTCAATGAACCGAATCCTCCGAAATCCTCAAAGTATCTCGAACCCCCTCTTCAGCAAGTTTTCGACGATCCAACTCTTGTCGAATACCCCTCGATCCTCCATCCGATGTCTGTGGCCTGCCTGTACAACTCAGCGGCTTAAGCCTGTACATGCCATAATATAAATATCCTCGAGCCAGCTGTTGGAAACCCTTCGTAAGCATCCAAGTTTTGTCACCAAATAAACTGCGACAGCCATCATCCGTCAGCCTCCCTACCGAAACCAAGTTGTAGCGCAAACTCGGTACATGTCGCACATCCTAGAGAACGAGCTTCTCACTAAGCTCCGTTGTCAAGTGCATATTACCGATGCCTACAACTGTAGTCGTCCCTTTTTTGTCCATCTTCACACGTCCAAACCTGCCGTCGTGGTATAACATGAAGATCCTCCTATATGGTGTGGCGTGATACGATGCTCCCGTGTCCATGACCCAATCACCATCATGACACATGCCACAAGATTCCTCTGTGTCGGTTGCTACGATGATGAGATCTCCCATAGCCATGAGATCCTCCTGATCATCATTGTCTTTGGCCTTCTCATCTTTGAGCTTCATACAGTTTCTCTTGATATGACCCATTTCGCCACAGTAATAGCAACCCTCCTTGCGGTCCACAGTCGTAAGATCTTGAGAACTCCCCCATGTCCTCGCCTTTGACTTGGGTCTTCCCTTCCCGTAGGAAGCCATCAGAGCGGACTCCTGGGACAATTCCACCTGCTTATATCGGATCTCCTCGTTCAATAAGCAGCTTTTGACTGCCTCCATCGTGACAAATCCACCAGGCGCGGAGTTGCTCACCGACACCACCAACGTCTCCCAGCTTTCCGACAGAGATCTCAAAAGTAAAAAGGCATGAAGCTCATCATCAATCACCATCTTCATCGCAAACAGCTGATTGATAATACCCTGAACCTCATTCAGGTGTTATGTCACTGGGGCACCCTCCGTGTACTGTAAGTTGACGAGTTGGAAATCAGAAATGCCTTGTTATCAGTCGTCTTCCTTTCGTACAGCGAATGTAGCTTATCCCACAATGCTTTTGCCGAACTCTCCATGGACACATGGTAAAATACTGAGTCGTCCAGCCATTGACGAATGGATCCAATGGCCTTCCGATCCAGTCATTTCCAGTCTTCAGCAACTTTGTCCGATGGCTTAGCATTGTCGCCCTCCAACGGACCATGCAAGTCCTTTCCTGACTGGATCCGTTGACATTTAGGCGATGATGAGGACTATGCCCCCACCTTGTATGGCCCATATGACGTAGCAGATGATACTATTGAGGAGCCGGTTCCTACTCAGGAGATACTTTTGGGGAGTAGTTAGCCAGTTAGCTAGTATTTTCTTTCAGCATAGTACTCGGGTTTGTCCCCGATTTATCTTCTGGTTCTGTATTAAACTGTGGATTTGGATGACACAAAATTTGTCTTATGAAATCTTAGCATTCCTATTTCCTGTTATTATCCTTGCCTATTTATTCTTGTCAATGAGCTAGATTTTAAATTACCTGTGAATATGACCTAGACAGCGTACTACGGCCGACACTGCGGCGTAGGCTGGACGTACTCGCGAACCGGTGCCTGAATTATCTGGGTGCGGGTCGTGACAAAATTTGATTAATGAGTTGGAGAAAACGACAGTGTATGCTGCTACCTTAACCTTCAGCTGATTTCTTGCTGGTGATATTATGTTTTAATTAATGAGCTGAGCTAAGAATTTTTATTAGTAAGAGTTTGGCAGGGGCCGCACGAACGCAGGCCATCCGGTCGTTGACTCTTCCACTTGAAGAAAATGCTCTTCCACTTGGAGAAAATGATAGGCCAACACCCCTTCAAAGTGCAATAGCGGCTACTTTTCTAGGCCAACACCCCTCCAAAGTGCTGTGGAGGCTACTATCCTAGGCCTGGGCCTTCATGTTCATCCAATGACCCCGTCCAGGTAAGTATGTTTCAAAGAAGGACAATGTCCTATACTTATATCCAGATTCTTCGCTCATGTTCTGGGTCCATCCAACATGGGACTAAAGAGAACAATGTTTTCAACAGTTGCTCGGGGGAAGGGGATTCTTATGCGGTAGAGCACCTCATTCTCATGCAATGTCATTCCCGTTCTTATTCTCACAACCAAAACAGTGAAAAACAATTGATTCGACAGAAACAGTAAGTATACAAATAAATATCACTGAAGAATATAATCGTCGCCAAAGTAACTACAACAAGTGAATTTGTAAGAAGAGGTAAGATATACCACAAATAAGACATTGCAAAATGACAAATCGCACATCACTTTCTACCAATCTATTGTTACATTAAGATTTAGTTTATGTTGTCAAAGAAAAGAAGAGGTCTAGAATAGAATGAGAATTCAAGTTTCTCAAGAATATGAATAGAAGCAGCACGTGTTGGAAACGAAATGCGAAAATCGTTTCCCAAATCAGAAAGTATCTGCGAGAGAACTGAACAAAAATGCACAAATTTAAAACGTCAAACACAAATCGCAGACACAGAGATATTTACGTAAAAAATTCAGATGGAAAAAACCACGAGACGATCGAAAAAAACCACGAGACGATCGGAATCCAACCCTGAAGAACCCCCAACAATGGAATAAAAAGAATACATCATATATAAGCTTCTCCGGTCCAACACGGGTCTCCACAACACTTAGAAATAGAAAATAGATTACACCACGAAGATATAAGACAATGAAAAATTATCCAAAACTTATCTCCTCCTCTGAAACGGCCTCCAATTCTTCTTTCTCCTTCTCAAAGTTGCTATGACACTCTTGCCTCCTTTTTCTCTTCTTATTGCACGCCTTTTAGGGTTAGAAAAAACATAACTTATGCTCACCAATTTCGTAACCAATCTGGACCGTAGGATACGATCCAACGGTGTATAAAATACCTTAATTTAAACTTCAGTCTGCCGCCACCGAGTTCGGACCAAACTTGGTAGAATCGGTGTTTGTGAGTAAAAAATTAAAATAGCAGCCGAAGCGAGATTCTGGAACCCATGGGACCGAACTCCGCCAGATTTCGGACGGGGATCGAACTCGGCCAGAATGTCATCTTTTGCACCCCGAGCTTTTACCGTGAAACTAATTTTTATTATTATTATACAATAGTATAGATAAGGCTTCATTATAACCGTTTGAACACATGCTTCTTTTAATTTTTTAAAGCCCAAGGGGTTTAAAAGAGACCTGCATGGCATCTAATGACGTTGTAACTTGACCTCCACAAAAAATAGTGGGCCTCTCCATCATTATGCATGTAAATTGGTGTTTGAGATATCATATTGTATCCGGAACTTGTTTGGGATTTATTCCCACCGTTCTTATCATACGCTATATATTAAGCTTGAAAAATGACTTACGTATACAACAACAAAAGCAAGTTTGAAATTGTCTAAAGAATCATACAACAAAATCTATAACCATTCTGAAACAACAACCTACATACATATGAGCAGGGACAGCAACAAAAAATTTGTCGTAAGAGTTGGGCAGGGGCCGCGCGAACGCAGGCCCCCGGTGGAACAAATTATGACGTTCACTCTCCCACTTGGGGAGATGATAGGCCAGCACCCCTCCAAAGTGCAATGGAGGCCACTGTCCTAGGCCTAGGCCTTCATGTTCACCCAATGACCCCGTCCAGGTAAGTATGTTTAAAAGCTGGACAAGGCCCTCTATTTATAGCCAGCTCTTCTTCCCTCGTGCTTTGTGTACATCCGATGTGGGACTATAGTAAGTATATTTCAACAATTAATTAATTCTGTGACTTACACTCTTGCTACCTAGCTTATGATCCTTCTTGGCATCACATCCGTACAAAACATTACGTACCTCATCTTAAAAACATGCACTACTAGCTAGTTGTGGGCAGCACCATTTTCTTTTCTAGCTTTATTAAATAAATGTAAGGAGAACAACATGCCCCACATTAGAAGATCAACTGGCCGGTGGTTTACTCTTCAACAATTTCATATTAATGTGTTGTTACTCTTGGTTCGTATTGGGGTCATTTGGCCAAAAACAATAAAAGCAGCAGTATTTATGTAGTACGTTCAGCTAATATTAGTTTGGATTGGATTGGATTGGATTATGCAAACAAATAAACTTAATTTGCTTTTTAATTAACCGTATGGATTTTTTCAGTTGTACATTGTTCACACGGCCGCGGGTGGGTACGTGGGGGAAGCAACACCAAGACGCTAAGTACTGATCTCTTCACTCCATTACACCATATTTACTTTTCATATTGCAACAACAATAATATTGCTAAAACATGGGCAGAAAAAGACTCTAAATCCATACGGCCTACCTACTCCTAACTCGCCGATTTAAAATAGAATCATTATCCTACTTTTTGGAACGTGATCTGTATATCTGACTACATTTTTTTTTTGATGCTTAGAAAGTAAGAGAGAATGGAAAATGAAACTAATATCATGATCCAGGATCAAATGATTTAGTTTTCTTTCATTTTTATGCAGCATAATCTTTTCGATCGAGAAAATATCCTTGGAAGTTCATGTTGTGAAAAATGCTTGCCAAAAGATCTTGTTGAACAATTAACTTTGGTCGAGAGAGACGAAGATCATGCATGACCACCCTCTTAGAATACGTATCCTATTGTCCAACCAAGACTGAAAACGAGACGTTTGAAAAAATCATTAGACGGTGCGGTGGAATGCAGGAACGTATGTTACCTTAGCAAATGCCAAAAGAAGAAGGCGAACTTGTACGCTTCAATACTTGTTCTTCCGGACCAAAAAAAAGTATATGGGTTCAAGAAAACAATAATATTTGCATTTTGAAAGAAAAAAAGGAAAAAAAATGTTAGGATCCTTGTGTTGAATGGGTTTGACCGGGTTTGTGTCAGGCTGGGTCAGCCCTGTTAGGAGCCTTATTAGCAATCAACTGAATAAAACTCGTATTATACGTGAATTTTTTCGTATCTTTCAGAAACATATAATACTTACGTACTTTCGAAAGATTCAGATTAGTATGTAGCATGTGAAGTCTTAAACGTGCTCCGTACGAATTATTAACAAATTTGGCTAAATGAATGTGTGACAACCAGTTTAATTAACCAAATTTGACAACTTGTTTAAGTATGTGAAGTTTCTAACCTCAATATTTTTGTTTGACGAATATTTGACCCTATACTCATACTTTTGACGTTCCGAATTTTTTTCGTTTGCTGAATTGCTAACAAGGGTTTGGAGTCGGGTTTGGATCAGGCTAGGCTCAAAGAGAAAATTCTAAATCCATCTCGCCTACAACCCGGTGAAACTGGGTTGGGCTGGATCCGGGTCGAGTCTGGGCGAGGCACGGGTTGGCCAAATTTTTATTTCAAGAAAAAACCCCAAAAATGTTGGTCATTGCCTTGGCTATGGACTTTGGGCTTTAAGCCATTGGCTATATAGAAAAACTAGTAAGAAAAAAGGACAGTTTATTTAATTAAAACATTTTCACTATTTCATTCTCATTACATATGTGTTTGTTGATACGACTTATGTTTTGAGTTTTTACTTTCAAACTCTCTGAAAGCCAAAATAAAAAAAATGTCCCATAAAAAATATAAAATACATATCTAACAATAGTAGAATATATAATAAAAATAGCTGATAATTGCAACTAATGATAAATAAAATAATAAGTATTGAAAAATTCTTGCAGCTAATGCTTCGAACTCATACATGATTATTGTGACTACCTAAATTCAAATTACTAATAGCTAAAAAAATTAAAATAGACTTTTTTTCATGAAGATGTAAAATACTATATATAATTGTTTAGATGCCTACGGAGTTTTTATGTGCCTAAGTTAGGTGCTCATTTGATTCGTTTTCCACAATACATGTATTACACAAGAGTTGCACACGAGTGACTTCTTCGGGATCATTTTTATTATAAACTCCACTAAAGTGGTATCAAACTTATGATATTAGCCAAATATTATTCACTCCTTAGAAATAATAATGCTTGTGGGATCAAACTTATTCAATCCTATTACTAAGAGCTAGATATCCCCTAAGATTGCTCATGTTGAGATTATTGATCTCGCGGTTTGATGAAGTTTCAAGATTAAATTAATTTAATTTGTTTGTGAGGATTAAAAATAATAATGGAAAATGTATCCCGTTAGATTAGTTTGGATGATCTTTTGGTTGATGAGTTGATATTCTTTTATTTCTTTGTTATTGGGAAGTTAATTTAGATATGAAGCTTATGTTCCTTATAATTATTTTGTTACTGTTGAAGTTATTTTGTGTTATCTTATGGTTAACTGCAAGGATATAAAAATAAACAAAGAATTATAGAAGACAGGAGGATAAATAAATAAAATTAAAAATTGAGTTTATATACGTTAGTGCGAAGCCTAAGTAAATTAAACGTAATTTTCAAAAGTGTTTCATCTACCATAATCTTCTTATGTGCGCTCTTCGTCAACACATCGTCAGCATTGGATTCTAGAATATTAGGTATATTTTAAAACTCGCATTTAAGTTCATTGATAAATCTTTGCATCTTATGACAATTTTTGTGAAATTATATCAATAATTATGTTCATAATTAGGAATCTCCTATAAACCCTAATTATAAAATTGGATTGTGCAAACAAATAAACTTAATTTGCTTTCTAATTAACCGTATGCATTTTCAGTTGTACATTATTCAAACGGCCACGGGTACGTGAGGTTATCGCCTCTGCTAATTCCTGAAGATGAAGGCGAGATCTAGGGTTCTTCCACAGGGTTCTTTTTCTAACTATTATCGATTACAACTACCAAACCAGATTACAAAAATTAGAAAAAAATGACTCCTCTTAGATCACAGAACTAAAGACTGCAAATGCATTTGCAATTGGGACAGAACATTTACAACTAGAAGAAGGGATAATAAGATAGAATAAAAAATTATTCTTGCTGGGATGGTGATGACCACCGTTGCTCAAAGCAAGATTCGTCCTCTTTCGATGATCTACTTTCAGGAGTCAGCAAGTTCACAAAAGAAGTTTTGGAACGCTCGTAGTCACCTCTGTGTGTGACTTGAATGAACTCCCTGGACTCCTCTAATTTTAATTTTTTATGTGTCCCCAAAAGGAGGCCCAAGGATTCTATTTATAGAGAAATGGTGGAAACCCATCTCCATTCCTAGCTGATGTGGAAGTAAAATATCAACTTCAAAAATAAGGATTGATATTCTATATTCCTCTAACAACGGAGTCTACGTGCAATCAACACAGCCCGCGCATGCGCGCAATAACACAATAACACATGCGCGCAGACTTGCAAACATGCAGTTGTGCATAGTCACATATGCCGGGAATGCACGTATATGTGCATAACAATGCATAACTGTGCATATCCCGCATACACAGGAACCACGCATGCAACCTGCATAGCCCGAGTCTGAGTTCGAGTCTGAGTCGCTAATCACCATTAGGAATTAACTCATAAGAGAATTTTTCCAAGAGAGTGACAAAAAGCATAAATGCTTTCTCTGAGGATTTATTCATTTTTCCACCTAGAAAACACCCCCACCTAACACATACATGTGCCCCACCATACCCCATGTACACACCTCAACTCATACACAGTATTATATTAAGATACCTACTTAGTGGTGTAGCCAATATGGAATTATTTTTCACTAGTCCAAAAGAAAAATACCAACACGTGGGGGGGGGGGGGGGGCAACACCATGACGCTAACTAATATCTTCACTCCATTACACCATGATCCGGGTAGCCAAAGCTTGGCTATAGGGGAGGATAGGGAGGAGGGCTGGATTATGGTAGAGAGAAGGAAGAAGGGGTTTCGAATCTCCACATTGAAGAGGACAACCAACAAAAAGGAACAATGTTAGGAATGGGTTTTAAATCATAAAAAATTTACAGTAAAAGTTGGGAAGGGGCAGCCCGAACGCAGTCCCTCGGAGAAACCAACAAATTACGATGTTCACTCTCTCACTTGGTTCATGTCCGAACGTGCCTTTGCTTCATGGGCCTCAATGATTACGCTGGTCCGTTTGGGCCCGGTCCGTTGGGGTATATGTCACGCCCCAGTCCCAAAAATATACGGAACTAGGCCACGTGGCACTGGCCAGCTGACACGTCACTAAGGGATCACCCAATTTAATGGACCCAAAGTGATGTGCTACGCTGTCCTAAATACTACAAGTCTAAATACAGGTAAATCTATCTCATCCACAAAAATATCAAGAAAAGTGCTGAATATATAGATGCTAAATCTGAAATGTCATATACAAATCAGATAAAGTCAAGTGGGAACAAACCCACTACATAAAGATAAGCAGAAAGTGAAATAAGATAAACTAGCGCATCGTCCTCAAAATATATAGCTCCAACTCCAGATGTACTCAGGCAGACTCTGATGGCATCTCCTCTAACTCCATCTCAAGGGCATGTCCAGACTCCTGTCCAGGTCCAGGTACTGTGGGGTGGAATGTCTCAGCTAAACATGGCAGGGAACCAGGTCCTCAGAGGGACGTAACAAGATACAGAAAAATAACATGCCATGTATGTAAATACTGAATAAATAAATACAAGGTGCTAACCAGCTAAGTGAATGCAAATTGAGACAACCTAGTACGTATGGGAAAGTGTGGCTAGACATATGCTGACGTAATTCACCAATCTGTAGTGACTGGCTAGTATATGCCACATATGCCCCCGTTCAAGGGCACTATACAATTTTCCATCTACGATGAGTATGGTCACATGAATATATATATAACATCCGTATCACTCCATCGAGTGCGGCACATGATAAAGAGGTGGGTGTCCCATACGTATTTTAGTCGTTCTCCCCGCCCAATGTAACTAATGTCAAGTCGTAACCTTCATGATTTTAAGCTAAGCCGTGATGCACGTCGTACGTACTGGTAGCTAATCAACTACGTAAACTTGTATCCCAAAATGAAGTGCAACCTTGTTGCGTGTACCCGTGATAGGGTCTAAGAGGATATTAGAATACCCTCACAGTTGATGGTAAGTCTGTATAGACTAAGTTAATTACACTACGTGTCAACGTACTTGTTGACGTACCCGAGGCAGTCCCAGATATATACTGTTATATGTAAATTTACTACAATGAACATTCAACAGTTAATAATTTAAACAGTATAAACTTGGCAAGGTCTACTTGCCTACTCCCTGATAGTGTTGGAAACCTGTTCTCAAATTCAGGTTTGAGGGTGCTGGTGACAGGGGGTCACTGGCTGTGCTGGATTTGGATTCTGTTAAAACATACATGTTTGTGATTATCAGGGTATAAATAAAGTATATACATACTTAGGTATAATATATATATATATGATACACACATATATATATAGTATTTATATATATATAGATATAATATATAGTAGTATATATTTAGTATATATATAAAGCAAAGAAAATGCACGAATGTAAATATATATATTAGCAGGGTATAACCACTGTTTATATATATTATCAGGGTGTATCCACTGATATATATAGTATAAATAAATTGAAATGACAGTGCAGAAAGTAAATAGTACTATATATAGCATCTAATGTATATAGATATTATATATATACATATATAATAAATTTAAAGACAGTGGAAGAAATGTAAATATGCATATATATAGATATATAGGCTGTATTATCCAGCAATAGAATAAATATAAATATATAATATATATGTACTGTATATCCAGTACTATGATAATATAATGTATATAATTATATAATACATATATAATTATATAGAGTAATATATATAGATATATATATATAAATATATACTTACATATATTTATATACATAATTTATATATAGGTAATACATATATCCATAGATATATGTATACATAAATATAAAGAAAAGAAAAAATGCAGGAATGAATTAAAAATGAAAGGCATACATATGTATACATATATATATATATATATAATATATATTTATACATATATATATATATATAGATATATATATATATATAAGAAAGAAAAAGAAATACATATGTGTATTTACATATATATATATATATATATATATATATATATATATATATATATATATATATATATATATATACACACATATATATATATATATATAATTAAAAAAAATGAACAAAATACATATATATATATATATAAGTAAATATATATATACTGTATTTATTATATACTGTAATATTAATAATAATAATAATAATAAAATATATATATATGATAACATATATATTGATATACATATATATACATATATACATACATATATATATACATAAATGTGTACATATATATCTCATCCACAGCACAAATAATAGAATAATAGAAATCAATAACTGAATATCAAAGAAGCAGTCTCAAATAGTAATCTCAAAGTGTGACAGTCGGGTGGAAACAAATCCACTGCAATCGACTATAATAAACTACTAAAGAGAGAAGGGAATAAACTCTAATATAAGAATAAATGTCTAGAAAAGAATAGCAACTAGAATCTCTAAACAGCTGCAATGAATCACATATAATCAGAAGATAAGATCGTCTCAGACTGATAGGTAGCGTCAGGTCCAGGTCCATACTCCTGCGGGTACTCCTGCTCATCTATATATGGAAAGGGACCAGGTCCTCAGAGGGACGTAACAAGATACAAAAAGCACATGCCAATAAAGTACTGAAAATAAACATCCATTGGGGTCGCCTAACCGTCTAAGTGAATGCAGTTTGAGAACAACTTTCTAACAAGTGGGCTATCTGGCCATAAATGGGATTGGCATTGTTCTCTTGGAGATCCAGGGGCCTACAAAGGCACGTCGTCTTTTGAACGGCGGAGGCCCGCCAAGTAGTATAGGTGTCATCATGACCGCGCATCTCCGGCGGAGCGTACGGGTTACACAAGGAAAGTGCAAAGGAACCCAAATGCCTTACTTGTTGTTCTCCCCACCCAATGCTCTAAGCATGTCATGTCCATGACACGATAAACCTCTAATAACCGCCAGGTCTACTAGCATGCAAAGTTTCTATTGGCAGTTATCCCTATCCGTCGCACGACCTATACGTACCGGTGGCCAACCGAGTACGCAAGTCCGTGTCCTACATGTGACTCACACTCGTGTAAGAATAGTGTCATGGCCGATGAAACATAAATGACTCATGAAAATGGGGTAGTCTCATAAAGTAGGTCCAATGCATAGACATAAATAAAAAATATAGTACGACGACACCGTCGTTGCACCCAAGCTTCCTTGGATGCGCAGTTTATATAGCAGTTAAAATAAATAAACTAAATAAACAGAAAATAAACATGTATGCCTCATATGGAATGTAAATACAGTACAATGGCAAGGTATACTTGCCTGACAAGAAATCTGTAAAGTGTACGCGCCCAATTGTCAAGGACACAGAACCTGGAACTAAGGACTCCGAACAAACGTCTCCGGATGCTGAAATAAATATCACCAACATTTTCGGAATGAGCAAAATAGCTAAAAAGCACATCCCTTTCGTCCAATTTGGACACAGGGGCAAAATGGTCATTTCGGGCAAAAGTGGGATCCACGTGTGGCCCACTTTGCACCGAAAAGTGTGCCGAGGGTAACAGTCTCTAAATGGGACAAACTATGAGTCAAACAATTCTAAATGTCAATACGAACCCAACGGTATGTCCAAATGTGGATTCCGATGAGCCGTACACAATTTTGTCCAAAAAGTCAACTATGGGCCCGCCAATTGGCGATCTAGTCAACCGTCTCAGAATTGCATGAAAATTGGGTCACAGGACCAGCGCGTTACCACGAGTCCAGTGGCGCAAGTTTCGTCGCAATCTGACAAGCGTGCACAAAATACGTACGAGTTCCACAAAAGTTGTGACACGGTGTGTGTCCGCAGATACGGCCTGATTCCGGCGCGCACACGCGTCCGAATCAGTCTCCACGAATTTTTACGTGTCCAGTTATGCTGCGTGCACCATTCAGTACACTTGGCACACGGCGGGGCGGTCCCGTTTGGCGAGGCGCGCTCCGTTTTCCAACTTTTGGAAATCTGGAAAAAGTGGATGCGCGCAGTTTTGTGACGCATTAAACTATGTCCACAGCAACTAATAGCATAGGGTTATTTAACAGAAAATAAATAGGTCAGGTATTCTTCAGGTATCAAAAAGAATCACCAAATTCGGATCTCTGTGGTGGGAGATACGAACTCGGCAATATGGGTGATCATTCTGGAATTCTGCGATTTCAGAATTCTGTCTGCTCGGCCGACTTGGGCGCTATTTTTTCACCTAGGGACACACGTTTTCCGAGGTTGGCTATAAAACAAATATGGAAGAGGGTTAAGGGATGATCATACCTATGAAGACGGAACACCGTTTGGTTGAGCGAGTCAAAGGGAAATCACTCCGGAGCGAAGGTGCTTCGAGTGGGAATCTGCAGGGCGCGAGGTCGGAGTCGACGGGATGGTTGGATGGCTTGGTGGGGCTCTCTGGCTGCGGTGACGGCTCTAGATGGGAAGAGGAGGTCTGGAGATTTAGGTTAGGATTTTGAGAGAAATATATATATATATATATATATATATATATATATATATATATATATATATATATATATATATATATATATATATATTAGGAAGAGAGAGGGGGAAGGAGCGGGTCCACTGAAGATTCGGCTAGGGTCGGGTTTCGTTTGTTAATAGGCTGAAGGCTTAATGTAAATTCCTAAGTGCTTGCTACTTGCTGATAGGGGGGCGGGTCATTTGGAAGCAAGTGGGCGGAAGGGGCTTCCCTAGGCATTTGCTAAGTTGCAGCAAGTAGTAAGTTCTAAGTAGTTATTATTATTATTATTATATTTAAGTTCTTATTTAATTCTTTTACTTAATTTTTCTTTTTAAGAATATATATATACATATATATATATATATTTGTATATACATATATAATACATATATACTCATAAGAAAATTTATAGATTAGGGTAATGCACATCGTTAGGCTAGCAACAGCTCAAGGGGTCTCCTACATGGAATAAATTCCTAAAAAATTCCTGATGGTCCCATAAGTCCTCTAAGTGCCTGAACACCTAACATAAAAATTATTAAAAATCTATTTCTCCTATTTAGCCCTAATTACTATAATTTAATTAATAAATAAATAAATAAATAAAGGGTATATACGATTTTCTAGGAAGGAGGTTTTACATTCTACCCAACTTGTAAAAATTTTGTCCTCGAAATTAAAATTAAGCCACGATAGAATGCAATGATGGTATAAGATATAAATTAACAATGTAAATTCATACCTTGGTCTGCGAATAGGTTCGGAAAACGTTTGCGCATGTCGTCCTCGCGCTCCCAAGTTGATTCTCCTGGTGCGCCATGCCTCCATGCTACGCGAACCAAGGGAATAGACTGGTTCCTCAACACCTTCTCTCGACGATCAAGGATTCCCACTGGTTGCTCTTGGTATGACAAGCTCGGCCCAATGGTAATCTCTGAATGGTCGAGAATATGACTGCTGTCTGCCACATATCGCCTGAGCTGCGACACATAGAATATGTCATGTACTCCCTCCAGTGAAGGTGGTAGCGCAAGTCGATATGCCACCTCTCCAACTCTCTCGAGCACGTCAAATGGTCCAATATACCTTGGACTCAACTTGCTGCGCCCTCTGAATCGGATGGTGCCTCTGGTCGGTGATATCCTCAAGAAGACGTGATCGCCCTCTTTGAACTCCAAGGGACGACGATGAAGGTCTGTCCACTGCTTCTGCCTGTCTTGCGCTGCTCGCAAGTGTCCCTGAATCTTCTTGACCGTCTCTACAGTATTAACCACCAACTCGGGTCCCAAAATCTGACGTTCTCCCACGTCACTCCAACACACAGGAGACCTATATTTTCTTCCATACAATGCTTCAAACGGAGTCATCTGAATACTCGCTTGATAGCTATTGTTGTAAGAAAACTCTACAAGATGTAGGTGGTCCTCCCATGATCCTCCGAAGTCTAACATGCAAGCCCTCAACATGTCCTCCAAGGTCTGAATAGTACGATCCGACTGCCCATCTGTCTGCGGGTGGTAAGAGGTACTGAACTTCAGACGAGTACCAAGACTCTCTTGCATGCTCCTCCAAAAATGCGATATGAAGCGCGAATCTCTGTCCGATACAATGCTGACTGGTATGTCGTGCAATCTCACGATCTGCCTCATATATAAGTCAGCTAAAGCTTCTGTAGACTGACCCACTCTAAAAGGTATAAAATGGGCTGACTTGGTGAGTCGGTCCACTATTACCCACACTGCATCTCTCCCACTTGGACTCTTGGGAAAACCCGTGACGAAGTCCATAGTGATGTGCTCCCACTTCCATTCTGGAATCGGAAGTGGTTGCAATAATCCTGCTGTCCTTTGGTGCTCCGCCTTCACTTGTTGACATACCAGATATTTAGCTACAAAGCGAGCTATCTCTCTCTTCATTCCATGCCACCAAAAATACTGTCGTAAGTCATGATACATCTTGGTGCCTCCAGGATGAATAGAATAGATCGAACTATAAGCCTCTGTCATCAGCTCATGTCGAATCTCTCCATTTGGAACATAAAGACGATCACCACATCGTAATGTCCCATCCTCATGAATGCGCAATCCGGTCTGCTCTCCGGCCTCTGTCATTTCCTTTAGTCTCCTAAATCTGGCATCTGTAGGCAAAGCTGCCTTAATCCTCTCTACCAATGATGACTGTACTTGCAAGTTGGCTAGTGTCCCATCTGCTCCGGGTAATATCACTTCAATGCCAAGCTCTTGCAAGTCCTCTAATAGTTTCCTCTGTGCTGTCAAGAAGTAAACTGCTGGCTTCCGGCTTAACACGTCTGCTACAATGTTAGCTTTGCCTGGATGATAATGTAGCTCTATCTCGAAATCTTTCATCAACTCGAGCCATCGACGTTGCCTCATATTTAACTCCTTCTGCGTGAAGACGTACTTGAGGCTTTTGTGGTCTGTATAGATTTCCACTTGTTTCCCATATAAGTAATATCTCCATAGCTTCAGGGCAAATACAACGGCTGCAAGTTCCAAGTCATGAGTCGGATAATTCTTCTCATGTACTCGTAACTGCCTAGATGCATATGCAATCACCTTGCCATGCTGCATCAATACGCATCCTAAGCCTTTTCCTGATACGTCACTGTAGATCACATAACCTCCTGATCCCGACGGAATTGTCAATACTGGTGCTGTAGTCAGTCGCTTCTTCAACTCTTCAAAGGCTGCTTGACACTTGTCAGTCCATATAAATTTTTGATCTTTACAAGTCAAACGAGTCATGGGTGCCGCTATCCTTGAGAAGTTTTCCACGAACCGTCGGTAATATCCCACAAGTCCAAGGAAACTCCTCACCTCTGTTGCTGATTTAGGAACAGGCCATGTCTCCACTGCTGAGATCTTCTCTGGATCAACAGAAATACCATCTCCTGTAACAACATGTCCAAAAAATAAAACTATGTCCAAGAAGAACTCACATTTGCTGAGTTTAGCATATAACTGCTCTCTCCTCAAAGTCTCTAGAACAATCTGCAGGTGCTCCTCGTGCTCCTCGTGGCTCTTCGAATAGACAAGTATATCATCTATGAAGACGACCATGAACTGGTCCAAGTACTGGTGGAAGACTCGATTCATCAAGTCCATGAAGATCGCTGGAGCATTGGTCAATCCAAATGGCATGACCAAAAACTCGTAGTGCCCATATCTTGTTCTGAATGCGGTCTTCGGAATGTCCTGCTTCCGTACCTTCACTTGGTGATATCCCGATCTCAGATCTATCTTCGAGAATACTTTAGCTCTACTGAGTTGATCAAACAGGTCATCAATGCGTGGCAATGGATATTTGTTCTTCACTGTCACTGCATTCAAGGCTCTGTAGTCAATGCACATACGCACTGACCCATCCTTCTTGGGTACAAACAACACTGGTGCTCCCCAGGGTGATGCACTCGGTCGGATGAAACCTTTCTCCTCTAGCTCCTTTAACTGTGCCTTCAGCTCGTCCATCTCCTTCTTCGCTAGTCTGTAAACATGCGATGCTATAGGTGCTGCTCCGGGTGCTAGTTCAATTGAAAACTCTACGTCTCTGTCTGGGGGTAGTCCTGGCAAATCCTCTGGAAAGACGTCTAGAAATTCTGAAATAATAGGGTGATAGACAACATCGTCCATTGCGAGCTGCATACCATCAAGGATTTCTGTGGATCCTCGGACAAACTCAAATTCAGGCTGGCCTGGTACCTTAAAAAGAATGCTTCCTCCAAAGCAATCAAAGAAAGCGTGGTTCTTGCTTAGCCAGTCCATTCCAAGCACAATATCAAAAGATGGCATAGGAAGGACTAAGAGTTGGGCGTTCATCTCTCTGCCACGTATCACTATAGGACCCGTTCTACAAACTCGACTAACTGGTACAACTCCTCCTCCGGTTAGAATTCTAACACAACTAGATAATGGTGTAGAAGTAATATTGTGTTTGGCAATAAAACTAGATGATATGAATGAGTGGGTGGCTCCCGTATCAAATAATGTCACCTCAGAAAAAGTAAAAGCAAGGGTAATACCTGCTATGACATCCACCTCATGATCCATGTCATCTACCTCCAATGCAAAAGCTCGCCCGTTCCTCTGTGGCTGTCCGTGTCCAGTCCTCATATACTGCTCCTCCTGAGTGGGTAGCGGTGGTCCTCTCTGATATCCTCCTGCTGCTGGGGGTCGAGGTGCTCCTGGCCCGGTCATCTGCTGGGCTGGCTTCGGTGCTGGAAGCGCTAGTCTCTGAACTGGTGGTGGGAGTGTCGATGTCTGCATTGGGCAGTCTCTCGCCATGTGCTGCCCGGAGCCACATCTCAGACACTGACCCAAGCGAGTCCGACAATCTCTCGATACATGTCCCCGTTTCCCACAATAATTGCAGTAGGGCTTCTCTAGATTCTGGTATGGTCCAGCTCTGTGTTGCTGATGCTGCTGTGCTAAGGGACGTCTGATAGGTCCCCCCTGTTGTGTCCTGGCTGGTCCCTGCTGCATTCTTGCTGATCCTTGTTGTGTCCTCAACTGACCTCCTTTTTCTCTGCTAATGGTTTCCTGAAATCTGGCCTCTGTCAGTAGTTCAGCATAAGAGACTCGGGACTGCGAGCTTGTATAATGTTCTAGCTCCTGGTTCACTCCTCGATGAAATCTCTTAGCCTTAGCCAAGTCATTTGGTATCAAAGCAGCGCCATATTTGCTGAGTCGACTAAACTCGGCATCATACTCGTCCATGGTTCGGTTCCCTTGCTCCAAGTGAAGAAATTGATCATACAAGGTGTCCCTGACAGTGTCTGGAAAGTACTTTCCCTCAAAGCAGTCCAAGAACTGCTCCCAAGTCTGGTAAGTACCCAACTGGCGCTCCATGGATTCCCACCAGTGATGAGCATTACCATCTAGAAGCATCCGTACACCCGTCATCCATAGGTCCGTGGGTAACTGCGATACCTCCAGTAGCTTCTGCGTGTGAGTGATCCAGTTGGTAGTCTCCTCCGGGCTCTCAGTGCCCTTGTACTGCCTTGCACCCATCTGAACAAAATCCTTTACTGATCCAACCCTAGCTCGAGGTACTGGAGCTAGCGCTTGGGCTGGTACAGTAGCATGTGCAGCCATCCTCTCCAGTGCTGCCAAAAATTCTTGCCTCTGCTCGACTGCCTGCTGCCTCTGCTCGGCTGCCTGCTGCCTCTGTTCCTGTATCATCATCTGAAAGAATTGGAACATCTGTGCTTGGCCATCTTGCGGTACTGGGACAGGTGGAAGGTTCCCAATAGGTGAAGCGGGAAGGTCAGATGGAACTGGGGTTTGAGTCTGTCCATCTGGCCCCGGAAGCCTAGGAATCGTTGGGGTCCCTCCCTGAGTCTGACCATTGACTCCAGAAGTTGCATCGCCATCGGCGGCAGTACATCCATTTTGCATATCCATCTCTCTGCAGTTGATGTACGGAACGATTAGAAAAAGTACAGGAATCAAACAGGATGCAAGTATTAAATAGGAAGGATGAATTTCAATCAAGCGTGGATGAGATCCTTATACTCTATTCCTATATGCAGGTTTGTTTGGTACAGTTACGTAACCGAGACAATATATTCTTGACCTGCATGGACCACCACAAAAATATGTCACGCCCCAGTCCCAAAATACGTAGGACTAGGAATACGTAACACGTCAGCCGTATGTATACGAACTCCAATATATGGAAACCATATACACACGTACGCTGTACATGAATATCCAATCCACAGTGGTAAATATATGTCACAACAAGTCACACGCAGTTCTATATCTCATCCACAGCACAAATAATAGAATAATAGAAATCAATAACTGAATATCAAAGAAGCAGTCTCAAATAGTAATCTCAAAGTGTGACAGTCGGGTGGAAACAAATCCACTGCAATCGACTATAATAAACTACTAAAGAGAGAAGGGAATAAACTCTAATATAAGAATAAATGTCTAGAAAAGAATAGCAACTAGAATCTCTAAACAGCTGCAATGAATCACATATAATCAGAAGATAAGATCGTCTCAGACTGATAGGTAGCGTCAGGTCCAGGTCCATACTCCTGCGGGTACTCCTGCTCATCTATATCTGGAAAGGGACCAGGTCCTCAGAGGGACGTAACAAGATACAAAAAGCATATGCCAATAAAGTACTGAAAATAAACATCCATTGGGGTCGCCTAATTGTGTAAGTGAATGCAGTTTGAGAACAACTTTCTAACAAGTGGGCTATCTGGCCATAAATGGGATTGGCATGGTTCTCTTGGAGATCCAGGGGCCTACAAAGGCACGTTGTCTTTTGAACAGCGGAGGCCCGCCAAGTAGTACAGGTGTCATCATGACCGCGCATCTCCGGCGGAGCGTACGGGTTACACAAGGAAAGTGCAAAGGAACCCAAATGCCTTACTTGTTGTTCTCCCCACCCAATGCTCTAAGCATGTCATGTCCATGACACGATAAACCTCTAATAACCGCCAGGTCTACTAGCATGCAAAGTTTTTATTGGCAGTTATCCCTATCCGTCGCACGACCTATACGTACCGGTGGCCAACCGAGTACGCAAGTCCGTGTCCTACATGTGACTCACACTCGTGTAAGAATAGTGTCATGGCCGATGAAATATAAATGCCTCACAAAAATGGGGTAGTCTCATAAAGTAGGTTCAATGCATATACATAAATAAAAAACATAGTACGACGACACCGTCGTTGCACCCAAGCTTCCTTGGACGCGCAGTTTATATAGCAGTTAAAATAAATGAACTAAATAAACAAAAAATAAACATGCATGCCTCATATGGAATGTAAATACAGTACAATGGCAAGGTATACTTGCCTGGCAAGAAATCTGTAAAGTGTACGCGCCCAATTGTCAAGGACACAGAACCTGGAACTAAGGACTCCAAACAAACGTCTCCGGATGCTGAAATAAACATTACCAACGTTTCCGGAATAAGCAAAATAGCTAAAAAGTACATCCCTTTCGTCCAATTTGGACACAGGGGCAAAATGGTAATTTCGAGCAAAAGTGGGGTCCAAGTGTGGCCCACTTTGCACCAAAAAGCGTGCCAAGGGTAACAGTCTCTAAATGGGACAAACTATGAGTCAAACAATTCTAAATGTTAATACGAACCCAACGGTATATCCAAATGTGGATTCCGATGAGCCGTACACAATTTTGTCCAAAAAGTCAACTGTAGGCCCGCCAATTGGCGATCTGGTCAACCGTCTCAGAATTGCATGAAAATTGGGTCACAGGACCAGCGCGTTACCACGAGTCCAGTGGCACAAGTTTCGTCGCAATCTGACAAGCGTGCACAAAATACGTACGAGTTCCACAAAAGTTGCGACACGGTGTGTGTCCGCGGATACGGCCTGATTTCGGCGCGCACACGCGTCCGAATCAGTCTCCACAAATTTTCACATGTTCAGTTATGCTGCGTGCACCATTCAGTATACTTGACACACGGCGGGGCGGTCCCGTTTGGCGGGACGCGCTCCGTTTTCCAACTTTTGGAAATCTGGAAAAAGTGGGTGCGCGCAGTTTTGTGACGCACTAAACTATATCCACAGCAACTAATAGCATAGGGTTATTTAACAGAAAATAAAGTAGGTCAGGTATTCTTCAGGTATCAAAAAGAATCACCGAATTCGGATCTCTGTGGTGGGAGATACGAACTCGGCAATATGGGTGATCATTCTGGAATTCTGCGATTTCAGAATTCTGTCTGCTCGGCCGACTTGGGCGCTATTTTTTCACCTAGGGACACACGTTTTCCGAGGTTGGCTATAAAACCAATATGGAAGAGGGTTAAGGGATGATCATACCTATGAAGACGGAACACCGTTTGGTTGAGCGAGTCAAAGGGAAATCACTCCGGAGCGAAGGTGCTTCGAGTGGGAATCTGCAGGGCGCGAGGTCGGAGTCGATGGGATGGTTGGATGGCTTGGTGGGGCTCTCTGGCTGCGGTGACGGCTCTAGATGGGAAGAGGAGGTCTGGAGATTTAGGTTAGGATTTTGAGAGAAATATATATATATATATATATATATATATATATATTATATATATTAGGAAGAGAGAGGGGGAAGGAGCGGGTCCGCTGAAGCTTCGGCCAGGGTCGGGTTTCGTTTGTTAATAGGCTGAAGGCTTAATGTAAATTCCTAAGTGCTTGCTACTTGCTGATAGGGGGGCGGGTCATTTGGAAGCAAGTGGGCGGAAGGGGCTTCCCTAGGCATTTGCTAAGTTGCAGCAAGTAGTAAGTTCTAAGTAGTTATTATTATTATTATTATATTTAAGTTCTTATTTAATTCTTTTACTTAATTTTTCTTTTTACGAATATATATATATACATATATATATATTTGTATATACATATATAATACATATATACTCATAAGAAAATTTATAGATTAGGGTAATGCACATCGTTAGGCTAGCAACAACTCAAGGGGTCTCCTACATGGAATAAATTCCTAAAAAATTCCTGATGGTCCCATAAGTCCTCTAAGTGCCCGAACACCTAACATAAAAATTATTAAAAATCTATTTCTCCTATTTAGCCCTAATTACTATAATTTAATTAATAAATAAATAAATAAAGGGTATATACGATTTTTTAGGAAGGGGGTTTTACATACTGGATTATGAAATTAGTCAAAAACATCATTTGATAAAATCTATGATTCTATAAGTGGTGCCAAGGTGTGTTCTATTTCTTTCTTCTATATCTAAACCTAGTTACTGGTTAATCATTTTCAGTATCAACAAATAATAGAAGCATTAAATACTTCAGAAACTAGTTCTCTAATGTTCTTCACACTAATATTGTTTTCCTTGCGATCTTTTAATCATATACATTTAAGTATGTCATTGAAGTTCTACTTGTTGAAAATCGGATACATCCTGCAAGCGTTTCGACACCGTGTCTAAGAGTGTCCGTATCAAAAAATTTAGGCCAACCCACCTGAGATAACAAACCTCTGTCTAACGGACACCAAGCACAGATAAAGACAAGTATATGGCGGTGATTACGTCACCCGGACAAATTTCGACATTTACAACTCAGGTGAAATTACAAGATTAACATAATCAATATTGAACCATTTGCCCTAATAGATTTAACCCTCACCAAAATCAAGAAGAAAATAAAGAGATTACAATTGAAATCACTCACCAACCCGTAGGAATCTCCTTGGGTGAAGGCGACGACTCCTCGATCAGATCTCTTTCTTTCTTCTGTCTTGCATGGCGAAGTCCTAATAGAAAAGCATAGACTTTCTCTTAGATTTTCTGTAGATGAGCACCCCGAATCTCTGACTTGTACTATATCTTTGTGCTTCCACCCTTCTCCTATATTTATAGGGTGTGAAATCATATTTTAGGTCATAATAGGATTTCCAAAATAGAAAACCTTAAAATAAAAATCTTATTCCACCTAAAATAGTCCAACACAAATTATGGACGTCTAGATATGGTCGAATTAAATATTTGATACAAATTTAAAATCTAATCAAATCTTATATTTAATGTAGATTTTTAAATTATATAAAATCAAATCTTTAACTATATTTGGGCTCCAAAATTCACACCCAAACAATCTCCCCCTCCAGTCTGATGAGGGAGTGTTGACCCCATGGCTTCTCAACTGGACTACATGCTTGTCGTCCCGCGACAGAGTTCTTGCTCCTTAATGCCACCGATCTCCGATCTTCTGAGTTACTTTGCATCTTCTGTAAATACCCTGATTTTCAGAATAAATTTTTAAATAATATTCCCGGATTTTTGGTAATTTCTGGAAAAGAACCAAGGTATTTAAGGATTTTTAAATGCAGTTATTTGGAATTAAAATATGATGGGAATAAGATTTTGCGATGTAAAATGAAAAATCGGACATGTGGTATTTTTCGGTGGATTAATTGGACTCCGGAGTAGCGTTTTAAGCCTTAAAACTATTTGATAATTGAACCAAACCCAAACTCGAACCAAACCGGGTCGGATGGGACTGCCCAGCCCGAGATCCGCTCACCCGAGCCCTAAAACTCCAAATCAGGTCGGAAACACTGTTCCAACCCGGCGGCGCCGTATAAAGACCCTCGGGATCCGTGTAGCCCTAATCACCCCCGCCTCCTTCTTCACCTCTGCCGCCGAGACCCTCATCTCGACCCCTGGCCACCTGACTCAGCCGATCAACTCCCCTCCACCGCCGCTCGACGCCGAGTCCGCCAGTCCCTGTCCCCTTGACCCCGACGCCTCCCATCGCTGCCGCCCTGCGACCTGCGGTCGTCGACCAAGCCCCGCCGACCTCACAGCCGGCCGACTGACCGAGACCCGACCCTCGGTGCAGCGGTCAAAGCACAGCCGGCCGACTGACCGAGCCCCGACCGACGAGCCGACTCTGCTCCGCATGGCGAGCCTCCCCTCGCCGACCAGAGTAGCCCCTCTCCGCCGGTTCATCGACGGAATCCTGAACCCTAGTCTGGACACAGCAACTCGGTCGCAGGACACGGAGTTGACGCTCGGACGCGTGAAAACTCAGGTTCACGGAGCCCTGTTCAGGTACCGATTTCTCTCAACTCGCAACTCCGATTTCGATTCTGTCAGTTTCTACGCATAGACTGTATAACCCTCTCGGTGCCCGTGTAACCCACTCGGTGCAACTTGTCCTGTGGTGATCGCACACCGCGATCCAAAAACAGGAAAAACAATGCCCTATTTTACCCCAGAACTGAGTGTGCCCCGCCAAACGGGACGACTTGGTCGCACGCGGTCTTTACCGAACTGTGCGCGACGTTGATACGGTCATGTGGGATTTCGCAGAAGTCGATTCGGAGGTGCGTGCACCCCGGAATCAACGCGTATCCGCGAACAACACCCCGTATCTGACTTTTCTGGAATACGCTGTAACTTTGTGTACACACGTCGGATCGAGACAAAACTTGCGCCATCAGACTTGTAGCAATACGCTGGTCCTGTGACCCAAGTTTGGTCCGATTCTGAGAACGTTGATAAAATCGCGTATCGTGGGCCCTACAGGCTCCACTTGACGGATGATTTTGTGATCGGCTCATCGAAATCCAATTCTGGAAGTTCCGTTGGGTTCGTATCAACGTTCCTGACTTGTAGACACTGACTTTGAGGAATTTGGAGACCTTTGACCCTGACACACTTTTCGGTGCAAAGTGGCCCACATGTGGACCCCGCTTTGGCCCAAAAATGTCATTTTTGCCCCTGTGTCCAAATTGGATGTAAGGACAGGCGTTTCTAGCTATTTGACATCTTCTGAGACTGTTGGTGATATTTATTACAGCTTTTGGAGTAGTACCTACCGGATCCACTGATACAGGGACAGTTGTTGATATTCAAACATCAAGCAAGTGTACCTTGCCAAACTCTGCAGTATTGTTATATATTTTTCTTGCTTTATTATATTGCTGTGCATGCTTAACCTAGGACCGTGTGACGTACTTAGCGTCCGATTACTAGTCGGGTGCCAACACTGTACTCGGTGTTGGGTACTGTCATCTAGGGATGGACATTCGTGACACTTTATACTCTCGTACTTGTCTTACCAAGTACACTATGACCCAGGACACTTGACACTATTCATGAGACAGGATTTTCCTGAGATATTTGTGGTGATCCTGTATAGGATACAGGACATGGACATTGTATTCTTAGATATAGTATGACTGGTTGCATTAGATATGATCCCGCTTGACATGGACATGAGATATTGTGGTCATGATATGCGTGGTTACATTGGGTGGGGAGAGACACACAGGCTACAGGCTGTTCCATATATATATACATCCACTATTATTGAGAGGTCGTAGACTCTCGGAGCAGAGCTAGACCCACTACCAGTTATTACCACTACCGGCTCCCCGACACAGAGCTTGTAGTGGCCCAGCCTGAGTACTCGTGCTGCTCTCACTTGCATTTTCACTTAGATGGTTACTTACTTGCCCTATTTATTCCATTTATTTTCTGCACTGTATTTATTTTGGCATGAGCTTTCTTGTACCTTGCTATGTCCCCTGAGGACCTGGATCCGGATTATGTCCCCAGGATTTGAGGACGAGATCTATCCCGAGGTATACGGGACCAGAGCAGGAGCTGATCCAGGAGCTGTACCGCCATCCGAGGATGAGGTGTTAGCCGAAGACTTCTCCTGAGCATCCATGTTTCATGCTCAGTATTTATTATTTATTTCAGTCATTTACTTTCTGGTCTGTTGAGCCATTGTATCAGATATTTATCGGGTTGTTCCCCGAAGCACTTTGTTGAGATTAGCATATGATTTACATTCCTTATTTATTCTGTGGATCAGATTTTATATCTTGTTTGGATGAGATTAGTTGTGCCATGATTGTCGTAGACTTGTTATATTACAGCTTAAGTATGCCCTGGTGGATCCATTAAATTGGGTTGTCCATCGGTGTGTACTGCTGGCCATTATCACGCGTCCGGTCCCACGGTATTTGGGACTGGGGCGTGACATGGTTTTTGTGATGGCCCATGCAGGTCTACGACTAAATTGTTCGACTTCAACTTAGGGACCGAACCAGCTTGCCCTAAGGATAGGATAAGTTCTAAGATCTCATCCATTATTTAAACCATTATTGAACTCTATATCAAACTCGAAATTGTTACTTGATTTGCATCCTGTTTGATTCCTCTGAGCGTTCTTACAGTTTATCTTTTGGTTGCAGAGTAATGGATCCCAGGAACGGAGACGAGATTCCTTTGGATACGCCATACGACGCTGTGGTTACTTATACAGACGGAGTGACCCCAGGGAATGGAGGACAAGCATCTCAGAGCGATCAGACCGGTCAGCCTAATCCAAGGTTCCGGAGGGATGACATCCCACCTCCACCACAGTTCACTCCCCAGATGCCAGTTTTCCCGTCGGGACAAGCCATGGACGGGCAACAGATGTTCCAGATGATGTATGCCATGATGCAAGCCCAGCAGCAGATTCAGCAAGAGGCCCATCGCCAGGAGGCAGAGTATCTGAGGACCAGCCTGGTATCCGCATTGGAGCAGGCAAATCCACCAACGATGTGAACAGCGACGGGATCTATCACCGATTTCTGTCATCTCAAGCCTCGTACATTTTCTGGCAAAGAAGGGCCAACAGAAGTTTATGAATGGCTCACAAACACATCAGCACTATCCAAGACAGCACTTGGAGATTCTGCAAAGCGATTCAAGAGGAGTATACCGGAGAGACCAGCAAATAGGGACAGACCTCTTCCTATTTGTCACCACTGCGGCAAGGTAGGGCACATTGAGAAAGAATGTAGACGTAAGTTGGGACTATGTCTGAGCTGCGGATCCAACCAGCATTTTTCCAGGGACTGTTCTGAACGCAGAGACGGAGCACCGAGACTAGCCTTGCCTGCACCACGACCAGCTTATCCAGCAGTAGGAGCACAGCAGACATGAGCTGGAGGAGTTAGACCACCAGCTACAGGGGGCTACCAGCAGAGACCACCACTGGCACCATAGGCAGCCCTATTTCAGCAGCAGCAGAGAGGTCCAGCTCAGGGAAGAGGCCAGGCATTCATATTAGCTGTTGAGCAGGAAGCTACTGCAGGCGAGGTCATCGCAGGTACTATTTTAGTAGCTTCATTACCAGCTGTAGCATTATTTGATTCTGGAGCATCGGATTCATTTATAGCAGCTAGCTTTGTAGCTACCCATAGAGTAGCTACCGCACCCCTTCCGAAGATGAAGAGGATTCTTACGGGAGGTGGAATTATTCCGGTTAGTGACGTATGTAGATCATGTTATGTAGTAGTTTGTGGGAGAGAGATGCGAGCTCAATTTCTGATATTTTTCATGCCTGACTATGATGTTGTACTTGGTATGGACTGGTTAAGTCAGTATCATGCGACTCTTGATTGTCAGCTTGGAAAGGTTATATTTAGACCGCCAGGACATCCAGAATTTAAGTTTCTTCGAGGAGCAGTAGAGCAAGGAGTTCAGCCTACTCTTAGGGTACTATCTGTAGAAGGGGAGACAGGTTACCCAAGAGTCATATCAGAATTTGTGGATGTATTTTCTGATGATCTTCCAGGTTTACCGCCTGATCGGGAAATAGAATTCATAATAGATTTAACTCCAGGAGCAGAGCCTATCACTTCATCAGTATATCGGCTAGCACCTAAGGAGTTAGTGGAGTTGAAAGAACAGGTTGACGACCTTCTGGAGAAGGGTTTTATTCGACCCAGTGTTTCACCTTGGGGAGCACCCATATTATTTGTGCCGAAGAAGGATGGAACAGTACGGTTATGCATTGACTACAGGGCACTGAATGCTGTGACCATCAAGAACAGGTATCCCTTACCACGCATTGATGATCTATTCGATCAATTGAGTGGTGCAAGGGTATTCTCGAAGATTGACCTCCGATCCGGCTATCATCAGATCAAAGTAAGGAAGGAAGACATCCCGAAGACAGCTTTCAGGACCAAGTATGGACATTATGAGTTCTTGGTGATGCCGTTTGGTTTAACCAACGCGCCAGCAATGTTTATGAGTTTAATGAACAGAGTCTTCCATCAGTTCTTAGACAAATTTATGGTTGTTTTTATTGACGACATTCTCATATATTCCAAGAGCCATGAAGAGCACGAGGAGCATCTCAGAATCGTGTTAGAGACCTTGAGACAGGAAAAGTTATATGCCAAACTCAGTAAGTGTGATATTTGTATGGACAAAGTGCCTTTCTTGGGATATATCATCTCAGGAGAAGGACTTTCAGTGGATCCAGAGAAAGTTGCGGCAATAGAGACTTGGCCTACCCCCACATCAGTTGCAGAGGTGAGAAGTTTTCTCGGACTCGCGGGATATTACCGAAGGTTTGTAGAAAATTTCTTGAGGATCGTAGAACCGATGACGAAGCTGACACGCAAAGACCAGGAGTTTATATGGACGGAAGACTGCCAGAAGGCCTTCGAAGAATTGAAGAGAAGATTAACAACAGCACCTGTCTTGACTCTTCCTTCAGGGTCAGAAGATTTTGTTGTTTACAGTGATGCATCGGGTAGTGGACTGGGATGTGTTTTGATGCAACATGGCAAAGTCATTGCTTATGCGTCAAGACAGTTGAAGGTCCACTAGAAGAACTACCCAACACACGATCTAGAGTTAGCAGCAGTTATATTTGCACTGAAGATTTGGAGGCACTATCTTTATGGGAAAAGGTAGAAATCTTTACAGATCACAAAAGTATGAAGTATGTATATACTCAGAAGGAGCTTAACATGAGGCAGAGGCGTTGGCTTGAATTGATGGTAGATTTTAACATAGATCTGCAGTACCATCCGGGGAAGGCGAATGTCGTGGCAGATGCCCTCAGCAGGAAGCCTACGGCTTATTTCTTGACGATGCAGCCCGAGTTATTGAGAGATCTACAGGAGCTTCAGATAGAGGTTGTCTTACCAGGACATAGTGGATTACTGGCTAATCTTGAAGTTAAGTCATCACTCGTGGAGAAGATTAAAGAGGCATTGCCCACCGATGCTAGATTTAGAAGACTCAAAGAGAGGACAGAAGCAGGCATACAGACAGGACTTCGCATACGCGAAGACGGGACATTGAGGTTTGGAAATCGCCTGTATGTTCTAAATGGAGAATTGAGACAGGAGTTAATGACTGAAGCACATAGCTCTATGTACTCTGTTCATCCAGGAGGAACCAAGATGTACCGAGACTTAAGACAGTATTATTGGTGGCATAGAATGAAAAGGGAGATTGCAAGATTCGTGGCCAAATGCTTAGTCTGCCAGCAAGTAAAGGCCGAGCATCAGAGAACTACAGGTATGTTACAGCCGCTTCCTATACCAGAATGGAAGTGGGAACATATCACGATAGATTTTGTCACAGGATTTTCGAGGAGCCCCAGCGGAAGAGACGTAGTATGGGTTATAGTGGATCGACTCACTAAATCGGCACACTTCTTGCCGTTTAGAGTTGGACAGTCCACAGAGGTACTATCCGACATGTATATACGACAAATCGTCAAATTTCATGGAGTGCCGGTTAGTATTGTATCGGATCGAGATTCGAGGTTTATATCTTATTTCTTGAGAAGCATGCAAGAGAGTCTGGGCACCAGACTCAAATTCAGCACGGCTTACCACCCACAGACAGATGGTCAATCGGAGCGCACGATTCAGATCTTGGAGGATATGTTGCGATCATGTATGCTAGACTTTGGAGGATCTTGGGAAGATCATTTGCACTTGGTGGAGTTCTCCTACAACAACAGTTATCAGGCCAGCATTCAGATGGCACCATTCGAGGCATTATACGGAAGAAAGTACAGATCGCCTATATGTTAGAGTGACGTTGGTGAACGTCAAATACTGGGTCCAGAATTGGTAACGCAGACAGTGGAGAAGGTGAAACAGATTCAAAATCATCTTCGAGCAGCTCAGGACAGACAGAAGCATTGGGCAGATACGCACAGACGTCCCCTAGAGTTCAAAGAAGGAGAGCACGTGTTCTTGAGAATTTCGTCCACTCGTGGTACTATCAGATTCGGGAGCAGAGGCAAGTTGAGCCCAAGGTATATTGGGCCATTTAACATCCTAGAGCGCGTTGGTGATGTGGCTTATCGTCTTGCATTACCACCATCCTTAGAGGGAGTGCACGACGTATTCCACGTCTCACAGCTGTGAAGGTACGTGACCGACCCAAGTCACGTTGTCGATCACAGAGATCGCAGTAGGCCCAAGCTTGAGATATGAAGAACAACCAGTGGGCATCCTCGACGTCAATGAGAAGACATTGCGGGGACAGACAATCAGACTGGTTCGTGTAGCTTGGAAACATCATTCTCCTGGCGAATCGACTTGGGAACGAGAAGATAGTATGCACCAGCGTTACCCCCACTTGTTTGAGGAGGCAGTTGTAAACTAAGCAACCTTGTATTTCCATAACTCTTTCTTTAGCAGCTTATTCTTTGATTGCGAGGACGCAATCCTTTTAAGGAGGAAAGATTGTAAACACCCTGATTTTGAGAATAAATTTTTAAATAATATTCCCAGATTTTTGGTAATTTCTGGAAAAGAACCAAGGTATTTAAGGATTTTTAAATGCAGTTATTTGGAATTAAAATATGATGGGAATAAGATTTTGCGGTGTAAAATGAAAAACCGGACATGTGGTATTTTTCGGTGGATTAATTTGTAAAACCCCCTTCCTAGAAAATCGTATATATCTTTTTATTTATTAATTATTAATTAAATTATAGTAATTAGGTCTAAATAGGAGAAATAGATTTTTAATAATTTTTACGTTAGGTGTTCGGGCACTTAGAGGACTTATGGGACCATCAGGAATTTTTTTCGGAATTTATTCCATGTAGGAGACCCTTGAGCTGTTGCTAGCCTAACGATGTGCATTACCCTAATCTATAAATTCTTGTGAGTATATATATAAATATGTATATACAAATATATATATATGTATATATATATTTTATTTAGAAAAGAAAAGAAAGAAAAGAAAAGAATTAAATAATACTAAGTTTAATAATAATAATAATTACAATGAACTTTACTTACTTCCAAGTCTTCAGCAAACTTGCTGCACCTATATCCCTCCTTAACAACGCCAACCCCAGTGAATTGTTCACAGAGAGTGACTAAACCAATGACCCGACCCTTTAATCCACCCGCGATCCAACTCCTTCTCTCTCTCTCTCCTAATTATATATATATATATATATATATATATATATATATATTAGCTCCTAAAAACCCTAACCTAGAAACTCCAGACTTCTTTTTCCCATCTAGAGCCGTCACCACAGCTAGAGAAGCCTTCCCAAGCCATCCAACCATCCCGTCGACGCCGACATCGCGAACTGCAGTCTCCCACTCGAGGCACCTTCGCTCCGGCGTGTTTTCCCGTTGACTCGCTCATCCAAACGCTGTTCCGTTTTCATAGGTATGATCACCCCTTAACCCTCTCCAATACTTGTTTTATAGTCAACCTCGGAAAACGTGTGCCCCTAGGTGAAAAATAGCGCCCAAGTCAGCGCGAACAGACAGAATTCTGCAATCGCAGAATTCTAGATTGACCACCCATATTGCCGAGTTCGTATCTCCCACCACAGAGATCCGAATTCAGTAATTCTTTTTGATACCTGTAGATTATATGATCTAGTTTATTTTCTGTATTAACTTTGTGCTATTAGTTGCTGTGGACAAAAATATATTCGTCACAAAACTGCGCGCACCCACTTTTTCTGGTTTTTCAAAAGTTGGAGATCGGAGCGCGCCCCGCCAAACGGGACCGCCCCGCCGTGTGCCAAGTGTATCGAATAGTGCACGCAGCATAACGGGACACGTGAAAATTTGTGGAGACTGATTCGGACGCGTGTGCACGTCGGAATCAGACCGTATCCGCGGACACATTTCGTGTCGCCACTTATGTGGAACTCGCGCGTATTTTGTGCACGCTTGTCAGATTGCGACGAAACTTGTGCCACTGGACTCGTGGTAACGCGCTGGTCCTGTGACCCAATTTTCACGTATTTCTGAGACGGTTGACCAGATCGCCAATTGGCGGGCCCCACAGTTGACTTTTTGGATCAAATTTTGTTCGGCTCATCGGAATCCACACTTGGACATACCGTTGGGTTCGTATTGACATTTAGAGTTGTTTGACCCATAGTTTGTCCCATTTAGAGACTGTTACCCTCGGCACGCTTTTCGGTGCAAAGTGGGCCACACGTGGACCCCACTTTTACCCGAAATTACCGTTTTGTCCCTGTGTCCAAATTGGACGAAAGGGATGTGCTTTTTAGCTATTTTGCTCATTCCGGAAACGTTGGTGATATTTATTTCAGCATCCGGAGACATTTGTTCTGTGGCCATAGCTTCTGGTCCTGTGTATTGGATATCTGTACGTGACATTTTGCAGTTTCTTGCCAGGCAAGTATACCTTGCCATTGTACTATTATTTATATTCCATATATTGCATGCATCTTTACTTTCTGTCCTTAGTCCATATATTTTAATTGTTATATAAAATGCTCGCGGCGGTGACGTCGCGATATGTTTTTATTTATATATTGCATTGACCTTGTTCATGAGACTACCCCATTATCATGTTGTACCATTAGGTTTCATTTGACTGTGACACATATTTTACACGAGTTGTGAGTCTCATATAGATCACGGACGCACGTATTGACTGATCATCGGTACGTATGGGCCGTGCGTTAGGAATAACTGCTGTTAGAAACATTGCATGCTAGTAGACTTGGCAGTTATTAGAGCCAGGGACATAGCTTATTATAGTACGGTGGTCCCATCCTTGTCCTTGTTTGGTTGCAGGATTGGGCTAGGGTACTAAGAATAGGCTATGGACCAAATCGTGTCATGGATGTGACATGCTTAGAGCATGGGGTGGGGAGAACAACAAGTACCGCATTTGAGCTCCTTTACACTTTTTCTGTGAAGCCCGGATTCTCCGCTGGAGATACGGGTGATGATGACCCTTATATATTATGTACTATCAGGCGGGCCACCGGCGTTCAAAAGACGACGTGCCTTTTAGGCCCCTGGCTCTTCAAAAGAGAACCATGCCAAATCTCAGTTTTCAGCCAGATAGCTCACTTGTGGGGAAATGTGTTCTTAACTGCATTCACTTAGACGGATAGGCGATCCCATTGGATATTTATTTCAGTACTTTATTGGCATATGTTTAAGTATACTTGTTATGTCCCTCTGAGGACCTGGTCCGCTGCCAGGTGTACCTGTTCTTGAGTATTTACAGGAGCGCAGATTTGGAAGGATATAGATGCTCCGTGGATATCTTTTCTTCGAGCCGTGATTGGTAGCTGGTACTTATTGTTTGAGTGAGTTGTACTTATTGTATTTATTTTTCCCATTTGAGTTGGTAGTGGATTTGTTTCCACCCAACTATCATCTTTAGATACTTCTTGTTGAGATCTAGTTTCATAGATACTGGTTATTTATTTTTATATGATTTTGGTGGATGAGATTTAGATTTTCCCTGTGACTTGTATTACATTCTTTACCACTTGTGGATTTGAATTTTCATAATACAGCATACGTATGGATGTGGTTTCCATATATTGGAGTTGCCATATCCATGCGGCTGGCATGCTTACGTGTCCTAGTCCTATGTATTTTTGGGACTGGGGCGTGACATATTTTTGTGGTGGCCCATGCAGGTCAAGAGCATATTGTCTCGGTTACGTTACTGTACCGAACAAGCCTGCACCTAGGACTAGAATATAGGATCTCATCCATAATTGACTATGATTCATCTTCCTCCTCTCTGTTCTATTTTGAACAAATGCATCATGCTTGATTCTTGTGCTTTCCTAATAGTTCTTTAAGTATAGCCTTCTCCTAGAATATAGAAGTTCCTGTTGTTAGATGATAATTAGGATAGCACACCTATTTAGAATACCACGAGATTATAGATACACCACTAAGTTTAGAATATCTAGCGAACCCTAGAATCCCTTATCTCTATAATTGGTTTACCATTACCCGGATGTATTATGAGGACTTGAGAGTAGTATAGACACTACTAGAATTAGTTAGAAGGTTACCATAATGTTGCCCCTAGCATTGAGGAACCCATAGAAAACCAAAACTTAATATTTGGACTTAACCTAACCTTCATAGTTAGATAATATTGGAACTATAAACTTAGATCATTGTCTTATTATTAGTAGACAACACTTTAGGAAGCCAAGAGCATTGAATATAGTAGTTTCTTGAATATACCGCAAACACAGAGAGTAGCGTAGCATCTCCCTTTAGGAAACCTTGACATTATCTATAGCCTCTCTATTTTATTTCATATATTTGTTTCCCTGGAACCCTAGCACTCGCTATTTGTGCGACGACTAATCATGTTCTTCTATTCTTCATCTTTCAAATCGTGCCCTCTGACACTTCTGATTGTAGGCCAAATGAATTCTTTTATGATATGATATATAGTTTCCTAGAATTATAGTTGTAATCTTGAATTTTGAAATTATGTGCTTAGTAGCAAGAATTTGATAGTTGAGCTGTTCATTTAGATTATAATTTTATGGTTACAACTTAGTTTTAAATCACGTAATTGAGGGCTAGTAACCTTTCTATCTTTACTATTGACACTTGTTCTATAAGCACTATGACTAAGAGGTAAGATGACCATGACCTATGTAATATAAGAGGATACCCTAACAAGTATCAAGACCTCTTCTCATAGACCTTAATAGGAGCTTTTACGGTATCCTTAAGACAATACAATAGTAGTAATTATTTTAAATTGGGTAGTATACCTCACCACCTAGTATCACATAGCCCTTGTGATCCATTGATGAAGTGTAACTGAATGACATTAATTGTATGCTAACATAAGATGATAGTGTTTATTCAGACTATAGAACTTAGAGGCTCACACCCCTACTTTGTCGACTATCGACTTAGACAAGGAAGTAATATGATAGCTGTAGAGATTGTAGAGTCTTTTGTTATTGTTGCCTATGTTGTTTTGTTTTTACAAACTCGAATTATTTTGTAACTTCTCTCATCATAATCCAGCGTTATATCTCTGTACTACCTTGACTTATGCTGCTATTATAGCCTAGTTTTGCAAGCTTATTCTTTATCGAGCTTGTTCATGACATGTATTATTGGAGTACTACACTAATACATTTCAGAACCAGTGTATTAAGGTCTAGCTAGCCTTAGTGCGCTTGGTTCGCCCTTCGCATTGCTACTTTACGTGGATTGGGATAAAATTTGCTTAGTTTCTTAGACAAATGTACTTGCCCTCTAAACCTGCCTGAGCATATCGTATCGGCTACATAACTGTACTAATACGAGCATGTGAATAGGAACTACCAAAATAGGATTTTAATCCACAACTGCCTTGACAATTCCCAATTGGATTCTTTAAACGCCTTGATCCCAATACTTCTATTCTATTACGCTGCCCTTGAACTCTTTATTATTGATCTTCGTCTTCCCTTATTTCGGAAAGATGAAACCTCGTGCTTGGTATAAGTTTGATACACAGAGAGTAATAGATATACCCGTAGGCCAATCACATACTTGAGGATTATTCTTTTGTAATTAAGGACATATCATATGTAATATGATCGGCGTTGAAGTTTCGAGGATTGAACGACATGAGTAAATAAATTAAGAAATATTTTTTTCTTAAAGTATATAGCCTTCTGTGATAGATGGGTAAATTCTAAGTTGGGTAGTAGTGCATTGTCAACACGGGAGAAATTTCTTTTAGATTTTGATCGAGTAAGATTAGATTGGGAGAGGTTCAAGACATTGTAATTTTGAGAAATTTAGAAGGATGACTAAGATGATGAGGATCAATGAATTGATATTGAGGACCCAATATTTATACCTTAAGTGCATGAGTTAAATTTTTGAACAATGAAGGTAGAACCATCAATTTGAATTTAGAGGATAAATATAGAATTTCAGACTTGAATATTGGTGGACTGCATTTAATTTTTTTTTTATTTGGTGATTTGAATTAAGAATTAAAATTTTGGTTGGACGACCTATTTGGAAATAATGAGGATGTGAATGGAATTTAAAGAGTTGAGGCATACGAAATTTTATAAGTGAAAATGGGAATATTAGACTCAAACCACTTCTAAAGGAGATTATGATAGTTAGAGGTCGTGAGATAAAAGTTATATGAGTATGTAAATCTTGGAGATGTTATGTGGATGTGGATAATTTAAAACAAGGGGAGAAGAGATAACCATAGGTTAAATTTTGATTGGAGCAGTGGTCATCTTAACCTAGAAGTGATTGCCATGGATATGATTAGGATTTTAGTTATCGCAAGAAGATTGCGACTGACTTGCCTTATTGTACATAGAGGATTAACCGATTCTGCCTCATTTCAATTTTGAGGACGACATTGTTTTAAGTTCGGCGGATTGTGAAACCCCCTCACCTAAGAAACTGACCCACTTGGCTTAGATAGTGAGACTGAGGCTAGCTCGAATCCACTTAGAAATAGAACACGGTATTTTTGTTAGTTTTACAACAGGGTATCACTTGACGCGCCTTACCGTGCTCCGATAATTGGAGCACTACACTAGCCACTGCCTTCCTACAAATTCTACACCCTTATCCTAGACATGTCCATCATCCAATTCTCATCTTTGTGCAATTTTCCAATTGTTGGACGCTTTTATGCAAAGGAGCATTTATGTGTCCACACCATTGGACATGACACATGAAGAAACCTATTTTTCGCTCATATGAATTTTTCATGATGTGCAACGTGCAACATCGCCCACCCCTTTAAACCTAGCCTTGCATTTTAAACAATACAAATCTTATACCATCATTGCATTTTTATCGTGGCTTAATTTTAATTTCGAGGACGAAATTTTTATAAGTTGGGTAGAATGTAAAACCCCCTTCCTAGAAAATCGTATATATCTTTTTATTTATTAATTATTAATTAAATTGTAGTAATTAGGTCTAAATATAAGAAATAGATTTTTAATAATTTTTATGTTAGGTGTTCGGGCACTTAGAGGACTTATGGGACCATCAGGAATTTTTTTCGGAATTTATTCCATGTAGGAGATCCTTGAGCTGTTGCTAGCCTAACGATGTGCATTACCCTAATCTATAAATTCTTGTGAGTATATATATAAATATGTATATACAAATATATACAAATATATATATATATGTATATATATATTTTATTTAGAAAAGAAAAGAAAGAAAAGAAAAGAATTAAATAATACTAAGTTTAATAATAATAATAGTAATAATAATTACAATGAACTTTACTTACTTCCAAGTCTTCAGCAAACTTGCTGCACCTATATCCCTCCTTAACAACGCCAACCCCAGTGAATTGTTCACAGAGAGTGACTAAACCAATGACCCGACCCTTTAATCCACCCGCGATCCAACTCCTTCTCTCTCTCTCCTAATTATATATATATATATATATATATATATATATATATATATATATATATATATATATATTAGCTCCCAAAAACCCTAACCTAGAAACTTCAGACTTCTTCTTCCCATCTAGAGCCGTCACCACAGCTAGAGAAGCCTTCCCAAGCCATCCAACCATCCCGTCGACGCCGACATCGCGAACTGCAGTCTCCCACTCGAGGCACCTTCGCTCCGGCGTGTTTTTCCGTTGACTTGCTCATCCAAACGCTGTTCCATTTTCATAGGTATGATCACCGCTTAACCCTCTCCAATACTTGTTTTATAGTCAACCTCGGAAAACGTGTGCCCCTAGGTGAAAAACAGCGCCCAAGTCAGCGCGAACAGATAGAATTCTGCAATCGCAGAATTCTAGATTGACCACCCATATTGCCGAGTTCGTATCTCCCACCACAGAGATCTGAATTAGGTGATTCTTTTTGATACCTGTAGATTACATGATCTAGTTTATTTTCTGTATTATAACTTTGTGCTATTAGTTGCTGTGGACAAAAATATATTCGTCACAAAACTGCGCGCACCCACTTTTTCCGGTTTTCCAAAAGTTGGAGATCGGAGCGCGCCCCGCCAAACGGGACCGCCCCGCCGTGTGCCAAGTGAACCGAATGGTGCACGCAGCATAACGGAACACGTGAAAATTCGTTGGGACTGATTTGGACGCGTGTGCGCGTCGGAATCAGACCGTATCCGCGGACACATTTCGTGTCGCCACTTTTGTGGAACTCGCGCGTATTTTGTGCACGCTTGTCAGATTGCAACGAAACTTGTGCCACTGGACTCGTGGTAATGCGCTGGTCCTGTGACCCAATTTTCACGCATTTCTGAGATGGTTGACCAGATCGCCAATTGGCGGGCCACGCAGTTGACTTTTTGGATCAAATTTTGTTCGGCTCATCGAAATCCACACTTGAACATACCGTTGGGTTCGTATTGACATTTAGAGTTATTTGACCCATAGTTTTTTCTATTTAGAGACTGTTACCCTCGGCACGCTTTTCGGTGCAAAGTGGGCCACACGTGGACCCTACTTTTACCCGAAATTACCGTTTTGTCCCTGTGTCCAAATTGGACGAAAGGGATGTGCTTTTTAGCTATTTTGCTCATTCCGGAAATGTTGGTGATATTTATTTCAGCATCCGGAGACATTTGTTCTGTGGCCATAGCTTCTGGTCCTGTGTATTGGACATCTTGACGTGACATTTTGCAGTTTCTTGTCAGGCAAGTATACCTTGCCATTGTACTGTTATTTATATTCCATATGTTGCATGTATCTTTACTTTCTGTCCTTAGTCCATATATTTTAATTGTTATATAAAATGCTCGCGGCGGTGATGTCGCGATATATTTTTATTTATATATTGCATTGACCTTGTTCATGAGACTACCCCATTATCATGTAGCACCATTAGGTTTCATTTGACTATGACACATATTTTACACGAGTTGTGAGTCTCATATAGATCACGGACGCACGTATTGACTGATCATCGGTACGTATGGGCCGTGCGTTAGGAATAACTGCTGTTAGAAACATTGCATGCTAGTAGACTTGGCAGTTATTAGAGGTCCAGGGACATAGCTTATTGTAGTACGGTGGTCCCATCCTTGTCCTTGTTTGGTTGCAGGATTGGGCTAGGGTACTAAGAATAGGCTATGGACCAAATCGTGTCATGGATGTGACATGCTTAGAGCATGGGGTGGGGAGAACAACAAGTACTGCATTTGAGCTCCTTTACACTTTTTCTGTGAAGCCCGGATTCTCCGCTGGAGATACGGGTGATGATGACCCTTATATATTATGTACTATCAGGCGGGCCACCGGCGTTCAAAAGACGACGTGCCTTTTAGGCCCCTGGCTCTTCAAAAGAGAACCATGCCAAATCCCAGTTTTCAGCCAGATAGCTCACTTGTGGGGAAAGGTGTTCTTAACTGCATTCACTTAGACGGATAGGCGACCCTATTGGATATTTATTTTAGTACTTTATTGGCATGTGTTTAAGTATACTTGTTATGTCCCTCTGAGGACCTGGTCCGCTGCCAGGTGTACCTGTTCTTGAGTATTTGCAGGAGCGCAGATTTGGAAGGATATAGATGCTCCGTGGATGTCTTCTCTTCGAGCCGTGATTGGTAGCTGGTACTTATTGTTTGAGTGAGTTGTACTTATTGTATTTATTTTTCCCATTTGAGTTGGTAGTGGATTTGTTTCCACCCAACTATCATCTTTAGATACTTCTTGTTGAGATCTAGTTTCATAGATACTGGTTATTTATTTCTATATGATTTTGGTGGATGAGATTTAGATTTTTCCTGTGACTTGTATTACATTCTTTACCACTTGTGGATTTGAATTTTCATAATACAGCGTACGTATGGATGTGGTTTCCATATATTGGAGTTGCCATATCCATGCGGCTGGCATGCTTACGTGTCCTAGTCCTATGTATTTTTGGGACTGGGGCGTGACATTAATTGGACTCCGGAGTAGCGTTTTAAGCCTTAAAACTATTTGATAATTGAAACAAACCCAAACTCGAACCAAACCGGGTCGGATGGGACTGCCCAGCCCGAGATCCGCTCACCCGAGCCCTAAAACCCCAAACTGGGTCAGAAACACTGTTCCGACCCAGCGGCGCTAATCACCCCCGCCGCCTTCTTCACCTCTGCCGCCGAGACCCTCATCTCGACCCCTGGCTACCTGACTCAGCCGATCAACTCCCCTCTACCGCCGCTCGACGTCGAGTCCGCCAGTCCCTGCCCTCTACCCCGATGCCTCCCATCGCTGCCGCCCTGCGACCTGCGGTCGTCGACCAAGCCCCGCCGACCTCACAGCCGGCCGACTGACCGAGCCCCGACCCTCGGTGCAGCGGTCCAAGCACAGCCGGTCGACTGACCGAGCCGCGACCGACGAGCCGACTCTGCTCCGCCTAGCGAGCCTCCCCTTGCCGACCAGAGAAGCCCCTCTCTGCCGGTTCATCGACGGAATCCTGAACCCAAGTCTGGACACAGCAACTCGGTCGCAGGACACGGAGTTGACGCTCGGACGCGTGAAAACTCAGGTTCACGGAGCCCTATTCAGGTACCGATTTCTCTCAACTCGCAACTCCTATTTCGATTCCGTCAGTTTCTACGCGTAGAATGTATAACCCTCTCGGTGCCCGTGTAACCTGCTCGGTGCATCGCGACCTGTGGTGATCGCACACCACGATCCAAAAACAGGAAAAACAATGCCCTGTTTTACCCCAGAACTGAGTGCGCCCCGCCAAACGGGACGACTTGGTCGCACGCGGTCTTTACCGAACTGTGCACGACGTTGATACGGTCGTGTGGGATTTCACAGAAGTCGATTCGGAGGTGCATGCACCCCGAAATCAACGCGTATCCGCGAACAACACCCCGTATCCGACTTTTCTGGACTACGCTGTAACTTTGTGTACACACGTCGGATCGAGACGAAACTTACGCCATCAGACTCGTACCAATACATTTTGGTCCTGTGACCCAAGTTTGGTCCGATTCTGAGAACGTTGATAAAATCGCGTATCGTGGGCCCCATAGGCTCTACTTGACGGGTGATTTTGTGATCGGCTCATCGGAATTCAATTCTGGAAGTTCCGTTGGGTTCGTTTCATCGTTTCTGACTTGTAGACACTGAGTTTGAGGAATTTGGAGACCTTTGACCCTGACACGCTTTTCGGTGCAAAGTGGCCCACATGTGGGCCCCGCTTTGGCCCGGAAATGTTATTTTTGCTCCTGTGTCCAAATTGGACGTAAGGACAGGCATTTCTAGCTATTTGACATCTTCTGAGACTGTTGGTGATGTTTATTACAGCTTTTGGAGTAGTACCTACCGGATCCACTGATACAGGGACAGTTGTTGATATTCAAACATCAGGCAAGTGTACCTTGCCAAACTCTGCAGTATTATTATATATTTTTCTTGTTTCATTATATTGCTGTGCATGCTTAACCTAGGACCATGTGATGTACTTAGCGTCCGATTACTAGTCGGGTGCCAACACTGTACGCGGTGTTGGGTACTGTCATCTAGAGATGGACATTCGTGACACTTTATACTCTCGTACTTGTCTTACCAAGTACACTATGACCCAGGACACTTGACACTATTCATGAGACAGGATTTTCCCGAGATATTTGTGGTGATCCTGTATAGGATACAGGACATGGACATTATATTCTTTGATATAGTATGACTGGTTGCATTAGATATGATCCCGCTTGACATGGACATGAGACGTTATGGTCATGATATGCGTGGTTACATTGGGTGGGGAGAGACACACAGGCTACAGGCTGTTCCATATATATATACATCCACTATTATTGAGAGGTCGTAGACTCTCGGAGCAGAGCTAGACCCACTACCGGTTATTACCACTACCGACTCCCCGACACAGAGCTTGTAGTGGCCCAGCCTGAGTACTCGTGCTGCTCTCACTTGCATTTTCACTTAGATGGTTACTTACTTGCCCTATTTATTCCATTTATTTTCTGCACTGCATTTATTTTGGCATGAGCTTTCTTGTACCTTGCTATGTCCCCTGAGGACCTGGATCCGGATTATGTCCCCATGATTTGAGGACGAGATCTATCCCGAGGTATACGGGACCGGTGCAGGAGCTGATCCAGGAGCTGTACCGCCATCCGAGGATGAGGTGTTAGCCGAAGACTTCTCCTGAGCATCCATGTTTCATGCTCAGTATTTATTATTTATTTCAGTCATTTACTTTCTGGTCTGTTGAGCCATTGTATCAGATATTTATCGGGTTGTTCCCCGAAGCACTTTGTTGAGATTAGCATATGATTTACATTCCTTATTTATTCTGTGGATCAGATTTTATATCTTGTTTGGATGAGATTAGTTGTGCCATGATTGTCGTAGACTTGTTATATTACAGCTTAAGTATGCCCTGGTGGATCCATTAAATTGGGTTGTCCATCGGTGCGTACTGCTGGCCATTATCACGCGTCCGGTCCCATGGTATTTGGGACTGGGACGTGACATCTTCTTTCGTCTCCAGCTCCTCGACCGTCATGTTGATGCTAGATGCCATGTGTAGCACCTTCTGTACCACTGGGATACTACCGATATCAATGACACGGCTGAGACCAAAGTCCTTGACTATCAGCCTCACCGTGACTCTTGTCTCCCTCTTCCTGACTTCCATCTTCCACTAAAACGTGTTAGCGTTCCGATGAGCTTCTTCACCCTTGGTTGGCCCAACCAAGCGGACGGTACGATTCTTCCGAGATTCGAACTCCCGAATTTGCCTACCTTCATGTCCGAATTTGAAGCTCCCCCATACATATGCGTCTTCGAGCAGAATATCATGCACTGTGCATATCGTCGATAACCCAAAGCTCCCCTGGAACTATGTGAAAGGTGACGCTCCCGCCTCAGATTGAGTTTGCTGCAAACCTTGATCTCCTCACTGGCTTCGAACTGCTGAAACCAATGTCGCTCCATAAAACTTTCGCAAACCACCCGTTGCCAAAATTGGATTCTTGAAGCAACCCCCACCTGGGGATCGACCAGCTGTTATGGGACCGACATACTTACCCTCAATCATTGGCTCATCACCATTCGTTGCTCTGTCTCGATGACCTGAATCCTCCGTAATCCTCAAAGTATCTCGAACCCCCTCTTCAGCAAGTTTTCGACGATCCAACTCTTCTCGAATATCCCTCGATCCTCCATCCGATGTCTGTGGCCTGCCTGTACAACTCAGCGGCTTGAGCCTGTATATGCCACAACATAAATATCCTCGAGCCAGCTGTTGGAAACCCTTCGTAAGCATCCAAGCTTTGTCCCCAAATAAACTGCGAAAGCCATCATCCGTCAGCCTCCCTACCAAAATCAAGTTGTAGCGCAAACTCGGTATATGTCGCACATCCTAGAGAACGAGCTTCTCATTAAGCTCCGTTGTCAAGTGCATATCACCGATGCCTACAACTGCAGTCGTCCCCTTGTTGTCCATCTTCACACGTCCAAACCTATCATCGTGGTATGACATGAAGATCCTCCTATATGGAGTGGCGTGATACGACGCTCTTGTGTCCATGACCCAATCACCATCATGACACATGCCACAAGATTCCTCTGCGTTGGTTGCTACGATGATGAGATCTCCCATAGCCATGAGATCCTCCTGATCATCATTGTCTTTGGCCTTCTCATCTTTGAGCTTTATACAGTTCCTCTTGATATGACCCATTTTGCCACAGTGATAGCAACCCTCCTTGCGGTCCACAGTCGCAAGATCTCGAGAACTCCCCCATGTCCTCGCCTGTGACTTGGATCTTCCCTTCCCGTAGGAAGCCATCAGAGCGGACTCCTGGGACGATTCCACTTGCTTATACTGGATCTTCTCGTTCAATAAGCAGCTTTTGACTGCCTCCATCGTGACAAATCTACCAGGCGCAGAGTTGCGCACCAACACCACCAACGTCTCCCAGCTTTCCGACAGAGATCTCAAAAGTAAAAGGGCCTGAAGCTCATCATCAATTATTATCTTCATCGCAAATAGCTGATTGATAATACCCTGAACCTCATTCAGATGTTATGTCACTGGGGCACCCTCCGTGTACTACAAGTTGACGAGTTGGCAAATCAGAAATGTCTTGTTATCAGTCATCTTTCTTTCGTACAGCGAATGTAGCTTATCCCACAATGCTTTTGCCGAACTCTCCATGGACACGTGGTAAAATACTGAGTCGTCCAGCCATTGACGGATGAATCCAATGGCCTTCCGATCTAGTCATTTTCAGTCTTTAGCAACTTTGTCCGATGGCTTAGCATTGTCGCCCTCCAACGGACCATGTAAGTCCTTGCATCATAGTAGATCCTCTATCCTTGGCCTCCATATCGCCTAATTCTCCCGTGTGAGGGTGATCATATGAGTGTTCATCTGCTCCGTAGACATCGTTGCCAGAACCAAAACTAGTAGCTCTGATATTAGATGTTGGAAATCGGACACACCCTGCAAGCATTCCGACAGTGTGTCTGAGAGTGCCCGTAGCAAAAACTTTAGGCTAACCTACCTGAGATAACCAACCCCTGTCTAACGAACACCAAGCACAGATAAAGACAAGTATATAGTGGTGACTACGTCACCTGGACAAATCCCAACCTTTATAATACAGGTGAAAATATAAGATTGACAGAATCAATGTTGAACCCTTTGCCCTAATAGATTCAACCCCCTCACCATACTCAAGAAGAAAAAAAAAGATTACAATTGAAATCACTCACCAACTCGTAGCAATCTCCCTGGGCGAAGGCGACGACTCCTCGATTAGATCTCTTTCTTCCTTCTTTCTTGGATGACGAAGTCCTAAGAACAAAACATGGACTTTCTCTTAGATTTTTTGTGGACGAGCATCCGAATCTCCAATTTGTTCTATATCTTTGTGCCTCCATCCTCCTCCTATATTTGTAGGATGAGAAATCATATTTTAGGCCGTAATAGGATTTTCTAAATAGAAAACCTTAAAATAAGAATTATATTCTACCTAAAATAACCCAACACCAATTATGGACATCTAAATATGGTCAAATTAAATATTTGGTACAAATTTAAAATCTAATCAAATCTTACATTTAATGTAGATTTTTAAATTATATCAAATCAAATCTTTGACCATATTTGGACTCCAAAATTCCTCAAATCTTGACTGGACCCTAATACTACTGGATACTAACTACAAACCTGTCATAATCTTCTAATGATCAAACATTCAAATTAAAATTTGATTAATGAGTTGGAGAAATCGACAGTGTATGCTGCTACCTTAACCTTCATCTGATTTCTTGCTGGCGATATTATGTTCTAAGTAATGAGCTGAGCTAAGAATTTTTATAAGTAAGAGTTTGGCAGGGGCCGCACGAACGCAGGCCCTCCGGTCATTGACTCTTCCACTTGAAGAAAATGCTCTTCCACTTGGAGAAAATGATAGGCCAACACCCCTTCAAAGTGCAATAGCGGCTACTTTTCTAGGCCAACACCCCTCCAAAGTGCAGTGGAGGCTACTATCCTAGGCCTGGGCCTTCATGTTCATCCAATGACCCCGTCCAGGTAAGTATGTTTCAAAGAAGGACAATGTCCTATACTTATATCCAGATTCTTCGCTCATGCTCTACGTCCATCCAACATGGGACTAAAGAGAACAATGTTTTCAACAGTTGCTCGGGGGAAGGGGATTCTTATGCTGTAGAGCACCTCATTCTCATGCAATGTCATTCCCGTTCTTATTCTCACAACCAAAATAGTGAAAAACAATTGATTCGACAGAAACAGTAAGTACACAAATAAATATCACTGAAGAATATAATCATCGCTAAAGTAACTACAACAAGTGAACTTGTAAGAAGAGGTAAGATATACCACAAATAAGACATTACAAAAAGACAAACCGCACATCACTTTCTACCAATCTATTGTTACATTAAGATTTACTTTATGTTGGCAAAGAAAAGAAGAGGTTTAGAATAGAATAAGAATTCAAGTTTCTCAAGAATATGAATAGAAGCAGCACGTGCTGGAAACGAAACGCGAAAATCGTTTCCCAAATCAGAAAGTATCTGCGAGAGAACTGAACAAAAATGCACAAATTTAAAACGTCAAACACAAATCGCAGACACAGAGATATTTACTTGAAAAATTCAGATGGAAAAAACCACGAGACGATCGAAAAAAACCATGAGACGATCGGAATCCAACCCTAAAGAACCCCCAACAATGGAATAAAGAGAATACATCATATATAAGCTTCTTCCGATCCAACACGGATCTCCACAACACTTAGGAATAGAAAATAGATTACACCACGAAGATATATGACAGTGAAAAATTATCTAAAATTGAACTCCTCCTCTGAAACGGCCTCCAATTCTTCTTTCTCCTTCTCGAAGTTGCAATGACACTCTTGCCTCTTTTTTCTCTTCTTATTGCACGCCTTTTAGGGTTAGAAAAAACCTAACTTATGCTCACCAATTCCGTAACCAACCTGGACTGTAGGATACGATCCAACGGTGTATAAAATACCTTAATTTAAACTTCAGTCTGCCGCCACCGAGTTCGGACCAAACTCGGTAGAATCGGTGTTTGTGAGTAAAAAATTAATATAGCAGCCGAAGCGAGGTTCTGGAACCCATGGGACCGAACTCGGCCAGATTTCGGATGGGGATCGAACTCGGCCAGAGTTCGACATCTCATGTCACAGAATGTCGTCTTTTGCACCCCCGAGCTTTTACCGTGAAACTAATTTTTATTATTATTATATAATAGTATAGATAAGGCTTCATTATAACCGTTCGAACACATGCTTCTTTTAATTTTTTAAAGCCCAAGGGGGTTAAAAGAGACCTGCTATTTATCAATTGTTCCTAGAAATTAAGGTCTCTTCAACAACAATCCAGCTAGTGGGGGCTCCTTAATTTGGTGGGTGGAGGCTTAAGGCATAATTTTTGTATCCGGAACTAATTAATCTCATTTTGTATCCGGAACTTTTCACTAATTAATCTCATTTTGTATACGGAACTTTTTTCTTTTTTCTTTTTGAGATATCATATTGTATCCGGTACTTGTTTGGGATTTATTCCCACCGTTCTTATCTAATAAAAGACATACGCTATATATTAAGCTTGAAAAATGACTTACGTATACAACAACAAGAGAAGTGGCAGAAGTTCTCAATGAGAGAACATTGTTATCCGTATGAAGCAAGTTTGAAATTGTCTAAAGAATCATACAACAAAATCTATAACCATTCTGAAACAACAACCTACATACATATGAGGGACAGCAATAAAAAATTTGTCGTAATAGTTGGGCAGGGGCCGCGCGAACGCAGGCCCCCGGTGGAACAAATTATGACGTTCACTCTCCCACTTGGGGAGATGATAGGCCAGCACCCCTCCAATGTGCAATGGAAGCCACTGTCCTAGGCCTAGGCCTTCATGTTCACCCAATGACCCCGTCCAGGTAAGTATGTATAAAAGCCGGACAAGGCCCTCTATTTATAGCCAGCTCTTCTTCCCTCGTGCTTTGTGCACATCCGATGTGGGACTATAGTAAGTATATTTCAACAATTAAATAATCCTGTGACTTACACTCTTGCAACCTAGCTTATGATCCTTCTTGGCATCACATCCGTACAAAACATTACGTACCTCATCTTAAAAACATGCACTACTAGCTAGTTGTGGGCAGCACCATTTTCTTTTCTAGCTTTATTAAATAAATGTAAGGAGAACAACATGCCCCACATTAGAAGATCAACTGGCCGGTGGTTTACTCTTCAACAATTTCATATTAATGTGTTGTTACTCTTGGTTCGTATTGGGGTCATTTGGCCAAAAACAATAAAAGCAGCAGTATTTAAGTAGTACGTTCAGCTAATATTAGTTTGGATTGGATTGGATTATGCAAACAAATAAACTTAATTTGCTTTTTAATTAACCGTATGGATTTTTTCAGTTGTACATTATTAAGTTATTGACTTAGTCTTTCTCTGATTTGTAATTATCTCTAACCATGATTGTAGTGGTATCAGAATAGCCTAAATCGATCCTACGCTATGTCTTCCGAAAACAACCAGATTACTCCTTCCGCTACTCAAATCTTGTTCACTACTTCTAGTGGCGCCGCGGCCAACCTTCAACCCAAACAAACAGATCATGTAAAGAAAAGATAAATATGGGAAAAAGGTTCCATTTATTATTTTGATGCGTGAGCCTTTATATAGCAGAGTTTACATCAAAACTAACTCATGAGGTTACAACTGAATCACTACAATCATGGTTAGAGATAAGTACAAATAAATTAACTCATGAGGTTACAACTGAATCCCTACAATCATGGTTAGAGATAATTACAAATCAGAGAAAGACTAAGTCAATAACTTAATATACATTGTTCACACGACCGCGGGTGGGTACGTGGGAGAAGCAACACCAAGACGCTAAGTACTGATCTCTTCACTCCATTACACCATATTTACTTTTCATATTGCAACAACAATAATATTGCTAAAACATGGGCAGAAAAAGACTCTAAATCCATAAGGCCTACCTACTCGTAACTGGCCGATTTAAAATAGAATCATTATCCTACTTTTTGGAACGTGATCTGTATATCTGACTACATTTTTTTTTTTGATGCTTAGAAAGTAAGAGAGAATGGAAAATGAAACTAATATCATGATCCAGGATCAAATGATTTAGTTTTCTTTCATTTTTATGCATCATAATCTTTTCGATCGAGAAAATATCCTTGGAAGTTCATGTTGTGAAAAATGCTTGCCAAAAGATCTCGTTGAACAATTAACTTTGGTCGAGTGAGACGAAGATCATGCATGACCACCCTCTTAGAATACGTATTCTATTCTCCAACCAAGACTGAAAACGAGATGTTTGAAAAAATCATTAGACGGTGCGGTGGAATGCAGGAATGTATGTTACCTTAGCAAATGCAAAAAGAAGAAGGCGAACTTGTACGGTTCAATACTTGTTCTTCCGGACCAAAAAAAAGTATATGGGTTCAAGAAAGCAATAATATTTGCATTTTGAAAGAAAAAAAGGAAAAAAAATGTTAGGATCCTTGTGTTGAATGGGTTTGACCGGTTTTGTTTTAGGCTGGGTCAGCCCTGTTAGGAGCCTTATTAGCAATCAACCGAATAAAACTCGTATTATACGTGAATTTTTTTCGTATCTTTCAGAAACATATAATACTTACGTACTTTCAAAAGATTCATATTAGTATGTGAATTTTAAGCATGTGAAGTCTTAAACGTGCTCCGTACGAATTATTAACAAATTTGGCTAAATGAATGTGTGACAACCTGTTTAATTAACCAAATTTGACAACTTGTTTAAGTATGTGAAGTTTCTAACCTTAATATTTTTGTTTGACGAATATTTGACCCTATACTCATACTTTTGACGTTCCGAATTTTTTTCGTTTGCTGAATTGCTAACAAGGGTTTGGAGTCAGGTCTGGATCGGGCCAGGCTCAAAGAGAAAATTCTAAATCCATCTCGCCTACAACCCGGTGAAACTGGGTTGGGCTGGATCCGGGTCGAGTCTGGGCGAGGCACGGGTTGGCCAAATTTTTATTTCAAGAAAAAACCCCAAAAATGTTGGTCATTGCCTTGGCTATGGACTTTAGGCTTTAAGCCTTTGGCTATATAGAAAAACTAGTAAAAAAAAGGACAGTTTATTTAATTGAAACATTTTCATTATATCATTCTTATTACATATGTGTTTGTTGATACGACTTATGTTTTGAGTTTTTACTTTCAAACTCTCTGAAAGCCGAAATAAAAAAAATGTCCCATAAAAAATATAAAATACATATCTAACAATAGTAGAATATATAATATAAATAGCTGATAATTGCAACTAATGATAAATAAAATAATAAGTATTGAAAAATTCTTGCAGCTAATGCTTTGAACTCATACATGATTATTGTGACTACCTAAATTCAAATTACTAATAGCTAAATAAATTAAAATAGACTTTTTTTCATGAAGATGTAAAATACTATATATAATTGTTTTGATGCCTACGGAGTTTTTATGTGCCTAAGTTAGGTGCTCATTTGATTCGTTTTCCACAATACATGTATTACACAAGAGTTGCACACGAGTGACTTCTTTCGGGATCATTTTTATTATAAACTCCACTAAAGTGGTATCAAACTTATGATATTAGCCAAATATTATTCACTCCTTAGAAATAATAATGCTTGTGGGATCAAACTTATTCAATCAACGGAGTCTACGTGCAATCAACACAGCCCGCACATGCACGCAAAAACACAACAACACATGCGCACAGACTTGCAAACATGCAGTTGTGCATAGTCGCATATGCCGGGAATGCACGTATATGTGCATAACAGTGCATAACCGTGCATATCCCGCATACACAGGAACCACGCATGCAACCTGCATAGCCCGAGTCTGAGTTCGAGTCTGAGTCGCTAATCACCATTAGGAATTAACTCATAAGAGAATTTTTCCAAGAGAGTGACAAAAAGCATAAATGCTTTCTTTGAGGATTTATTCATTTTTTCTCCTAGAAAACACCCCTACCTAACATACATGTGCCCCACCACACCCCGTGTACACATCTCAACTCATACAAAGTAATATATTAAGATACCTACTTAGTGGTGTAGCCAATGTGGGATTATTTTTCACTAGTCCAAAAGAAAAACACCAACACATGGGGGGGGGGGGGAAGCAACACCATGACGCTAACTAATATCTTCACTCCATTACACCATGATCCGGGTAGCCAAAGCTTGGCTAGAGGGGAGGATAGGGAGGAGGACTGGATTACGGTAGAGAGAAGGAAGAAGGGGTTTCGAATCTCCACATTGAACAGGACAACCAACAAAAAGGGACAATGTTAGGAATGGGTTTTAAACTACCAATCATAAAAAATTTACTGTAAAAGTTGGGCAGGGGCAGCACGAACGCAGTCCCTCGGAGCAACCAACAAATTACGATGTTCACTCTCTCACTTGGTTCATGTCCGAACGTGCCATTGCTTCATGGGCCTCAATAATTACGCTGGTCCATTTGGGCCCGGTCCGTTGGGGTATATCCAATCAATTTTAATTTTGGATTAAAGAACTCATTTTAACTTTTTTCGATTAGTACTAATTTGTAGAAAACCATATTTACTTTTCATATTCCAATAACAATAATTAATATTGTTAAAACATGTGGGTAGAAAAAGATTCTAGATCCATTAGGCTTACGTACTCGTAACTGGACGATTTAAAATAGAATCATTACCGTACTTTTTGGAACGTGATCTGCATATCTAATTACATTTATTTTTTATTTTTTTTGGTTGCTTAGAAAGTGAGAAAGGGAATGGAAAATAAAACTGATATCATGATCCAAGATCAAATAATTTAGTTTTCTTTCATTTTTATGCATCATAATCCTTTTCGATCGAGAAAACATCCATGGAAGATCATGTTGTGAGAAATACAGGCCAAAAGGCCTTGTTGAACAATTAACTTTGGTTGAGAGAGACGAAGATCATGCATGACCACCCTCTTAGAATACAAATTATATTGGCCAACCATGACGTAAAATGAGATGTTCGAAAAATTTATTAGGGGTGCAGTGCACTGCCGCGCAGGAGCGTGGTTTACCTTAGCAAAGGCCAAAAGAAGAAGGTAAACTTGTACGCTTCATTACATGTTCTGCAGACCAAAAGAAAGGTATACGGGTTCAAGAAAGCAATATTTTTTGCATTTTGAAAAGAAAAAAAATTAGATAGTCCTTGATGTCGCTTTCCACTTATAAAACAATATTATTTTAATTTTGAATCATAATTCATGATATTATCTTATTTCCTATTTTCATATGCCACACAGATAGAAAAATTATATCAAGGGCCCTACATGTCAAGGTGTCATATGAGTCGGTTAGGGCCAACTTGATCCTTGTGTTGATCGGGATTGGCCGAGCTTTTGTCGGGCCGAGTCTGCCCTGTTAGGAGCCTTGATAGAAATCACTAGAATAAAACCCGTATTATACAAAAAAAAATTGTATCTGTACTTTTGAAAGATACGGATTAGTTTACGAATTTTAAGCATGTGAAGTCTTAAACGTGTTATGTACGAATTATTGACAAATTTGGCAACAAAAAAAACTTGTGGTGGCCTATTTCATTAACCAAATTTGACAACCTGTTTAAGTATGTGAAGTTTTTAACCTCAATATTTTTATTTTACGAATATTTAACCAAATTTTTTTAACGTATATCTGACTATATTTGTTTGTTATTTGGAGGTTAGTTTTATAACGACCCATTTTTGCTCAACACAGAGAGCTGATTCAAACAGCTCAAGTGCGATGACCCATCCCGCCTTGCTCACTGAGATGACTCGCTTGATGCAAACGAATTCAGACTTGACCCTTTAGGAGTTTAGAATTAGACTTTTAAAGGCGCGCTCGGAGTATCATTCGGCCGAGGCGAACCATCGCTAAGGTGGTGGGCTACGATTAACATGTCTTTGCATAGCATGCACACTTAAAAATACAGAAGATACATGCTAGTCGTTAGGCGTATCACCCCTTGCAAGCTAATAAAGAATACAACACACCTAGCTAAGGAAATAATTGCATCTTGTATTGCTTGTCTAGAACATAAAAAAAGAAGTAACTTGATAGATTTTATTATACGTTGCTCTATATGCCTCTATACGATTTCAATCCTTGCACTAACCCTTTAGACCAACGCTAGTGTAAAGGATTATGTTTCTACTATTTTAATTCTTGCCTACTTTATATGTTAACTAATACTCGCTCATCTCGTTTCAATGCTTGTCACATAGAATCATGCTACGATAAAGAAACATAATTCATGTGTTGTATCATCAAGTTTCACCAAAAGACTATTGAATAGTCGTTCCGTGCAAGCTTGAACCTTAAAGTATGTGGGACCGTTAGGTCGCCAAGGCAGTGCCTGAACTAAGGGATTGTATTGTGTCAAGTCAAGCAAGAATCGTGATATTAACACAGCTCGCGAGAAATACTCATCCTGAATCAAGAATGATCATGTTCCTGTCATGTAATCTTGTAGACCCTAGACTTGCATCATCGCGGACAACTTTTACATAAGGTATTCATGTTCAGGTTCCTGCGGACGATCGTCGGGCACTGGGGCCAATCCGATCCGATCCGGATGAAACTTCACGATAGTCGCATGTTAGTGGGTGTGATGGAGTTAAACGCCCCATGGCATGTAGCAATTCTTACCTCACACATCTAACCGCCCAGAGACTATAACTTGTTCTTTATGGCTATGCCAGCGACCGTTTTATGTCATAGTAGTTCAAGTACTATGCACGAGGGGCCTAGCGCCCAATAACTATACGGAGGCTACAAGTGACATGTTCATATAGATTAAGTCATCTCGCTTAGCGGCTATCCGTGTGCGAGTTATTACATCAAATTAAGTAATATGAACACCTGTCCAAGCTAGTGTATCATACCTGAGTATCTTCAGTAACTCGTGTACCTGAATCAGAAACACACCCGAAATACTTGTATTTGCTATGCGATCCTTGGATTTTATTTTATATATATCTATGCTAATTAACTTGGTTTTATTTTTGGACAGGAAAGGACACATGGTAAGTTGGTTAATCTCGTTGTGTTACTCTTATATCGCTGGATGCACTGCTACACGAGTTAGGCTTTATATTATTACCATAAAACTGATCCTAAGACAAGATTAGAAAGAAAACTTAATATAGGTTCACGGAACTTATATAACGTATTTGGATTTGTCGAGCGGACGAGAAGCCTCCCCACCAGTGCATTCATGTACTGATAACCCACCAGGTTGCTTGCAGGGTACGGGAGAACCTCGTTCGGTGAGGAGTATCCCCTCGTGCGTGCTAAGACTTAGAGTTTGCTCTGGAGCCTCAGAATGTTACGTCTAGAGCTGAAGCACGTATACAAGACATAATGTTGGAACATCGTCTATGTATAATTCCATATTATAAGTCGCTTGGCACACTTTTATTGTTTCAAGAGAGAGAGAGAGCTTAAGCGACTTATAATCTCGGCCTAGCGCTGCTTGTAACCTTATTCATTATCAATAAATAGCTTATTTTTGTATTATACTTGTGTTTATTATATGCTTTCGCTATATCGACCTTGTAAACTAGTTATCGAACGGTCGTTTACTCGTATGTTTCAATTTTTTGCTACACTGGAGACTATTTGGGCAACTTTGTGGCTTAGTCATTTTATCGCATGTTCGAACCTTGGCCTTGTGCAGGCGCATCTTGTGCTCCCGCAGTATCACGTCATTATAGGAACGATCATTCCGCGGGATCGCTAGTGTGGTGATTCGTGTTCAGCGAGGACAGTCGATCCTGCGGGAGATTGAGGTGTGACAAGTTTAGATAGGAAGCTTATCTTCCTTAGGATTATTTTGTTATCCTTGAAGTTATTTTGTGTTATCTTATAGTTGAATGCATGTCTATAAAAATAGCCACCAAAAAAATTATAGAAGAGGGGGAGATAAATAAAAAAAATTGATAATTGAGTTTATATACGTTGGTGTGATGCCTAAGTAAATTAACTTAATTTTCAAAAATTGTTTCATCTATCATAATCTTCGTTTGTGCTCTATTCGTCAGCATTGGATTCCAGAATCTTTGGTATATTTTAAAACTCACATTTAAGTTCATTGGTAAATCTTTGCATTTTGGGATAATTTTTGTAAAATTATACCAATATATTTTGTTCAAAATTAATAATCTCCTATAAATCCTAATTATAAAATTGGGTTATTTGAACTTAAGTTCCCGTTCCGCGTCACGGTTGTTATTATGATTAATCATTTTCTATGACCATGAAGAAGAAGCTACTTCATCGACTAATAGGACAAGAGATTGCTTAATATAAGTATTAGAAAATCGGGAAGAAATTTTGGTGTTGTAAATTTGGATTAATCAAGCCTTATTCATAAGAATTTTTTTTCGTGTCAAATCATTACAAATACCTTTAGAATAAAGATGTTATAGGGGGATTTTTATTATTTTTAATAAAATGACCAAAATGCCCCATATTAACGTTGAAAAATAATTAAAAATAGGGATATTGTTATCAAACTACCGTCTAGAAAACAAGAATGGCCTTGAATATGGTTGTTGGAGGGTTTTTTCAATATACCATATTTTGACAATGGTTAGGGGGATAAAATAATAAAATATCCACTAACAATTGGTTGATAATAAAGGGGACACGCAACTATATATGAATGACATGTCAAATGGGTAAAAAGAATGATAAATGAGCTATAAATGCACTAAATATGATTTTCTAGGTCAAGACTAGATCACTCTAGTTAAACTAAGTCAAACTAGGTTTTACCTTGGTTTTAGGTCCATACCTAGCTTCTAGGTTGATTACAAGTCCACAGTAATTGATACTAGGTTGTACTAGGTCATACCTAGGTTCCAGGGCTAATACCTTGAAGGGGTTACTATACTAGCTAATATCAACTACACCAGCTATTTACTAATATATATATATATATATATATATATATATATATATATATATATATATATATATATATATATATATATATATATATATATACTAGTATCTATCTATTACGTTAGTTATGACAATACCTAGATTAATATGCCAATACCAAATATCTATACTAACCTCATGGTATCTTGAGATACTCACCTAATCAATAATTCACAACTCAAGTTCTAAAGTCAATACCTTAACACCAATGTTAAAGCCTTCATAACCAATTGACCTAACCGATGTGACCACACCAGTCATTAGTATTGCATAAACTTTCACCCACATGCTCCTTGTATATACTGATACTCCAAGTTGAATGATACCAACACCAACATCCAATACTCTCACCCAAGCATTGAGACACACCTCAATATAGATACACTCTTATACCAATACCTTATATATATATATATATATATATATATACATATATCCTAGTCTTCAATACCTCACACAATACTTAACCCCAAAGCCATCTATTTTAATACCCATTGATGCCCACTTGCAGACTTGAACATGAGCCAACTTCCCACAGAATATGCACATCAGTATGGACTGATGCTTCTTTCACCAATTAATACTCAAGTTCCCTTACACCTCCCACTGTTATATGCCACTGCTTCTATTCTTGTATTTTATTGCTGCTACTGCTCTGTTTAATTACAACTGCTACTTAAATGCCTATTGTAACTGATGTTGCCAGTAAGTTGCTGATACTTGACATTCATCCCCGAGCCCCCTTCAAGTTATTGCAGTTTGTTGTGTTGCTGCTATTGACTACTGGTGCTACTTCTCTTGACCATTCCCAGTAGCTGCTACTACACTCCATTGTTCTGATACTCTCGGATATCAGTGACACCCGAGCACCAATTCCCCCTTACAACTAGATACTGTGATCTTGCCTCACGTTGCTGCTGCAACACAAACTTCCCTTAAACTAATTTGTCCACAATTCCTACAACTCCAGGCTCCTGCTGCTGTTGCTTTACTTTCTTTCCTTGGCACTACACCTTCCTCTATGTCGACTACCCTCACTCGAGCTCACATACTGCTACTGCAGTAGTTGCTAAACTTGGTGTGCCCACTGTTATAGCTGCTGTAATTATCTGTTAACACATATCATTGCACACAGTGCAATGATACTCATTCTCCCCCTATCACACCCAACAGTTTACACCAAGAGCACACACACACATCCACTACATACATATAAACATATACTTATGCTAATACAATGTATATATACAATATCATAGGATACTATAGATAAACACTCTCACTAACACTAATGTTATTTCATCAAACACCTTTAGTGTACAATTAGGAATTTCCATGATACACTCTCATCCAACAAGCCAAATCCCCCAAAATGAGTCACATATCATACCGTATCACAAGATACTATGATACGCTCTACTCGTGTCCAATTATGGACACGTATCTAGTTCCATAATCCTGAACTAAGTTTAATTAGATCTAATTTTTCTCATAACACACACTTGATGTGTCAATCTCGTAATTGTCCCTAATTGGACACAAGTTACCATGTAGATTCCACAATACAAGTCATATGAACCTAGTTCTTGGTTCTATGAGTAGTCCTAAGCCAAGAGATGATTCTTAATGGTTAAATGCATGAATTAGAGTCTAAATTATAGATAAAATTTAGAATTTACCTATTAGGAGAAAGATTTCAAATAAAATGCTTAATGGACACAATTAGGACACAATCTCCTTATCAATTTTCCCTTCTTCAATTGCTTCTTGCAATCCAAGCTCCAATAATTCTTAGATGGTAAAATTTAAAGGAAATGGGTATGAATTGGGTTAAATTTGGTGGAGGGATGAGTTAATTTGGGGAAGAACATAATTGGTAATCCAGAATGAATGAACTAATGAGAGGAGAGAGAGTGAGACCTCCTCTAATTGCCGTCCCCCTTTTTCCCCCTTTCCAAGCAATATACAATATCCATGATGCCTCTACTAGCTAGTCATGAGGTTTAATTATGAAGGGTTATATTAGGAAGCTTCTAATTATACATGAAACTAATCTAATCTTCTTAATTAATTAAAGGAATGGGTCTAGTGGACCTAGTCCAATGTTGGGCTCAATGTGTCATGACAATCTAATGGGTCCACTAATGACAAGTCTAAATAAAATAGGCTATCCGACTAGTCGATAATTAAATAGCATAACTCAACATAATAATTAGTAGCACATAATATAAATATTCAATTACTAAATAATAAATATGCTAAATGAAAAAAATATTCTCATCTAGAAATATGGTAGTGACAAGTCTACCCTCCTTAGAAAAAAAATTCCTCGAAATTTAAGGAAGAACTAATATTACAACAAGCAATCTCAGCACACAAAAACGAACGATACCTCACGGCTTGTAAACTCCCTCACCCAAAAAAGGTATTTTATGTATATTTTATATTATTATATTTATTATAGATGTTGAATTTATTTAGAATATTTTCTTAGTTAATTAGAAAATAAATTTTTTTAGTATATTTACTTATATAAATATTTATTTAGAATTATTTTAGTCTATTTTAGATTATTGGGATTTTTTCATAATTTTTTGTTAATTAAAAACTAGTAACACTAATTTTCTAGGACTTTGAAGAATTTATTTTATATTCAAACTTAAATAAAAATATCCCAAACTTTTATTTTAGGTTCTAAATAATAAAATATATTTTCTATAATTTTTTGGGAATTTTTTGATTATTTTTAGCATTTATTTTGAGTTAATTATCAAAAACTGAATTAAAAACTATTTTCTGAAAAAGAAAACCCAAAAAAAAATTATTTCTGCCCAGTCAGCAAACAAGGGGCCCACCTGTCAGCCGCCCGCAGCGAACAGTACCGGGCCCGCCTGTCAGTGACTGCGGGGCGGGCAGCGTTGGATGGCTGCCACGTGTCAAGATCTGAGCCGCGACTGCTTTCTCTCTCCTCTATATATATATTAGTTTAAGTTTATTTCTAGGGTTTTTCTTCAGCCGAATTTTAGAGAATTGCCATCTAGGGTTTCTTCATCTTCCAGAAGCCATTGCGCATAGCTCCGGACTCCAAATGAGGCCTAGTTTTTTGTGTTAGAAAGATATTGAGGTTAGCTTTCTGATTATATAATTTGTTTTACGAAATTATTATTATTAAATTCTGAAAAATTCGTAGAACACAGCATGTCCAAAAATAGACGTGTTTCGATGTTTTCGTGATTTCGGGAGAACCAGGAAACAGAATCACGAACCGTTTAAAGTTTCAGAAATCTAATGTCGAGATCATTGACATATATTTTTCCCAGAATTTATTTCGAAGTATTTTTATATTGTTAATTCTGTAGAACTTCTAGGGTAAAATTTAACCATCGGTGCACGATACGAAACTTGTATGTGCCATAATTTCCAAACGAATTTGAATTCGGATGAGCCATAAATTCTAGTATGTTTTTGACGCTGAAATCTACAGGAATTCATGCATGAAAGTCAAGTTTGTGTCAGTTGACTTTTCGGTCAACAGATCGCCTCGATTTGCGTGCCATGAGTCTCGAGTCGATAAAATTCAATTCCTTTGGACAAAATTTAGGCATTAACCTAAAAATCAGAATAATAAGATTAAAATAGGATTTTAGAGTAATTATTACAGAATTAAATAAATTAAAATAAATTATCTTTTGACGTGATAAATTTGTAATACATAGGCTATTTGGACTGTGACTTGGACTCTGATTCATACCAGCAGCAGGACCCCAGGCAAGATACCTTGCCAAGTTGTTTACAGTATTTTACATGCTTAGTATATTTCTGTATAATTATTTTATTCTGTTTATTTATTGCATGTGTAGTTCCTTCAGTCATTACTATATATTAGATGTGTTGACACACACTTGACACTTAGTATCATAGAGGATAATCATTAGGCGTATGGGCTTTTAACCACTCTGGTAACACCGTAGTCACTAGCACGCACTATGGTGGGTCGTGTCCGATGGTCGCTACCCCCGAGGTATGTCGATTGATGGAGTCCGAGGGTCGCTACCCCCGAGGTATGACGGCTGATGATGTCCACTGACGAGCGTGAGGTTGTGAGGATTAGATCGAGTAGCCTACCCTTGCCCATACGTCAAAAAGTTGTCCTCATTTGCATTCATATAGATTGTCTTGTACAGCGTACTTATTTATTTTCAAATTATATGCATGTCTACTGTATTCAAGTTGGCTCGTATTTTCTGTATCTTGTTACGTCCCTCTGAGGACCTGGTCCGCTGCCAGGTGTATCTTTTCTTGAGTATTTGCAGGAGCGCAGATTTGGATGGTTACATGTGATCCGGGGATGTCTTTTCTTCGAGCTGTGATGGATAGCTGGTATTCTTATATTGTGTTGTGGTGTTGTACTTATATTGTATTTACCTCTCCATTCGAGTTGGTAGTGGATTTGTCTCCATCCAACTATCATCCTTAGATACTCCTTATTGAGATCTAGTTTCATAGATACTGGTCATTTATTTTTATATGATTTTGGTGGATGAGATCTAGATTATACCCTGTAACTTGTGACATATGTTTATACCACTTGTGGATTTGATATTCATATTACAGCGTACGTGTGGATTTGGTTTCCATATATTGGAGTTGTCATATCCATGCGGCTGGCATGCTTACGTGTCCTAGTCCTACGTATTTTTGGGACTGGGGCGTAACATGTTTTTGTGGTGGCCCATGCAGGTCTAGAGCATATTGTCTCGGTTACGTTATTGTACCGAACAAGCCTGCACCTAGGAATAGAGTATAGGATCTCATCCATAATTGACTATGATTCGCTCTCCTTCCAATCCATTCCATCTGGATAATTGCATCCCGCTTGATTCCTGTACTTCCCTAATAGTTCTTTGAGTATAGCCTTCTGCTAGAATATAGGAACCCCTATTATTAAAATGATAAATATGGTAGCACACCTATTAAGAATACAACGGGGATATAGACACCACTAAGTTTAGAATATCTAGTGAACCCTAGAATTTCTTTTCTATAGATTGGTTTACCATTATCCCTTGATGTATTATGAAGACTTGAGAGTAGTATAGACACTACTAGAGTTAGTTAGAAGTTTTACCATAATATTTGAACCTAGTATAGAGGATACCCTAATAAGTACCAAGACCCCTTCTCGTAGACCTTAACAGGAGTTTCTACGGTATGCTTAAGATAATTATAGTACTAGTTTATTGTTATAAGTTGGGTAGTATACCTCACAACATAGTATCACATAGTCTTTTGCCCTATTATTGAAGTGTAGCTGAATGACATTAACTGTGTGCTAGCATAAGAAGATAATGTTTCATCAGACTGTAGAACTTAGAGGCTATACCCCTACTTTGTCGACCATCGACTTAGACAAGGAATTAGTATGACAAATGTAGAGTTTGTGAGTCTTATCTTTTGTGAACTTGAATTGCTATGTACCTTCTTTCATCATAATCCAGCATATTTATGTTTGTTGTACTACCTTGACTTATGCTGCTATTATAGCCTAGTTTTTGCAAGCTTATTCTTTTATCGAGCTTGCTCATGGCATATGTATTATTGGGTGCACACAATGATACAATTGTCTAGTCAGAATCGGTGTATTAAGGTCTAGCTAACCTTAGTGCGCTTTGTTCGCTCTTCGCATGACTACTTTATGTGGATTGAGATATATGGTAGTAGACAGATATACTTGCCCCTAGATATGTCTGACACATCGTATCGGTTATATAACTGTACTGATACGAGCAGGTAAATAGGAAATTACCAAAAATAGGATTTCAATCCACAACTGTCCTGACAACTCTCTTTTCGATTCTTTAACCTCTTTGAACCTCGTACTTGTATTCGGTCACCTTCACCTTGAGTTCTTTATTAATTCTTTTCGTCTTCCCCTATTTCGGAAAGACGAAACCTCGTGCTGGTATAAGTTGACACTGATAGTACTAGATATACCCATAAGGCTAATCACATGACTTAGTGACACTTTTTTATAATTGATTAAGGGTATATCATAGGTGATATGTTTGGTGTTAAAACTTTGATAATTGAATAGCATGAGTAAATAAATTAAGGAATATTTTTCTTAAAGTATATAGCCTTCTGTGATAGATGGGTAAATTCTAAGTTGGGTAGCAGTGCATTGGCAACTCGAGAGAATTTCTTTTAGATTGTGATCAAGTAAGATTAGATTGGGAGAGGTTCAAGCCATTTAATTTTGAGAATTTTAGAAGAATGACTAAGATTATGAGGATTAATGAATTTTAAAAATCTTGATATTGAGGACCCAATATCTATACCTTAAGTACATAATTTAAATTTTTGAGTATTGAAGGTAAAATCATCAATTTGAATTTGAAGGATAAATATATAATTTCAGACTTGAACATTGGTGGACTGCATTTAAATTATTTTTCAATTTGATGATTTAAATAAATAAAAAAATTTGATGATTGGACTACCTATTTGAAATATTGAGGATGTGAATGGAATTTAAAAAGTTGAAAAAAAAAATTATAAGTGAAAATAGGAATAATATTGGACTCGAATTACTTCTAGAGGAGATTATGATACTTGGAGATCGTGAGATAAAATTTGATATGGGTTATTTAAATCTTGAAGATATTATATGGATTCAATTTAAATTTGGATATTGATGAGTTGGAAAAGTGAGAAGAGATTACAATAGGTTGAATTTTGATTTGAACAATGATTATCTTAATTTTGAAATGATCGCGATAGATTTGAATAGATTTTGTTATTTAAATTTTTGGAAGAGATTGCGATTAACGTACCTTATGTATGAATGTGAAGGATTTAACAAATTATGCCTTATTTTAATTTCGTGGACGAAATTGTTTTAAGTTGGGTAGATTGTAAACTCCCTCACCCAAAATAGGTATTTTATGTATATTTTATATTATTATATTTATTATAGATGTTGAATTTATTTAGAATATTTTCTTAGTTAATTAGAAAATAAATTTTTTTAGTATATTTACTTATATAAATATTTATTTAGAATTATTTTAGTCTATTTTAGATTATTGGGATTTTTTCATAATTTTTAGTTAATTAAAAACTAGTAACACTAATTTTCTAGGACTTTAAAGAATTTATTTTATATTCAAACTTAAATAAAAATATCCCAAACTTTTATTTTAGGTTCTAAATAATAAAATATATTTTCTATAATTTTTTGGGAATTTTCTGATTATTTTTAGCATTTATTTTGAGTTAATTATCAAAAACTGAATTAAAAACTATTTTCTGAAAAAGAAAACCCAAAAAAAAATTATTTCTGCCCAGTCAGCAAACAAGGGGCCCACCTGTCAGCCGCCCGCAGCGAACAGTGAAGGGCCCGCCTGTCAGTGACTGCGGGGCGGGCAGCGTTGGATGGCTGCCACTTGTCAAGATCTGAGCCGCGACTGCTTTCTCTCTCCTCTATATATATATTAGTTTAAGTTTATTTCTAGGGTTTTTCTTCAGCCGAATTTTAGAGAATTGCCATCTAGGGTTCCTTCATCTTCCAGAAGCCATTGCGCATAGCTCCGGACTCCAAATGAGGCCTAGTTTTTTGTGTTAGAAAGATATTGAGGTTAGCTTTCTGATTATATAATTTGTTTTACAAAATTATTATTATTAAATTCTGAAAAATTCGTAGAATACAGCATGTCTAAAAATAGACGTTTTTTGATGTTTTCGTGATTCCGGGAGAACCAGGAATCAGAATCATGAACCGTTTAAAGTTTCAGAAATCTAATGTCGAGATCATTGACATATATTTTTCCCAGAATTTATTTCAAAGTATTTTTATATTGTTAATTCTGTAGAACTTCTAGGGTAAAATTTAACCATCGGTGCACGATACGAAACTTGTATGTGCCATAATTTCCAAACGAATTTGAATTCGGACGAGCCATAAATTCTAGCATGTTTTTGACGCTGAAATCTACAGGAATTCATGCATGAAAGTCAAGTTTGTGTCAGTTGACTTTTCGGTCAACAGATCGCCTCGATTTGCTTGCCATGAGTCTCGAGTCGATAAAATTCAATTCCTTTGGACAAAATTTAGGCATTAACCTAAAAATCAGAATAATAAGATTAAAATAGGATTTTAGAGTAATTATTACAGAATTAAATAAATTAAAATAAATTATCTTTTGACGTAATAAATTTGTAATACATAGGCTATTTGGACTGTGACTTGGACTCTGATTCATACCAGCAGCAGGACCCCAGGCAAGATACCTTGCCAAGTTGTTTACAGTATTTTACATGCTTAGTATATTTCTGTATAATTATTTTATTCTGTTTATTTATTGCATGTGTAGTTCCTTCAGTCATTACTATATATTAGATATGTTGACACACACTTGACACTTAGTATCATAGAGGACAATCATTAGGCGTATGGGCTTTTAACCACTCTGGTAACACCGTAGTCACTAGCACGCACTATGGTGGGTCGTGTCCGATGGTCGCTACCCCCGAGGTATGTCGATTGATGGAGTCCGAGGGTCGCTACCCCCGAGGTATGACGGTTGATGATGTCCACTGACGAGCGTGAGGTTGTGAGGATTAGATCGAGTAGCCTACCTTTGCCCATACGTCGAAAAGTTGTCCTCATTTGCATTTATATAGATTGTCTTGTACAGCGTACTTATTTATTTTCAAATTATATGCATGTCTACTGTATTCAAGTTGGCTCGTATTTTCTGTATCTTGTTACGTCCCTCTGAGGACCTGGTCCGCTGCCAGGTGTATCTTTTCTTGAGTATTTGCAGGAGCGCAGATTTGGATGGTTACATGTGATCCGGGGATGTCTTTTCTTCGAGCTGTGATGGATAGCTGGTATTCTTATATTGTGTTGTGGTGTTGTACTTATATTGTATTTACCTCTCCATTCGAGTTGGTAGTGGATTTGTCTCCATCCAACTATCATCCTTAGATACTCCTCATTGAGATCTAGTTTCATAGATACTGGTCATTTATTTTTATATGATTTTGGTGGATGAGATCTAGATTATACCCTGTGACTTGTGACATATGTTTATACCACTTGTGGATTTGATATTCATATTACAGCGTACGTGTGGATTTGGTTTCCATATATTGGAGTTGCCATATCCATGCGGCTGGCATGCTTACGTGTCCTAGTCCTACGTATTTTTGGGACTGGGGCGTGACACGGCTCAAAAAGATAAGGGTATTGCTCGCGCATCTCGGCTTTCCTCTCCTAGGTAGACTCTCCCGGAGAGTGATGCCTCCACACGACTCCACATGACACGTACTAAAGGGATCGTCTGGTTTCGTACCACCTTCTTCCTTCGGTCCAGAATCTTCACTGCCTGTTCTGGGTAGCTGAGAGTCAAACCCACCCCAATCTTCGAGTGATCCAATACATGACTAGGATCTTCTATGTATCATCTCAGCTACGACACATGGAATACATCATGTACTCCCTCTAGTGCAGACGGTAAGTCTAGTCTGTAGGCTATTGCACCGACCCTCGCAAGAATACCGAAGGATCCGATATACTGTAGACAAAGCTTTCTGCCACCACCAAAGCGAATAGTGCCCTATGTTAGAGAAATATGCGAGAATACCAGATTGCCAAACTAGAACAAAATGCAGGCTTAAAACTCAATCTAAAACAAAATAATCACAAGCAATGCAAACAAAATCTATACCTCAAACTCCAAAGGTCTCTAGTGGCTATCAGCCTAATGATGTTGTCTGTCCTGCACTACCCGAAGTTTATCTCTAATAAACTTTACCTTCTCGGCTACATCCATAATCATATCTGGTCCCAACAAGACTCTCTCACCAATATCATCCCAAGATAGAGGAGTATGACATCTTCATCCATATAAAGACTCGAATGGTGATATATTGATACTGGCCTGGTAGCTGTTATTGTAAACAAACTCTACCATGTGAAGATGATCCTCCTAAGATCCTCTGAAATCCAAAATACAAGTGCGAAGCATATCCTCAAGAGTCTAAATAGTCTTCTCCGACTACCCGTCTGTCCAGGGGTGATATGCGGTACTGAACTTGAGTTGGGTGCCCAAGCTAGCGTACAAACTCCTCCGAAAGTAGAATATGAAGTGGCTATCCCGATCCAAGACGATGCTCACAAGATCTCCATACAATATGATAATCTATCGCACATACATCTTCTCTAGCTTCTCCATAGACGTACCCACTTTAAATGACAAGAAGTGGGCCAATTTGGTCAATCTGTCTATGATGACCCAAATCACATTTTTTCTAACTGGAGAACGCAGAATCCCCGAAACAAAATCTATAGTAACATCCTCCCATATCCACTCTGGAATGGATAAAGGCAGAAGTAAACCACCTGGCCTCTGCCTCTCTGCCTTTACCTACTGGCACACTAAACATCTAGATACGAAGTACGCCACCTCCCCCTTCATACCATACCACCATACATGCTTTCTTAGATCTCTATACATCTTGTTGGCATATGGATGTATCTAGTACTGTGATCGATGTGCCTCCTGAAGAACCTCCTCGTGCAATATCGTATTTGGCACACACAACCTGGTACTGTGCTGCAATGAACCATCCTCAGCAATAGTGAAGTCCTCGGATAATCTCATCTGAACATGTGCTCTAAGTCTCCTCAAAGACTCATCGTCATACTACGTAGCTCGAATCATGTCCATCAGATTAGACTGTATCTGCATTCCCCATATCTGTATCTCGACACCTGGTATCAGTACCTCAATACCCAAGCTCTCAAGATCAGACAATAAATATCGGTCTTTAGTCAAGCATATAGCCACTGGATACCTACTCAAGGCATCAATGACTACATTGGCCTTCCCTGAATGGTAATGCAATAATATATCAAAGTCCTTCATCAACTCCAACCATCAACGTTGTCTCATGTTTAGCTCTTTCTGGGTAAACACGTACTTCAAGTTTTTATGGTCTACGAAGATCTCCACATGCTCTCCGTATAAATAGTATTTTAACAACTTTAGAGCAAAAATGACTACTGCCAACTCCAAATCATGGGTAGGGTAATTCTTCTCATGAGAATGTAATTGCCTGAAAGC